>VZRH01003727.1:2455107-2627312 GCA_013397555.1 Urocynchramus pylzowi | reverse complement strand
AAAAAAAAAAAAAAAAAAAAGGATCTGTTTCACCTCCCCACTTAAGCACTGCTGCCACACTCCTGCCCTCAGCTCTGCTCCAGCTGATGAAATCTCTCATCCTTTGCCTGCAGGGATCTGTGCAGCTTTTCCCTTCTCCTCTGCATCCCACTGACCACCTCCCCACAATCACCTGAGCCTGGTCCCTCAGGCCAGAAGGACCTTCCTGCCCTGCTCCATGAGATGTGCACTGAGACATCCCAGTGTCCCGGGGCTCTCAGGCTGCTCATTTCCCTGATTTCCTATTCCCAGTGCTGCTGCATTGCCCTGATGGCACCAAAGCAGATGGGCAGCCAAGCAGGCAGGGCATGGCTGGTCCTGCCCAGTGTCCCAGTGCACTCATTCCAGTTAGAGATGATGAGAAACAGTGGAACCACACACCAAGTACAGGCAAGGAATCAGGTTAAAAATATCACCCATGGTTTATTTACTGTACAAAGATTGGGCTGTCTCTTCCATTTGAAAGGACTGGAAACCAGCTTGGGAACTTGCAGGAGGTGATAGAGGAGCTGGGGGAAGGGTTCCCTGCCCTGAGGTGCAATTTATAACAGCAGGAACCAACCCAGCCAGGGCTGCAACAGGGGACTGCAGGGCAGAACAGAGCAGCTGCAAGGGAGAGCAACCCTGGGGTCAAAAAGAGCAGAACTGAGCAATCCAAGCTCTTCAAAGTGCAGTAACATCTTTTATTTCTAAGCCATGTACTTTAAATTTACACAATGTGAAGACGAATGTCTTGGATGATGATTCACTTCCTTAAAATGAAACAGAGCCACCTCCTGTATTCCCAGAACTATATCACTCTATTTGATTTTGTTCTTTTTCAGCTGCACTTACTGAAGACAGAAAAATTAAATTAGATTTCAACTACTTGATCAGAGATGAGATTAATAAAATATATTTGTGAATGGCTAAAACAAAGCTTTATCACAATAATTCTGCTTAAAAATGTTGAAAGTCTTCTCACTGCAGAAACTTCCTTCTTACTTTTAGATTGATCTTATGGAGAAAACAGGGTCCAATAAAAATAATTTTCCAACAAATGAAATCCATTACGCTAACCAATCTACCCACGGTGTTTGATTAGGATTGATTAATAGCAACTAGCAACTGTTACAACAGTTTTAATTTGCATCTGAAAGATTTTTCATAGTTAAATGATATTCAGTAGGGGCTTTTATGAAGTTTTTAATTGTTTTGTAACAGGGGGCTCCACTTTTAAGCTTGAAAAAAATCTTGGAATCTGGTTAGCAGCATAATGGGGAAAACCAAAAAATTCATAGCAAAACCCAAAATCTTTCTAAAGAGAGCTTTTCATACTGAATCTTGGGTAGGTTGCTTAATGGAAAGCAAAGGGAATTCTCCATGAAAGAAAACCCTGTGGAAACACATGTATAAAGATGAAAGGATAAAACTCCAAAAATTACAGAATGTCCTGCCAATGGACACAATCTACAATCCACAACCTACAGCCATGTATGCGTCCTCCTCAGGTGTGGGTCTCTTCAAGGGATGTCACTGATGTCCCAGTTGGTTGAATTTCAATTACAATGTAACATAAACAGGGAATCTTGATACTCTAATAATATACAGATAGAAATTTCCCAAATAACATTGTATGCATCAATTATTTGTGCATATGCTAATCTGTATTTTGAGGGAGATTCTAACACATTATCCCTGGGCTCTGGCAGAATAAGGAATACTCCTTTAATAACTTAGCACCAGCCCAGGAGCTGGATTCATTATATACTTACAATAAAAGTAGAATGAAGATGAGAGTTGAAATTTCTTTGAATAACTAAATCAGAGATTATTTTAGCTCTTGTTTTTTCTTCCTTTTTTNTTTTTTTTTTTAATTGAGAAAAAGAAAAAACAGTCAAAAGCCTGTAAAAGGTAAAGAATTCCAGAGTTCCCTGGCTTAGGCTCCATCAGGGGTGTGACTGTCCCTTGCTTGCTCAGTCACTGCAACCCAGGAGCCTCTGAATCCTAAAACCACAGTGGGAAAAGACTGAACTCCTGCTCCTGGCTGTTTGGAAAATGCACCAGGATGGTAAAAACCAGCACCTCTTCTCCCCAGGCATTAAACCCCTCTGACACAAAATGATACCCTTATTCTGAAATTAAAACTTGCTCCCCCCAAAAAACCCCAAACATAAACCTTCCTCAGAAAAATGGGTGAGTATTGATGTAACAGCACTGTGTTACAACCGGTTTTCCCAAACACAAACTGGGCTTCAAACAGTTTTCAACAATTTCCCAAACATGACTACCAAAATATTTTGTGGTGCCACATCATCTGACCATCTGAACTCCTGAGGATGATGACTGTGTGCCAAAAGGACACTTCTTTGTGTTGCTTTACAGCCAAAATATTCAAGGCTACTTGCAGAGATTTATTTTTCCTCATCTCTAAGCTAGGATTTCATTCAAATAGATTGTCTTGCTAAGAAGCCAGGGCACCAACACCTTCTCCTGGACAGAGCAAACAGAAATAATAAGTGTAGATACATGTCAGGGAATTGCAACCCTAACAGGAAACAAACAAAAAGCAGAATCACGTGCATACAAAAGCAAACTTGATCAGGGAGAGTGCCAGAGAAATATAATCTGTTATGGCTCTGATATTCAGAGTTTGCATGACCTGAGCGGTCTTATAGTCTCTTATTTTTATGATTAGTCACTGCAATACAGAGTGTGTGGGAGCATCATACATATCTAACAACACACACAGGGAAAAGGTGATGATTAGAACCATTACAACCTACACCTCTACTGTATTTTCCATATTAGTGCTATTGGGTTTAATAGCAACTTCAGAACTATGCTACTGAAGCTGTTCAGAAAAGCTCCTTAGATCATGGTTGGCAGTGTCATGTTTGTTCTAGTCCTCTCCTGAAGTGCCACCAAAGGACCTGCTGTGAAGCAGGTTATTTTCTGTCCTTTTAGTTCTGGAGAGCTGAGGGACAGAAGAAGTGTTTGGTAGATGCTGTGCCATCAAACAGCCAAAAGAACTTCCAAGATTTTCCAAGGTATGTGAAGAGAGATCTCGTATCTTGACAACATCATTATGGTATGTTTTATAAACAGATTCTTTTCCCATATTAGTTAACACAAAGCCATTGAGCTGGATGTTCCATTACAGCTTCCTAGACCTGGATCTTGTGATCTATTGTGTGGTTCCTGGTCAAGGACTCTCCAAACTATGGCTGCAACATTATCATATTAAGGCAAGAGTCTGGGAAGCTGGAGGGACTGGAATCAAATTTTCCATTTAGATTATTATCAGTTTTCAGGGCATGTTCATTAAGAAGAAAAAAAAAAAAAGTAACTTGTTCTGCTCTGTTTTTGCTTTAAAGGAAGTTGCTAATATTCTAAATCTTAAAACAAGATTTCCTAGACTGCAGAGCTCAGTGTCAGGAATCCAATAACCTAGAGTATTGTTTTCTTAAGTATTTACCTTAAAATAAAGATGTCTTTCTTATATTTATAAAATATGAAAATAAAGCATTTACTACTAGATCAAGGCCATTTGTCTTTTTTGAAATGGCACTGTAGTCACATAAGGTAAAAGTGTCTTTTATTTGATCTCATCTTGGTACAAGGTCTTGACCTCCAAGACTGTTAAATACTACAAACATTAAAATATTTTAGTAATATTTAGCAAATAATTACAAATCATGTATATATATATAAATATATAAAATTATATTTATTAAAAAAAGGTTATGACCAAATAAGAGGAGAGCTAATAAATGTTATTAATAATAATATTAATAATACTAATAATTAATAATAACTGTTCATAAGTTGATTCTGAATGAATAAGGCAGTAGAGAAGGAAGGAATTTGGAACACAGGAGCAGTAGTGGAGCTCCCTTAGCCCTTCCAGATTATCACAAAATTCTGCCTGCCTGTGCTGCAATTAGGGAGTTCCAGGATATTAGGTCGGCCCTAGCAGGTTGTGCAGCTCAAGGCACAGATGCTCTGGAAGAACAGAGCATCCAAGCATGAAAAGAGGAAACCAGTAATGTGGTCCCAGGGATTTGGGAGAAGACAAAAAAAGGAACTTGCACTCTGCTGAGCTGAAGAGCACTGTCCAGGATTTCACAGCAGTGTGTGGGGAGCAGGTCCTTTGGTGGCAAAAGAAACTGGGAATGCAAATGTGCAGGATGTGGGCATGGGCTGGCAGCTGGCAGCAGCTGGAAAAGCCCAAAGGTGGCCCTTGTTCAGATGATTTCCTGCTGCTGCCTCCAAGCCCTGCATCAGTGGTGGCCCCACTGAACCCGTGTTCCCAGACAGGCTAACAGGCAAACAGCCTGATGTGCAAGCCTGGGGGATGCCCTGGGGACATGAAAATTAGCCTTGTTAGTCCGCTAACAAAATCTTAATTTTTGCAACAGAAATAGCTCTGAGAATGCTGTGATTTTCTGGAAGCTCTTCACAAAACAAGTGACACCAGGATTACAAACATCTCTATCAACATATGAAACTTACTGTTTTAAAAAAGGAAAGGGTGTTCCCCCTGAATTAGGTCGATTCCTATTATACAAGGATACACATGCCCTCAGGCTGCCAGTTAGACATTCCTGCCTCATAACTCTTTTTCAGGACTTAGGGGAATAACAAAGCAATTTTGACAGATTACACATGGCAACATTTCTGTGGGTTCAATCAATTTTTTTAAGGCATTTAGTTGTTAGTTTGGTTTTTTTGTTGTTTTTGTTTTTTTAATTTTAAAAGACAAACCAACCAACCAACCAATAAAAACCTGAAACACACACCTCATTTTATGCAGCTTACACATTATATAATAACCCTAACCCAAGCTTCTCTAACAGCTTCTGGGTTGTCTGCCTGGCTCAGCTTTGTGGTAAGGTACTCATTTGATTTCTTGTTTAACTTTTTCTGGAAAACATTGGGAAAACTATATGTCCAGTCATGTCTGAAGTAAGACACAACCACACCTACTTGCTTTACATTTTACTTGCCTTCTTAATAACACAGGTTTGCATTGCAGTATTTTGCTTGTATCACACTGCTACTTACCCAAATTAAACCTGAAGCTATTCCCAAAGAGACCTTTTACATTGAAATGATTCTTTAAAATAAAAAACACCACAGTTTTCTGAAAATAACCTCATTGCAGGGCCATTAAGGCAACACAGTGTTCATATGGAATAATGAAGCAAGGAAGTAACTTCTATAAAATTGCTGATATTTCACTAACAGGCCCTGGGAGATCATCCCAGGGATACAAAAAAGAAGAAAGGTCATCTTTGTTCTTGAGACAGGGCAGGCCATATTCCATGTTATGTAACTACTTCAGAGACTGCTCTTTTCTTCTCCAGCTAGAGATGATACAATCATGTAAAATACTCAGTTACTGCATTCTTATGCTTAGAAGAGGATCAGAAAGTACAGGAGAAGTGACTTTAAGCAAATATTCATCTGAAATGCAATTAACTTACATATTACTTTCAAAGGACTTCACATATTTCAAAACATATGAGGAACTGAAGTTGCTGTTAATTTGTACAGAATGCTGCATGTCTTCTGTCTCCTGTCTTCTTTGAAATTAATTGCCCTCACTGGTGGAAAAATAATTTGAGCATACAAAAATTTTTTAATATATTTGTTTCCATGCAGTCTTTTAGTTAGGCTTATTGCAGTTCCCAAATAGAGCTTCTGGACTTCTTCAAACTGCCAGCCTCAGTAAAGATTGAATAACAAAAACCCCAACCCTGAGTGACAAGCAGGTGCCACACAGCTCAGGACACTGCAGATTTATTAGACAAATCATCAATTATTAACTTCTCTTTCTAAGTATAACTTTGTAAGCTAAAAATAAAATTTGAATTTATACAAGATATAAAATCAATTATAAGGTGCCAATATTGAGAAATACCTGAAATGGGAAAGGTAAGGAAACAAACAGGCTTTTGTTTTGCCCTTGACATCACTGGGACATGAGTTTGTGCTGCCCAGAGAAGCTGTTCATTTCTCCAGCAAGGTTCAGAGCCCTTGGATTGTCCAGAGATGTTCATCTTTCCCTTAGTGAGTAGGTCACCAAAGGGTCACCTCCCTCCCTCTGTGGTGCCATCTTAGAAACTCAACAAGGTGAAGCATCACCTTTCCCAAGAGGAGAGTGAAGTGTTTATCTTCACTTTGTGAGTTATTTTTTGTTAACCATGATTGCACCTTTGCTCTTTGGACACCTTCCAGGACAGGCCAGACACAAGATCCATGATTCTAAATGTGCCCAGCAGGACAAAAATATATCTATGGGATACTTCAGTGTGTTACCAGACCACTCTCTTTTTCCCATCTCAGCACAAAATAAAGTGTCACCATCTCACTTTTTCTGACATGGGATTGAATTCCTTTCAAATATAAGTATTATCTCACTATGTGCACTAGTTCCTCCTCCTAAGGCCCCACAGTTTCACAGAATTTCCTTCACCCTCTGTTTCTATAGGAGTTCTGCTCTGTGCCAAAGACCCCCAGCTACTGAATCTCAGCCCTTAACTGGGGGGTGTTGGTGCTTCTCCAACAATAACCTCAAACTGCAGAGGCTCTGCATGGAGAATTTAGAGATTTAAGAAATTATGTACATTAATACTTCTTGGATATTAAGAAATAACAAATATTATCAAGATTAAGAACTGAATACAGAGAAACAATTAGTTACAAGGTTAATAGAAAAACTGTAAATTCATTCTTTTAGTTTTAAGGTTTTTTAAAATGTCACCTAAGCCCTTGAGTAATCAGGGGCATTTGAGCTCCACCCAGGTGTCTGGTTCCTTTGTTAACTCAGACTTTCCAACTTTATGAGAAATTCTACAAGCTGTGGATAAACAAGAAACACACATTTTCTTTTAAATACCTGGAGAGAAAGGTGCTTGGCATTTTTTTGAACGTTACATCTTCCAGCATTCCTCAGTACCTGTTAGTACTGAGACAATTTTAGCTTTCATAATCTGGCCCAAGCCAGCAGTAACCAACAAAAAAAAAAAGTAAAAATAAAAGAATATTATTCAAATAAAGTGTGAAGAACAAATTAGCCAATTGTTTGTCTTTCCCCAGTGGGACAAGTTTTTACTGAATTTTTATTCTATTGCTTTGAAGAAAAACCGGTATTGAGTCATAAATATTTTAATAATATAAAATAATGCTACACATGGCAATAATGCTGCAACTTAGAATGGGTGTCTCTGTCAAAGCATGAGCTGCAGAGAAACTTTCATTTTCCTGGTGTTCTTTATGTGGGGAGTGGTGCCAAGCTTGGAGAGCAACTGTAAGACTACATTATTTTTCAGGCTATAAATAATTAACTGAAGTGGGATTCTTTCAAATTCTCTCCTCACAAAAAGCAAGGCTTTTCAAAAGCAAGTTCTCTCCACCTTTAGAAAAGGTAGTCAGGCAATAATGATGCTACAATTCAAAAGTAAAGGCACCTGCCCTGCATAATAACAATCTGTACACCTCTCAAACAACATTAAGCTGCAGACTGTTTAAATATACAGGGCAGAAGTGGTGTATAAATTGACAGAATAAAGTCACAGAGAATTATGGATAAGTTGGTGAAGCAGACTTAAAACACAACTCTAAAAACTACCTTTACAATGCTCATAAAAGAGAATAAACATGCTGTCTTTCTCAAGGATTTAGAGAGAAGTACTGCTCAATAGAGCAGACACAAGTAAAACATACCTGTGTTGTTCCTTCCCATTATTCTATTGTAACATGAATCTACTGAGTTGTTAAATAGACAGTGATAATACCAAGAGTTGTGTCCTTACCAAATACTTGTAAGTCTTATAAATTTGAACTGTGAATTTCCTTAATGCCTTCACTACTGATATGAAACAGAACTAAAATTTGCAACTGCAAAGTCAGAAGAAGAGAACAAACATTCAAAGATTTATCATGCAATTCTCCTCCATTTAAATGTAATCCCACAAAATACAGGAACTCTCCAACATCAGCAGGCTGGTGTATTTTGATATAAAATTACTTATAGCAGGGACTCAAAATAAACAGAGGTTTCTCTCTTGCTCTACTCCTCACTAATCCCTCTCCAGAACGGATAATTCTGGCTCCTGTCAGGTTGAGGACAGAATGAAACAGAATCCACACAAGAACCTGAACTACCAACCTTATTGCCAATCATACCACAGCTCCATTTTGCAAACATTCCAAAGGAGATGTGTCAAGGCATCAGCCTGACTGAGCAGACTCCACTGCAGGGTGATACAGCCTGAGAAAAGCTTCCTCTGACACTGGAAACAGCTGTGGCCATAACTGAGAAGACAGTTTCTCAGAGGAGTCCCCAGCTCATTCTATCCCAGCCTCCATTTCTCCTCCACCTGTAGCTGTTTGTGCCAGAATTTGGGAGCCTGTGGGAAGTGTCAGTCTCTGCAGACACCCTGCCAAAGCCAATAAGCACAATTCCAGTCTCTTCTGCACTTACTGTCAGCCAGTTCCTGCTAACCCAGTCTGAGCTACCCTAATTCAATTCCCCCACACCAAAAATTTTTTTCAAAACCGACATCTGGGAAGAGGCACAGCCAGGTGCATTCAGCTGAGTACACAAAATACATCTCTGGAGGATGAACTATCCAGTTACTCACATTCCTGATGTCATTCACTGCTCTGGAGGAACACAGGTAGAAAAGCCTCAGGATGCAATTTTAAATTCCAGCCCTGCATTGAGAGCTGGCCCAATGTTCCCACCCAGGTTCCAGTGCTTCCACGGGGAACAGAAGCCAGGGGACAACGGATTTCAGTGAGATCTTGGCACGGGTTCTCTTCTCACTGCTTCCCCAAATACCCAGGTTTGTGACACAAGTGAGAGTAACAGTTGACTCCTTACATTTACTGAAACTCCCACTTACTGAAGTGGCAAAAAAAGTTCTGGAGATACTAAAGAATCATAACTGAACACCCAGTGCTTACAAGGCATCCCACACAGCTGCAGCACAGCAGACTGCTAAATACTCTTGGATGCAGCTTTGCCATGTCATTCTTGATCTGAAGTGATAAATTTATTGGGAAAAGAACCCCAGAAACCAACTGAAGGCTAAGGGCCTGCAGCAAGTACACACAGAACTTGTTTTTTAGAATTAAATAAATATTGTAACAATGAAAACAACTCCAGTGTTGAAGTCACAGCCTTTAGCAAGCACTTTATACTGGTTTTAAATGGTGTTTCTTGTAGCAGTGTCTCAACAGGGGAAGGGTGCTGGGCAGTGGCAACCTGTCACACAGGAACCATGAAAATGCAGCTTTTAAGTTTGCTACTTGGGAAAAAATATTAATTTTTGCTGTTTTAACAGGCATAGTCAACATAATTAACAACCAAAGAGAAAGTTCAAAAGGTTATTTTTTATGAACTAATTTGTCTCTGAGTGCTGAGGCCTGCAAGGCAGCACAGGGTGTAAACCTGCCTTGCACAGGTTACCTATAGATCTACATACATTTTATAAAGCCTGAATATAAACCTACAATAATCTAAAGTGTAAAATTTGTGCACACTTTGATACAAACATCAAGTACTTGGCAATATTTTTTCAACTGATAAGATTTACACAAGGAAGAGCACTGAAATTTTGTGCTGTGAACCAGCTATTTGGACACTTTCCAGCTCACCAGCCTGTCACATTGGATAACTTCCCTCTCCCTGTAGGCATTCAAGCAGTTCTTCAAGAGAAATTTCTCAGTTTTAAGTACACTCATCTTTGCAAACTAACACTGAAAAAAATTCCAACTTGTGTATGTATATAAATATGTGACTGAAATGCTTCCCTCTTAAGTGAATAAAGAGTTATATCTTACCTCCTGACACTAAACCTTGCATGAACAATTTCCAGCATATGCTCCAGAAGAAATACTGAGATAAAAATGCTTTCTAATCCATGAAGACTATTTTTTTTTCTGACAGAGGAAATGGAATCTATCATCTCTTCAAAGGAAAAGAACTTTTATTTTTATTAAAGTAGAATAAAGGAATTTCAAGTACCATGGTTCTGAAAGTTATTTCAGAAATAAGATCATCATGGTTTTATCTCTTAGTGCATCTTCAGCACTTCATGTGCAATGGCATTGCATCATCTCAATCAAATCATAGGCAAACCACATTCAATTTTCATCCCTAAAACTTGCTTAGCTAAGTCCATTTTCTGCTGCAGTAAGTATCACAACATCTTCTCTACCCAGTCTCACCAACCTGAAGTAATTTTCAGATCTTGCTGTAAAATTAATCAGAGAGAAAATCCTGAAATCTCTTCCACTACTGAAATGTTCCCTTTCTGAGGACAGAAGCCTCCATCCTACCCTGTATTCCTTATCTGTTAGATCCTGTTCTCCAGTCACCTTGATCCCACCTGGAGGTGGCTTACAAGACCCACCAGCAGGATTTATAAAAAAGTTCTTGCCTTCTTCAGTCCTTTTTGCTCAAGCAAAGTTCCTTCAGCATTACCAAACCACTGCTGTAGGGGAAAACTCAGCACATCCAGGGACATCCAGAGAACTCCTCTGTGGCCATGCACACCTAGAGAAACAGATATTCTGTATACTGCCCAATTAGAGTAAGAAATAGAAGAATATTACACTAGACAAGCTATGCACTGGAGAAAACTCCAGGTACAAAACTATATTCCACAAATTACTCCATCTCTTATAATAAACACATTTACTTTCATAAATAGCTTTGTGCTTCATTCTGTGGGACCCAAAGCAATAAGACTCCTTGTAGTGATCAACAACAGGCCCCTGTACACAGAGGCCATTTAAAAATCTCTCTCAGCAGTTTCATCTTTCCTGTTCCCTGCCAGCTTTTCCTGTGTATCACAATAAGCTGCAAATTTGCACTTCTGGGGGACTGTTTCTGCTTTATAGGCTCTGCATCTGTCACCCATTTTCATCTGAAAATATTCCCTTCAGAGGCCTCCTTGCATGCAGTTCCTCTGGAACTGTGAGCACATTTCCATCCATTTCCCTCTGCAAGAAAGGACAGGAAAAAGAGGTAATTTTCAGCATCATCCAATTCCAATGGTTTCAAATCCATCTCTAGCTTTCTGTGCTAGCTGGTGATGTATGTTTCACTGCAGTCTCCAGGGATTTCAGAAGCATATCTAAACTTATCCTCAACATCTCTCATTATTTTGAGGAAAAAAGCCCAACATGACTTTTATGCAAAGAAGAGTTATGACTAAATTAAGCAGCTTGGCCAACAGCTATTGCTGAAGTTTCTGATGGAGACAGAAAATGAAGTGGAACAAAAGCAACATCCAAACCAACACAATTAAAGCCTTAATTCAGACTTGCTAACTAAAAATGTTGCATTTCAGATATTAATTTTTTGTTTTGAAAAATGAACCTGCGTAGAAGGAGAGCTCTGCAGTGGCCAGGCTGTTTGCAGCCACTGACAAGCTCAGAGTTCACAGCAGCCCCCACATGCAGCCTCTGATGCCAGCAACAGTTTAGGAACCCTGCAAAGATTTGCAACATGAAGGGAGAGCAAGAGTCACACAAATTTCTTAGAACCTGAGAATCTCCCACCTAGAAAGCAGCTTATTATCAAGCACAAACCATAATTAAATACAGCAAGTTGCCTCTCTAAACTGAAAATGTCCATCAAATGTGCACCATGGAAAATCTGTTTTCTACAGGACAAACCACAAATCAGACATGACAGAAAATTGTCGAGTGTGAATAAATTATCTTACAGTTATTACAGCTGTCACCTATCACAGAATCAGAACAGTTTATGTTGGACAGCACCTTAAAAATCACCTTGTTCCAACTCACTGCCATAGATGGAGTTGGGAAATTTAAAGTGTGGATGCTCAAACGTGGAAGGCAAATTACATTAATCATCTTCCTGTTGAAAGTCCCCACAAACTTTTACCTAGTTCCTTTATTTATTGAAAAGGTTCTGCCCAAACATTTAGTTTCAAGAAATATTGTTTTTAAAACATGCATAAGGGAAAACCAAAATTCTAAAATACACGTCACATTTTTACTGTGAGAAAAACATTTATTTTTTGAACCAACTTGTCAAATGAAAACTTAAGGTTTCCAACTGCAGCTGAAAGAGTTTGAAAACCACGTGAAATAAGTAACTTTTGCCACAAATTGCAGAAAACACCCAGAACCAGCACTCTCACACATCTGCACTCTTCCAAAATCCCCACTGTCTGTTGCTGCAAGGTTTTTCACTCCATGCAATTCCTGTAATCTCCATTTATCCTTACCACTGCACTTCTCTACCCACAGCTTCAGCCATTAAACTGAAATATGAACCAAAAAATACATTTGACTCTGTTGAAGAAATTGGGAAGGCAGAGGCAGGAAAGATGAAAGAAAAATTATATAGAAAAATATCTATGTCTTGTCAAACTTCCTCTGCCTGGCAGTCTGACTAAGCTGTGTGTGCATTTCTAAGAACTTAGACCCACAATCCCCAGACTGGAAAAGCAGTTTTATTGCTGTTTGGAGGGGCAGGCTTTGCACCTGAGTGGTTTTTAGGGGGTCCACTGGTTACACCCTGGGATACAATTTCAATGGAGCAAGGATAAGTTTACACTGAAGAGTAACTACCACCACTAAGAACTGTGTGTGCAAAGCATGCAGAGACCTTAAAAGTCAAGGTTTTCTTTAACAGTTCCAGCCAAGCCAAACAGAAAAAAAATTGCAACATCAGTCAGATTCACATACTCAAAACATTGAAAAGAGGAGCATGAAATGTGCACCATTTAAAAATAACATCCAGCACCTCATGGGGCACTTATCCAACAGGGGATGGAGGTACTGGAAAAACTCATGGAGTTCATGGAGCAGAGCAGCCAAGGCAAAGGGCACTGCCTTGGGACTGTGGGCAGGGCCCAGGGAAGGGATGGGCAGGAAGAGGCTGCAGAGCTGGAGCCATGGAACATTAAACCCCAGTAAATTTCTTCTATTAAAACTGTTACCATTACTACAAGACATTAATTTAAAACTGAATTAATCTTTTCTTTGTGAGTGAAATAAGTTAAATTAATACATTGAGAGCACTTCTATGAAATTGATCCTTAGGATTTTCCTACTTCAGTCAATGTCAAATAATGAGAAAAACAAGAACTTTAAATTGCTGTGTCAGGAAGGAATAAAGAATTAGATATTGGGCAAGGGAAAATGTTATTTAAACTTAGTAATTGGCAATGTTGAACTGATTTGTTAACTCAAGCACAGACACCCATAACTCATTGCAATTCACCAGTCTGGGTTTTCAATCCAAATATTTGAACATTCCTAGCCATATATTTTTTTCCTTTCAGCTTGATTTAATATAAACAACAGCACCAAAATGTTCATTACAATTCATAGTAAACCCAGAGTATTGGATGACAAGGTAGCTAAAAATCAACAGAGTTAAAATAGCAATTTTCAAATTAAGAATGCAGGAATGTAGCTGAAATGCCTGTACAGCCCAAGGAGAGAGCTCTCATAAAACCCTTAAGGGCTTTTTATTTTTATTTAAAACACAAAGGATTAGCTTTCTAAAGCTTCTTTTGGAATTTAATTGGGCAAGTATAACTTTTAAAGTAGTCCATCTGCCTGGAGCACAGCAGCTGTGATGGGGAGAGTGCTGCTGCAATATTTGGATAAATTCTCAAACAAAACCATTAAAAGTCTCTGGTAATTAGTGGGTGAAATGAGAACTCAGAACTTGGCACTGGAATCTTGTTTGCAGAAACTGTTGGACTTGTTTACTGTGATTCTTGTTTCCAGTGCACAATCAGCACAGAGATTCCCATGACTTCATAAATATCACAAAAGTAAAATTTGGTATTAATGCCCATATTTATTTTCTCAATATGTTATGTGACATTTCTCTCTGCAGTGAAATAATCCAACACTCATTTTCTTCTAAAACTTTATAATAGAGTAATATCACATTATTACTTTGCTTAAATTATATTACAGTGCCTAAATGTTACATGATGCCGCATAACAGTTTGCTATATTCTGTAACAAGATCTTTCCCACTGCACCCATCTCCTCAATTCTTGTAAATTAAATATGGTAAAATCTGTGCAATGCTTAAATAAAAGGTTCTGATCTAATGGAAGTAGTAAGGCTAATGAAATGACCAGTGAATTAACAGGGAACAGAATTAATAGTAAATTACCACTGTACTGAGAATTCAGCTGCAATCTTGTACTCAAATCTGAACACTTGAAAATTAATAACTTTAAAAACAAACAAAAAAAACAAAACAAAAAAAAATTGGACTTTTGTTGAAACCTCAACTTTCCTCCAAATCAAGAACTCACATTTGTATTGTTCAGTTTTGGATATTTCATCCATAACAGGATTTAACTTCTTCTATGTGGCCATTCTCAAATCCAACTGCTTAAGTTTTGAGATCTGCATTTGGGACCAGATGCAGGCTTATGATATTCTGTATCTGTTCTATATAAATATATATATTCAATTTTTGAGCATTGTATTTCACATGAAAAAAACTTAAGCCACTTGAAAATTCTAAAACATTTTCCAGTTTCTGTACAAGTATCTCCTTGCCAAAGTTACAGAAGCAGAGATGATGCGAAGTGCCTAGGAGACAGCAGCAGGAAATCACACTGTTTGCCACTTTGCTCAGCTACAACTGTTGTCTTTTTATTTTCAGGAAACACTTTCTGCTATTCTGCTTTTTCTGGTTATTCAGCCTGGACTTCTGTCCTGTTTACAGAACTGAGGCAATCCCTTGGACATGATCTGCCTTGTGTTTGCAAGAATGGCAGTAACAACTAGACATCAGTAACTTTTCTCACTGAATGTCACTGGATGCTGTATTTTGCCCTGGTCATAATTGGTGACACTTTCCATACCTGTTTGGGAGGATTAGTTTCAACAGGACATTAAAAAGATGGCTGAGGAAGAAAAACTATCTCTGAAGAAAGCAATTCAGTTTGGTATTAATGGATATATTCCATCGGTACAACTATGCATCAGAAATGAAAATGCCCCCAGAAGTTATTATGCTTGTTTAGACAACATGCAAATAAAACGCATGTGACTGGTCTGTCAGAAAATAAAAAAGCTGGATCCCTAATGGAGAGCTGCTGTCAAATGAGAGCCTCCAGGAAAGCCATAGACTCAACCTTACCTTTAAATTAGTAACTGAAACAGCCTGTTGCAATTTTGCAATACAAAGACCATGTTAGCTGCAGGTAAAAGGATTTCTGCATTCCCGAGCTACAAGAAATCTTTCCTTAAATTTTATATTTAATTTATCTTAGTTTTGGTCTAATCAGCAATTAAATTTGAAAGAGGCCATCCCTAAAGAGAACATGCCAGTTGAAAATATACATAAGATCAAGGAGAAGAATGATAAGCTCCAAGGGTAAGGTGTTAATTTGTATCTTAGGAACAATATTAACATACAGGTCAAATGTCAAATGAAATGGGTCGCAAAGAAACACGTTACTTACAGACTTTAAATTGTGATTCAATGGCCCAGCAAAACATGAAAATGCGACCAGTGCTACTGAAAAGGAACAGTCTGGACTCAGCAGATTTTATGAGACACCCCCAGCACCGCAGGACCAAATCCCAGCAAGTCCGCTTCAAGGATGATGGTGTCAGCACCAAGGCAGAGCTGGAGGCTAATCCTGCCCGAGACACAGCACTCACTACTGGAAAAACAGAAATATTTAGGGATCACAATTTTTTGCTAACTCAGTCTCCAACTTTTCCAAGGGCTCAGAAGGGGCTTCGGAATATTGCCATACAAACTTCTCCCAGCCTCAGGAAACACTTCCCTGTTTTTAAAAGGAAAAAGCTGACAGTAAGCAAGTCACTGACAGAAATGCCAGCAGAGCCTGCAAACTCTATCCAGGTAAATGGCAACCTTTGTGAACCAGACATTCTGTCCTCAGAGCTCTGCTACTTGAGGATAAGTAATCACTTGGAGGATGGATGCAGGAATAGTGAGGCGGGCTTGGGTCAAAGGTCATCAAAAGCACAAAGCAATGGACCGAGGTACTCGGGTGAATTCTCAGTGTCAGACAAGACAACTGCGTCCACACAGGTGCCTGAATACATTCACGTGAGTTTCCCACAAGACAGAAACGTTCCTCTGGATGCACCAGACACAACCACAGCTTCAAGTAATTTACTGCATTCTTCTACTGTCATCAACAGCCACGGAAGTCATGAAAACAGCACACTGTCATCTGATTCTGACAGAGCAGAGCCTTGCCTGAGCAATTCTGTGAAATGCAGTGAATGTAACCCCCACTCTGCTGCTCCTGAAGTGGAGAAAAGCGATTCTGAGCTGCCTGTAGCCAGCAAAGATGCCAGCAGTAAGGAAACTACTCCGCTGTCACCCCCACCAAATCACAGCTCATCTCCCTGTTCCCTCAGAGACTGTCATCAGGCAGGAGAGCACAAGCCAGGTTCCAGCTGTGTGACGTTACCAAGTGATGATCACCCACCAGTGTCACTGCCCAGCAGCAATGCATCCAAACCATGTCTGTCATGTAATCCTGAAATCCAGAAAAATTCCACCCAGTCAGATGTTTCCCAGTGTAACAGCTGTTTAGAAGGATTTCACATAAAGTCTTATCCGCCAAGGAATGAAATAAACCCGCAAAGCAACAAAGAGATTAATGAAATAAATCAAATTCACTTGGCACATGGAGAACTCTGTGCCCTACAAGGCAGGCTGCAGTCTGTAGAGGAATCCTTGCAGTCCAACCAGGAGAAGATTAAAGTCCTTTTGAATGTAATCCAAGACCTGGAAAAATCCAGAGCCCTCAGTGAAGGGTATGGTTCATTTTTAATATTAGTAATTCATCAGAAGTGTAAAGTAGATGTTAGCATTCTTTTAACCTTTGCTACTGAAAAACACAGCTCTTCTGATATTTAGAGATGAGTTTGCAAAAATGTATCTTACACCCTTTTTGTGGTATTTGGGCTTGCAGAGAAGCAAGTCCCTTTATAGCTTGGCTTTAGCTGACACTGCCTTTACAAAATCCAGTGCAAGACCCAGCTTAACAACTCCCTTTTTTAATTTAGATTTAGGGTGTTCAAAGAATGGCAAGGTCAGACAGATATGGAGTGCCAGACTGAGAAGTAAGGACAGAGCATGTGAAGGCTGTTAGCAAGAGCTCACTTCAGACTCTCAGGTTTCAGAATGGCTCCCTTCTCACCCCCATAACAATGTAAAAAAACCCTGTATTTATTGTCATTATGGTGACACGGACTGTGCCAAGGCTACAAGCAGTATTCATGCATTATTATGCATTGTAAATAATAATAATAATACCATAAATGCATCTAACAGCTAAAGACAGGACAAAGTTAAAATAGAATTTTAAATATCTTTATGCTCAAAACAGGTTTCAGAGTATCCTAACAGAGCTTTTCAAGCGATCAATAGCATCTCTTACTTACAGTAATTGCATCTAGGACACACTTTAGAGTCCTGTTTTGTTGTAAAGTAGTATACCCTTCAAACAACTTATCTTTGAAAAACTCAGAAACAAATCAAGGGAATAAAGGTTCCATTTCATTTTTTAAAGAAAAAAGAACTTGAAGAGACTATGCTACCATAAATTTAATCTTTAGCACAGGTATCTCATACATGTAGATAAATCACTTATGCATGCAAACCTGCACTCTTAATTCTAAAATTAGATCATGTGTATCAGCTGTATTTACTGATTACAATAATGAAGAAATCAGGTAATATGCCACATTTCCAGAAACTGTGAAAACACCACAACAAGGGGGCTGCACTGAGGATTTTGTGTAGGTGCAGTTGCAGAAAGAGCCCAGAGCACAACGCTGCCTGCTCACACCACCCAGCATCAGGGCTTTGCACTTGTTCCCATGTGGGCAGAACTCTCAGGATGGAACTAACCGAGGCCACAACTTTATATACTCCAATTTTCTTACAACTTCTGAAGGAAAAAAAAACAACAACAACAACAAAAAAACAGCACTATTTTGAAGAATTCTTTCTTTTCCCGAGTATTTTAGCTTGGAATTGAAGTTAACTTGTATTTCTGTTGAATAACAATCCGACTCACAATTCAAATAAGAATTTACACTCATTAAAAAATTTAAAACAATATAAATATGATTAGCATGTGATTTTACTCCATACATATTACTTTTTTTTTAATCTGGAAACATTAACTGGTAATGTCCATCTGGCTGTTAGCATGAAAATACTTCCATTAGCTTCCACTGTGCCCACATAAACTCTTGTTCTATCTGACATTTTCCAATGCAGCTCCTGCCTCAGTGTTACGTACCCTGTCTCAGAGGCTTGTTCCATATGATTTTCTAGCACCAAATTTGTAACAGCCTGAACACAAAAGACAAAATCCACGTAGACAGACTAACAGCAAAAATGTAAAAAATATTTACAACATTCCAAACCAAAAATTCAGGTAAGAGGCAAGATTCAAGGCAGGTATCCAAGTATGTGTCAAGCCTAAGCACTCATTTCTCTGTTGTAATCTTCATGCAGACACCACCTGACTGTGGTTCTGTCGGAGGGGACAGACAAGAGCACCCACTCCTTCTCCCCTGCATGTGCTTTTCTAGGGGAGAACCTAAGTTTCAATTACATTTGTAAATCTGCCTATAGCAAAGACTAATTTGCAGTGAAGCATGGTCAGATTACTAAGCAATATTTGTAATCAATTTCTGTTCAGTTACCACATGGTTGAAGAGAAAAAAATGGTCAAATATTTTGAAGTGTCTTTCTGAGATTCAATGAGAAGCTTCAATCCACCTTGGCAGATTCATCTCCCAGTAACACTGAATGCTCCAAGCACTTTTATTGATAGCACAACAATGCACATGAAGAACTCCCATTTCTCCCAAAACTATCAGAAAATTATTTTGGTACCAACTGACCTCCCCTAATTCAAATAAAACTTGTTAAATATAAGGGTGACACTTTCTTCAGACATAATGAGCCACCAATCTCAACCTGTTTCTAATGCAGGTCTCTCCATCATAAAAGTATTTCAGCTCTAGTTGGTGTTAAGCATGAAAACTCATTTTTCATTTTTTCTCAACACTACAAATTTGTAACTTATCAGCAGTAAAAATCTGACTTGGTTATACTCAAATAAAGAAACATGAAAAGGGAGGACTAGAAAGCATAAGGCCAGAGATCAGACTGATTCAGCAAATTGCATGTATTTTCAAATGCTTGAAAGTATGTTTATTAGAAGCAGTCTCATGTCTAAGTGTTTTCATAACAAGTATTCATACCAGAACCAACAAGCAGAACTTTTAACAGCATGAGCTGGGAAAGGTCAGGACAAGGCTCACAGGGTTTGTGTGTTTTTAAAGAAACCTTCCAGGTTAGAATTTGATACTAGAATTTTTTTGTAGGGCTAACAGAAGTGGTGAACAGAATGGTTTTTGTTCATAAACGACTCAGAGCTCTGTTATTGTGTCAGTAACTCCACATCTCATGAAATGCTGTCTGTTCCAGGCGTAACTTCTACCACACTGGGCAGGACCTCAACAACTGCAGCACCTGTCAGAACACAGCATGCATCATCTACAGGTACCCTGCTCCCCACCACAGTCCTGTCCTGCCTGGACACCCCCCCAGCTGCACAAAACAGTGCTTTGCCCACACCTGTAAAATGTCTCAACTGTGACTAACCCAATTTTTAAGAAAAGACCAAGTGGTTTGTATGAGGTGCTGGTTTGTTCCCCAAGTACAAAATAACTCACAGTGGTGTTAGCTGAAAGGAAAGTGGGACTGGACTTGGGAGAATTCAAACAGAAACTTCCCTCTAAAGTTAATAACAGTGTTATTACTGGCATGCTTTGAAAAACTGTGATGCCATTTCTGATGATGGAATTCCTCTGTGTGGTACATTTTTAAAACTAGGGTTTCTGTAATAATTTCAGATCTTGGAAAAGATAAAGTTCTCTGAATGCCAGTGGGCTACAGCTACAGTTCATGTTAGCCTGCAAAACAAACCCAAAATTCCCACATTTTCACCTCAGTTGTTATTAATTTCAGACAGTGCAATTTGAGTGTAGGCTACTTCAGATTTAAAGTGCAGTTTATCTAAACTCTTATGGCCAGAAAGCTTTTCAGGGCTGTGTTCTGGGAGCTGCAAGTTTCAAATGCTGTGTCTGTACAAACACACTCTAAGAGCCTTCAGCTGTCCAGACATCAACCCAAAGCCAGCAGGTACAAAGTCTTGCTTGTGCTGCTCATATACCTTGTACATGTACCTTGCCCACTCAGCAAGGGAATTTATAAAGACATTATCCAATCTCTGCAAGCTCAGTTATGAGGCAGAAAACCCACACCTTGGGTTACTTGATTACATTGACAAAAATAAGGAGTAAGAGAATTTCTCTTTGAGGCTGAAAGCCTTCTCTTCATTTCAAAGAACATGGCAGACCATCATCTTCAACATTTTGTAATCACCTATAATTTTAATTTTAATCAGAATAATTAATAGAAAATACTCACATGGAAGTGTTTTTCACACTGCATGTTCTGCATGAACCAAATTTAGTAAAGAGCTTAATGAACTATACACAGTACTGGAACCTATTGTTCAACATGCAACTCAGTCCCATACTGATGTCCTAAACCTCTGCTAATGAAATTTCCAAGTAATTAACATGTCACAAATTAAACACCACAACTCCTCTGAGACAAAGCTGTAGGTCTTCTTTGCAGCCCCCTGTACACCCTGGGAAGTTACATGACTTATCCAAAAGCATAGACTGTATTCATAAAAACGAAAAAAAGAAAAAAGGTACTTCCTTTACTTGATCATGGTAACTGAACAAACAATCTCTGTGTGTTTTATAGACCTAGGCATGAACAGGTCACTCCCTAGAATTTATATACAGACCACCCTTGACCACAGGATGCCTTCTGTCTTTACAAAAATACCCTGTGTTTTTAAGTTTACATGGTTTCAGTGCAGGATAGATCTTGAAAAACAAGTACCATCATTCAAAGGAAAGAACAGAGGAAGAAAGAAAAAGCTCAAGGGCCTTTTTGATTTACCAGGTAGTTTGCAGGAGTAATGGTGCCTGGAGGCTCAACTGCAATGATTAATAGAACATGTACAGAACACAGGTGTTCTAAAAAGTTTCTACTTTTAAGAGACAAAGAGGAAACAGTGAGGAAACAATGGTTTTTGATTTACAGAGGTGTTTCACGGGATATGGTTATGAAAAAAGCATTCTGAGTGACAAATAGTTGAAGTTCATTAGACAATATTCTGAAAGAAGCAATTGTTGTCAGTGTTTGCTCCAGACAAACACATGCAGTTCCTATGTTTTATGTGGCCTAAAATGTCCATGCAAGTATTTTCCCCCAAGACTGCATCACAGTTGTGATTATAAAACCAAGTGTTTTATCTTGCCCCCAGTTTTCCTGCTCTTGAAGACCCTCTCTCCTCACTGCTGCAAGTCCTGCACACGCAGAGTGCTGGGTTGCTGTCACTGAACCATCTTTATCACACAGTCCCTGAGTCAAACAATGCATTAATCTCACAGAAATCCCCCTGTGGATTACACTGATCACTAAAGTAATAAAGAGCTTTTCAGCCTAACAGTGACTGTAAATTTGACTTTATTAACTACCCAGCAGGGATTCCAGGCTTGGGATTTTCCATCCAGGTTGTGTAATAGAAATGTTTGTATTGTAATAAACAAATGCAAGTAGCAAACCAAACCAGTTATCATGGGCACTATTAAATGAAGACTGAATTGACCTCTTGCCTCTGGAGATGATATCTCCAACATTAAATTAAAAACTCTGAAGAAGGGTGGAGAAAAGAAACATTAGCAGATGCTACTTTACATGTTCTATAAACCAAACATTTCATTCACCAGCGTGCTTGGTCTGTGAATATTGCAAGGTATTAAGTTGCAGTTTTAGTAATAAGCTCATGAAATGCAAGAGGCACTGATTTTATATCACTTATTTCTGCTTTTTTAGTATTTATTATGCACTGCTTATTGTTCAAGAGATCCTTCTACTTTTTTCTAAATGAAAATTATCCTCCTGCTTTCTTTTTACCCGTTGAGTTACATAATTTCATGAAAAATCCCAAGACATGAATTAAGGGAAACATTCTTCTAGTTAATTTCAACATACTATTTAATGACGTTAATGGATTCTATATAAAAATACAATTACAAGTTTTTAAAGATTTGCACATTTACTGACTTTATAGATTTCTTCTGATCAGTGCCAAAAGCAGCTTCAGGGCCTTGAAGTGACATCCCAACCCCCTGAATGATGCTCTTTTCCTCCCATCATGGCAAATACAACTTTTCCAGTCTCCCCTAAAGCCTTCACAGCAGACACAGCTGATACAACTCACTGTCCTGCCCAGAAGAGATGACTGAAATAAGGAAAATTCACACAATACTGCTTAGTCCCTGTCCACACTGACTCTTTTGAACCTCACATTTATTTCTATGCACTCATCTGCTCTTATCTAATTAACATCTTGGCTCTTGTTTGACATCAATAATAATTAGGGCTTTCAATTGAGGAAATGAGTGCTACTTTCCTCTTAACTAACACCACTTATCTCAAAGACTTACATACTGTTTAATTTCACATATTTTTGTTCCTAGCCCATGTCCTAGTGGGAGACATTCACATTTAACAAAGTTAAGCATGTGAGAGTTTTTAATTGTGAGCACATGACTGTTAGATTATGGGATCAAAATCTGACCTTTGAATAAAATGTATTGAAAGGTCATCCTCATACATTTTCATTTTTGTCCCACTGCTTTGGGCACAATGTTGGAGTTCTTAACTCAAAGTAAAATTTTTCACAAAAAAAAAAAAATTAAGAGGTGAACTTATTTTCAAATGAGCAACCCCTTAACCCCTTGTGTTTACCCCAGGCTGTATCATTGAATAACACCAAGTTATTCTTATGAGGGAAACAGCCTTTGACATGTTCCTTAAAGGGAATTTCTCACTAGCATAGGTCTCTCATTTTTTTTTCTGTAGCGTAGAATATGACTTCAGACAACAAGAAGGAAGATTTCATCAGATTTTGAAAACACTGGACAATGCAGAGCAAAATCCAGCTTCAGCTTCACCTCAGAAGCCACCACCTGATCCTCCAGCTCCCGAGAAAAAGGAGTTAAGGAGAAAGACGAAAAAGGTGAAAAGAAAATGCTTCTGGTGGATTTGACTTCGTCATGCATCCTTTTACATTTCAAAAGACACTAAAACAGAAAGAGCTTGAGAGCACACACCTGAAAATGTGCTATTATGAAATCACAGAGGTTAAGAATGTTTAATTAGAGTATCTAAAAAATCAGAATAATTGAATTTAATGAAATTAGCTCACTGAACTAAGATGCATGAAGATACTATTTTCAAGAAAAGAAATGGTTTCTTTCAAAAGGAAGTTCTCTTTTATTCCCAAGGACACTTTCATATGCTTTGTAAAGACCTTTTTTTCAACTTTCCAAAAATAACAAGGTTCAAATCTCTACTTTAAAAAGCAATGGTAGACAAAGCCAAGCATGTCACACAGCCCTTATTTCCCATTTATAAGCAACATTGACTAAAAGGAAAAAACTTCATCAAGCTTTGAACAAACCATGTTATCAAGAACAAATTCAGGGAAACCTAAATTGTTCAAACAAATCTCTCCTCAAAGGAGACAATTATAATTATTTCACATTCCCACTGAAATATTTTTGTTGCTGTCATCTAATATTGAACAACAAACAAAAGAATTTCAGGTTAAGTTTTAACGCTATCCTTTTCTTTGTTTGTTATAAAAAGCCACCATTTAGAAATCACTTAATGGGTTTCTCTGAAAAGAACTGGGGAGTTGTAAAACCAGAGAATGTCACAGTAACTCCTGTCTTAAACCCCTGCTCAAGCAAGGTCCAGTTCAGTGAATTTGAGTTGTATCCCCAAATACAAGAATCCTCAGCTCCTTGGGGAAGGCTGTTCCAGGTTTTCCTAACACCTAATCTGAATTTCCTGCATTCTGATTGTGCCCATGACATCTTGCTCTGTCCAAGTACACCTGCAAGAAGAGCTACATGGATAATGAGACCTCTCTCCTAAGTATTCACTTCTGAAAGACTGAACCAATCCAATTTTCTTTGCCTCTCATCTCCCATGCTGCAGCCACAGCCATCCTGGTGGTGTGAGTTTGTGTCTTTCATACACCTGGAGGCCTAAAACTGGACACAATCCCTCAGAGGTCATCACAAAATTGCTGGATAAAGAGGAATTGCTATTTTGGCTACTCTCTTACTGAATCATTTGCCCAGTCTATCCATTTAAGACCTGTATTGCTGTACCAAAATATCCCGAGACTTTTTTTTTTTTTGCCTTAAGATGTAAAATAATATATGATAAAAAATGGAATATGAAAATAATATTTAGTGAACTGATCTGTATTGCACAAAAAAAAAAAAAGTATATATGCTGAAAAGATTTTATCAAATGTCAATGCAGCTACTTCTTTCCTCCAAAAATACTCAAGGTACCATTAGCACAGGGTGTGCCAATGGAACCCAATTTATGATTGGTGATCCTATTATTTTACTCATGAAAACATGGTCACCTTTCATAGGGGAGCAGTGGGGAAAAGGTTTTCCAAAGCAAGTTGAGTGGAATGTATTGCAGACCTTTTCTTAGAAGTGGCCCTGGTTCAGGGTATTCATAGATTAATCCCTGCATCTTATTTTTCTAAGTAATCCTGTATTAATTGTGCAATGTTAGTTTTAAATGTCTGTACACTTTTTGTACACTTCTGTGTTCCTTGAATTCCTAGGGTTAATTACACATTTGAAAAGACATTAAAAAGAATTTTGCACAGAAGAATTTTGTCTGGAGGAACTAATTTCTTTATAAAACAAATCTTTAAGAAGAAAATTTGCAATATGCCATGGCTTAATTTATCCAATTTCTAAAGGACTGACACTTAAAAACCATTTCCATGTTAATTTCAGTTAATATGAAAATGACAGGAACAAAACTGTTATTTTAGAGGCTTTTCAGAAGGAAATTATTTTTTTACTAATGTCTTGAGATGCCTTTAGCGAGACAGAAAAGCTCTTCAATAATAGGTTGTGACTATAAAAAAGGTAAGAAATAAATGACTTCATCAGAATCACTGTGTTACACTCAAGTACATGCACTGCTTGTGCTGCTGTGCCAACAGCATTCCTTTTTTGCTTTAGTATTTATAATTGATGCAGTGAAAGATTTATTAGTGTATAAATTATTCTTGAGCATTAAAATAATACTTTAAGACCAATATTCCCTGTGGTAAAGTATGATAATAAGCAACACCAAGAGCTTTATCACTAGTAAAACCAGCAAGGCTTTTTTCTGTATTGAACCCATTTTTAATAATTTAAGATACAAAAGCCATCTTTTTGCCTTTCTTTTTGTTGACAAGCACAAAAAGTGCTCATTTTAAGTCATCTGATTTTTGGTTTGCCCACATAATGCATATGATGCTTTCCATTTATTTTCAAAGGATCCAGATAATTTAATTTAAACAAACCACACCCCTTTGGTTTACCACATAGCACCAATCAATTCCTGGGGTCAGGAGAACTATGCAAAACAGAAATACTCTTTTTAGTTTAAGAAAGTCTAACCAAAGGTAGTTACAAGTAAGGCTCTAAGTCTTTCTTATGACCTGAAAAAACTTCAATACTCATAAAAATCTGAAATACACTGATTTAAGTGCTTACAGGTTACATATTTTAACATCTGAGCTTGATGAGATTCAGAACCATAACTAATTTTTAATCCTTAACCTCCCAGTCACAATCAGCTCCTGTTTTCCAGATTCCTGAGTTGGTGGTTTCTGGTTTCTCTCTCAGCCAGTAAAGTCTGGATCATGCAGGTGTGGACTTGAAGTTCTGTTTGTGACCTGTGCCCCCAGAGCAGCAGGGAAGCTCGGGAGGTTTCCAGGCCAGCCAAGCCTCAGCCCTGCAGGAAAACCCACTCCTCTCTCAGCCTTCCTGCCCAGAGTTTTCAAACTCACCCCCTCAAGGCATCTGTTTTCCTGGACAGAAATCTGGAATTTCAGTGCTGTGAAAGCACTTTCCTTCAGGAAGTCTGCAAGGAGTTTTTACCCCCAGCTGTTCCCGCAGTGCTTGACACTCAAAAGGATTTCTACATCAGACTTGAGAGAGAACATTAGAACAAAAGGTTTTTGTCCCACTAGAAGGTGGTGAGGAGGTGTCAGTGGTGGATACAGGAACAGGCTAACGCTGCTTAGCTGCTGTTTTGTTTAGATTTTCAAATGTGCATGTCTTAGGAACATAAAATAATTAAAATTTAAAGCTTTGTAACACATAACTGGAGAATCTTGGCTATATGAAAATATGATATGAAAGCATTGGGTTTTTTTTAATTGCTTAATGTGTAAAAAATATTTTAGTAATTAAATATTATTTCCTACAGGAAATAAAAAAGTACCAGATACACACTACACAATTTATAGTGTGAAGATTGGAAGAGCAGTAGAAATTGGTAGACTGTTGGAAGATAAAAGTGCTGGCTACAAAAAACTTGTCCAGTTTACAAAATAACAGCATAATCCCTAAAAACAGCTCCCAGAGCAGGAAAGAAATGTTAGAAACACCAACAAATTCTTAAATAAAATCAAAAAATCCCCACAAACCCCCCATAAGTTGTCAAAAACCCCACCAAAAAGCTCAAACCACAGCTACTTGACAGCACTTGATTACAAAATATTGTGGGTTTCTGAGAAATACATATTTAAATGATATATGCTATATAAAAAATATTGCACAGAATGCAGTATATTCCAAAATTACTGTATTTGAAATTGTTATTTTATGGAGACAAACAAAGCTTCTTTAAAAATTAAAAATCTATGAATAAAATACTGATTTGTCTCCTGTAACAGCAGTTCATGTAGGGCTTCTGATGGTTCTGTGCACTATAATGATTCTGCCAGCATAGACACACAACATCTTCCTAATGGCACTTGATCTCTAATGTATGTTTGGTATATTTCTAGGCCCTTTAAATGCAATGTTATCTTTTTCAATAAAATGAGATATTTTTATTAGGTTTCAGGAGTCAATTAATAATCATCAATGTTTAGATTACAAAGGAAGGGAACAGCTGTTCTTTGGGAAAAGAAAAATGAATGGAAAACTAACAGGCACGTCGTGGAATCATTCTGCAGCATTTCCAGGTAGAGCAAGGATGTCAATTTGAATACCAAACAAAAAAACTGTAGTTTTTAGCTAGACCATGAGTATATTTGATCAAACTCTCCAACCATGGCAGTTCTGCAAATAGTTTCTGTGGTTCTTGTCTGCTCTAGAGTAGCTCTGCTTAACAGAGTTCACAGATTAATTCTGGGTAAAGTTTTATTTGTACAATATTATATATAAATACTGTCTAAAACCATCTCTGTGTAACATAGCTACACTTACTTCATCATGTTAAACTGATATTGTGAGCAAAATCAAGTTTGGAAGTACTAAAGGAAACCTTTAAGGTGCATATGGTGGATTAATGATATTTCTATTTACCTAACCAGGCCAAGGTTGAAAACAAGTATTTCTGTGTTCTACATGGTTTATGAATTTGACTTGTATAATTCCTGTAGGACTTCACTGCATGACGATGACCTTTATCTAAACATCTAAATCTCATTAAATACTCAAGGTAAAGCTTGAATGGCCAGTTTCAGACAATAAACTTGTCCCTCTTCACAGAAGTGTAGAAGCACTTCTACAGCTACAAACAGTCAAGGTTTTGTGGGGTTTCAAGAGTGAAAACAACCAAGCAGCTGTTAAAGCCTTCAGCTGCTAAAACACCACAGTGAAGGCAAGAATGGCATTTAACTAAGTCTTCCCTGCAGTAGCTGCAGAGAGCCAAATTACCTTTCCACCACCACCTCCTTCTCCTGGGGAGATTATTTCTTTCTGAGTCTGACTCTTCTCAGTAATTACATGAGCACAGCTCCCAGCAGGCACTTACCAGCTAAGCCCAAGGCATAACCTCCCTTTCCCTTTCCCTTCAACTGGCTTCACAGCATGAAAAGATCCAGGCAACTGTAAACCCAGATCTCTGCCAACAAGCTAGAAGATTGTGAAAAGAGCACCTGAATATGAAAATTAACCTGCTTATCCCTGTCAGAAAGCAAAAAAAACCCTCAGGTAAACCAAATCCAGTTATCTGTCAGGTGCAAGGCATTTACACTTGTAAGGAATTACAGGTCTTGTAAATTGTAACCATTGCTCTTATCAGTATAAGTCAGTATTTGCATTACTTTCCACAGCATTTTCAAGTTACAGTAAATTACACTACAGAAGTTAATAAAAATACTTGCAATGTTCACAAACACAGTAACAGATTTAAAATCTAAAGAGTAACCTCCTGTCCTCCTGGAAGTGATAGATTTAGCCCCATTTGAAATGTCACTTGTACCTGTAACCTCAGATACACAGTCCCGCTGCAGAAACTCCACATGTCCCACCTGTCCTTGCAGAATTCACACAATTTCAGCAACTTGAGCTCATCTAAGCATTCTCCAGAACATAATTCTTGACCATCTTCTTCATTTTGAAAAGATCAAGCATTCAGGCTTTCACAGCAAGACTGACCCACTCAAAAGTGTTAAAGCAAACCTGAAAATTAACTTGGTGAACTAAAGTATCACACAGAGGATGGAAAAAGCTTTTGCCAGTCCTTTCTGAATACAAAAGACTTTTGTTCATTAAAAAACAATTTATTTGCATGTGAAAGGCTATTCGGTTAAGAAATGTTGCTTCAGCTGTAGAAAATGTAGCAATTTATTGGAATACCCCTTTGAAAAAACACTAAAATGTCCAATATACACATATGCAGAGGTGCTCATGAACATAACTAGAAGCAAGAGAACGGCATTTCAAAATTGACCCTGAATTTGTTCTTTTCAGGTTAAAACAGCTGAAGAAATTATGGTAGATGGGAGGAGGAAAAAAAAAAAAGAAACAGATTTTCCAAGCCATTTCAATTTACTGTAACCAGCTTGTTTCCTACTGGTTTCCTAATGGATCTTTTATGCAGGATTAAAACAGCTTCATTTTGCTTTTTCATGTGCTGTTTATGGTATCCAGAAGTACTCCTTAATAGACTGGTTAGGTCATGCACAGCACTCATATCAGGCTTTCCTTGTACAGGAAACATTTTCCAACACTCTGGAGAGCTGTAAGGGTCACTGGTCTTTGTTTCAAACCATTTTCTGTTGTGACCATGGATGTGCCCGAGGGTTCCACATGAACAACAGCAGTCTGGAGTTCAGATAAACAGCTACAGAGTTCAGATAAACAGCTACAGAGATGTCTCAAACCTGCAGATGTACCACCAGGGAGTTCAAAGCAACCATTGGCAAATATTTCCTCTGAGGAATTCAATTAGTCTCCTCAATTATTAGGAGCCTAATCGTTAGGAGGCACACATGCTCTGTCTGGCAATGATCTAAAACAGTTATTTTCCAATAGAAGTAAACAGGGAAACACAGGACATTTGAAAAGGCACACAATGTACCTCTTGTGGCCAAAATCATCAAGTAAATGATGCTATGATTTTGTAGAATGAAATAAATCTCCAAAGACAAACCATTAAAAACCATCTTCCCATAAGCGAACAGTCTGAAGGGCAAGCTCCAAATTCCCGATGAATTCCTTGCATTCTCACATATAGTCTAAATCCAGAGGAGGGCTCAGGAGATGTGTACTTAAATCTGAATAAATTGCAGAATCTGACCTTGAATATAACTCTTAAATCATGAAACCTTCCCAAAAAACATCTCAGGTGAGTGTTTACTGCCAGCACATGCCCTGGTACTTTTTTTCAGTTTTACTCATACAATTTCACTTTAGATGAGTAGAAATACTATTTTCAGTGTCTTAATCCATGTCCTTTATGCAGGTTTGTAAAACCTTCTTCTTTTTTGCAAATATCAACTAACTTTCTATTTATCATTTGTTCTCTTAAGGAATGTTCAAATCTTACAACTACACTTCCAAAGACTGACTAGTGTCACAGCTGAATGAAAAAAAGTGTAAAGCTTGAGACGTTTTAAATTTTAAAAAATAATTCACAAGGAAATAATAATACATTCACAAAATGCTATATTTTTTCAATAATTTACAAATGCTATATTTGCATTTTTTTCCAGGATAACTATAAAATGAGTTTCAAAGCACTGAAAATGCATTAAAGTATTACTTACAATTAATGGATCTCGTCCCATTGTAATAACAGTTCTGTTCACTGTGCGTAGTAACTGCACCATTATTTCTTGAATGTGGTGATAAGTTGAAGCCTGCAAATGAAAAAATCAGAGTTTTGATATTGAAATAATATCTCTTTGAAAAGTAAGAAGAAACCAATTTTTTCCATTTTGACAGTTCAAGTTGAACAATATAACACCCTTATTGAAAGAGCAACACTAATTCTTCTTGCTCACACTGCTCCTTAGTTCCAGCAATTTCAGTGTCCAATTTCAGCCAATCTACTCCACAGCTGTCTTTTGTTTCAAACAGTCACTTCCCATCTCTCTCTCAAAGGACTCCTGTTTTTCCCCTAACTGAGCAGTCTGTAGCTTAACCCTGGTACAGTTAACTTAAAGAAAATTCTCTTACAGCTCCCCACTTCTGTCAGTGCTCTCAGGGCAAGCTGGAGCTCAGGAATGTTCTTAGCTGCAGTCACAAATAGAATTATTAAAAGAAAGTTCTCTTCATTTACCTGAGCTGCTCTGGGAGGGCACAAACTGGACATGGTTGGCCCCAGTATTGCTCTTGTAGGCTGAAGGAGGTTTGATTATTTATTCTAAAACCCTGAGCAAATGGAAATGACCTTCTGTTCACCAGTTTCACTGACCTTCCTCTGATCACTCAACAACTTGGGGAAACAGCATGCAACAAGAAAAAGAAAGTCTAAGCAAATCTAGTAGAAAAGGATATTTAGCTTACACCAAACCCATTGTTTAATGTCAGTTATAGCATGGAAAGGGTACCACAATCACAGAAGCCATGGTGAGCTCTTAATAATGTTTTAGGTAGCTGAGCCCCAGTACTATCCCAGGAGAAACTGCTTCAGGTCCTGTTTTCCCTCTGAGTCAGCCAATGTCTTCTCCTTTTTCTTTTTCCTACTCTGATTGCTCTGGATCAGGCCACACACCCCGAAACAGGAACCTCCCTCACATCTGGCAGTTTACCCACTATTACCATTTAGTCCTCCTGTATCCTTTGACTGTCACAGCACATGTCACAGTTGAGATGCCATGATACACAGAGTATCACCATAAAATTTCAGAAAGCTTCAACCCATACAGAGTAACAGCAGGCCACTTCAGAAGGCTGCAGGCATCTGTCCTTCTTGCTCTTTACCCCAGCCTTTCACACCCCTCACGTCCATGCACTCACTGAGTGCCCTCTGCTCCCTGTGGTGGTTGCTCAGTGCCCCTGGGCACTCCCTGGCTCATTGCTGTCAGTGCTGCTCACCTGCTGCTCACAGCTGCACCCACTGGGGATGGGGCTGGGCCAGCCCCACTCCCAGTCACCACAAACTGTGTGCCTACATTTGACAATGACACACACAAGCTGAAGTGATCTCCTCACTGGTCACAGCATTTCAGAAGTTGTTATGTTCTATAAATGAACAATGCAGTCACAGAATTTGGGTTGGGTGTTTCCTTCTTTAAAATTTTACTTTCTCTGGTACAGTCCTATGTTTATAACATGACTACACTTGAGAGTGGCTGCACAGAAGACACATTTGTTGTTTTTTATAACATTGTTTACCAGTATAATTTAAAAAAATATTATCAACAGCCAAGACTGATAAACCATGTAGGAGCACTTAGCAGAAGGATGTAATTTGTTCATTAGTTTCCCTGTTTTTTAAATTCAAATATGAGGGCTCATATAACGTAAGTTCACTTTCACATTTCAGTATGTACTATACCATAATTAGTAACAGTTCAGAACATTGCAAAATGGGTTTCAACATTTAGCCCTGACTCCATCATTAAAGATGAGCTCTATTCTTAATTCACAAGTAGCACATAACAAACCTCTCCTGGAAAGACTATTACATATGCTCAAGCACACAAAGGTTATTTTCTGCTAGACCTTTGAATTTTCAGAGAAACATTATCAAATGAAATAAAATGGCTTCTCTATGAAACTGAGACCTCCTTTCTTCTTGATAATCTAAGAAACAATTAGGCTTTCAATACCGACATTGAGAAATTAACAAAAATTTTCACACATTGTCAATACATGAGATTTCAGCTTTTATCTTACAGCTTCTTGCTTCAGAAGATAGTCTAACAACCAACTGCAACATGTTCTTTTTCAGATCATACTTCTCTTCACAAGGACGACATGAGAAAACCCACCATAATTTGGCTTCAGTCCACTGATTAAGCATAAGATTTTTTTAGGAGCTGAATTAACTACTTGTGTCATATATAAATGTTCCCTTGGAAAACATTAATTATATTATTCCATTTAATTAAATATGGTGATCAAAAATGTCTTCCCTGTTCAGAAGATTTGCCAAGGCATGGAAGAACCAGAGCTCATGCTCTGTAGGCAGGTCAGCAGGAGGGATTGTTCTCACAGAGCTCAAATACCTTCAGGTGCCTTCTTGGGCTGGATGGCACAGCTTGGTACACAGATTAGTTAATAGAAAATCCAAACCAAACAAAATTTCACTCTCTTTCAAAAATATCTGTGCTGGGTAAAAGCAGACAGTGTTTGATTTAGCTTTCATCTTCTATTTAAACTACTACAGGAGTGGGACAGGAAAAGAAATTCAGTTGTTTCAGAGTCAACCCTGCACTTCAGATTCTGATGGAGTGTTCATTTATTTGGACAGTGGCAAACAGGGACTCACTGAATGGCTGCGTGGGAATTACAACATTACACAACCTGTACTTGAGACACCCACAGGGAAACACTTCTGTCAATTCATTGCAGCTGTCCCTGCTCTGTGCCCTCCCAAACTCTCACCCAGCTCTGCCCTCCTCCCTGGTGTGGGGCTCAGTGAGAAACACAAGAGGCCTTGGCACTGTGCACTGTTCAGCAATTACTAAAATTTCATTGCTGCATCATCAACACTGTTCTGGTCACAAATCTAAACCATGGCACTGTGTGGGCAGCCACAGAGGAAATGAGCTCTGCACCAGCCAGATGCTGTGTGCTCACTCTGGTGCACCCAGTTCTGTAACTTGTGTTCCTTCTTTGACACACACACACACAATTAAAGGCACATATAAAAGGATAACAATTTCTTTTTTAAACCATAACTCATAATCCTGAATTGTTCTGGCTGAAAAGTCTCTGCAGAAGACCTTAAGGTAATTGGCCCTGAAAGAACATGTAGAATTCCTGACTACATTCCTTTGAAATTCTCTTTTTCTAAAGCCTTAAGGTCTGCCATAAGTTAAGGGAAATGCTTAAAAAAATTTCTTTACAATTCTAAAAGGGTTCCAGGCTTGTTTGCTAAACAGCTTATAATGCAACTGCTACCAATTACTGACAATGCACAGAACAGGAAAAGATTCTTCATCTCTCTTGTGCTTATAGTCTTAACCAAGATTTCACTGTAGATTCCAAGAGAAGGCATTTACCATTACATTTAATTTTGTAAGCACTATAAATAAAAAATTGTTCTGATTCAGGAAATATTAAAACATAGCACATATATCAGATTAGAGACAAAGTCACCTCATGAAGGACTGCCAGACTGCATGAAACAAAGTGTTGTAAGGAGGGAAAAGGGAAGTGGTTTTAATTAAAACAGAAACAAAAAATCACTGATTTCACCATGACCTTCATCAATGACTTACTTGCAATTCTAAGATTTAACTGCATTTCACAGGTGCTTGAAGCAAAATCTCAAGCTACAAAGCTAATTTCATACATAATGAAATCAGAACAATGCCATTTATGTCCAAAAGTTGTTTGCTGGAGAGGAATCTTAAAATCAAACCTAGGCATCTCACTGAGATGCCCAACAGTGACTGTCTAGTCATAAAAATCAACACACAAACACTACACAAACCAGAGATTTTAACAACATGCTGGCTACCTGCAGAACCCAGCAGTGAGGCAGCAGCTGAAGAAAACAGCATTTGAACACAAGGATCTGATGATTCCTATGCTCCCACTCGCTAAACAATGTGAGGCACAACAGTAGAGCAGAGCTGGTAATAGCAAAATATCCTTTCCTCTGACAAAGAAAACACATTCTTCAAAAATTCTGTAACTACTTCAAAGATCACCTCACAGTATAAATTTTCTCCACATGAAACAGAACAACTCCTGCTGTTTTTTCTTCCCTGTCCTTTGTGTGCCTTCTATTTCTGGTGTCTTTCACAGAATAAATGCAATGCAAAAATATAAAGTTAATTTTCCAAAAAGTTTTGAATACTAGTCTGAAACCAGGTTTCTCTACTGAGATGGAAAAAAACAGAAGAAATAGGGACAAGACATTGGTGTTATTAATATTGCAACATGATTCTGCTACTAAAGGCTGAAGCTTTCTCCTCCAGCAAGTCAAACCATCCATTTTCTTAGAAGGAGGCTAAGAAATGCAGGGAATTAATTGTTGACTAGAAAACTGCATTCATCTTAGGGTTCAAGTGTAATCCCAGCTGAAATAATTTGGTTAATTACCAAACCAACTGTCTGTATCGAGATCACACTGAATAAGGCATCCTGAAGGACACTGCCCGAACAATAACTTAGCCATACGTGAACTCTTCATTTGCCTACAGGTTACAAAGTATTTTCTGCTGCAAGGAAAACACAGCCTTGAAACAAGAGCTCTCACTTTAGCTGGAAAATAAACATGTGTGTTACACTCCAGAGAAATCTGTAGTGGCTCTGAAAGACAAGTGACTGTGTGATCCTTGGATGCAGCTGTGTTCCCTTCCTTTGCTCCTTTTTCCTCCTTCAGATAATTCATCGTAGCAGAAGATTTTCAGTACTGAAGCAGGATCGGTGTTTGGTTAAAGAAATGAGATAATAATCCATGGATTCCTCTGTCAAAGAAGGAAAAAGCTACACATTTGCTGTTGTGGTTACAAAGCTCAGTGTTACAGTTAATGACACATGATTAATTTATTCTAAAATCCATATTTTCTCTGACCAGCAATTGCATTGCCAGAGGCAGGCCGGGGTATGGACTTTCTACAACAGAAGCATCTGGTTCTTTTGTTGACATCCCTATTATTCTACAATATTTATATGGAATATGATGCCTCTAGAGAGCTCAGCATGTTCTGATACCACTGCTGGACTTAAACTTACCCCAAGGGGCTTTTGTCCTTATGTCAGAAATGCACCAGTATTCACTGCAAGCACAGTCTGTAGATAATGGTGACCCAAACATCTCACAGAGAATCTCCAGTTTACCTTCCTTGAAAGAAACTATTGCATAAATGCCACTTCTGTTGAACAAATTTCAATATGTTTTTAATGTATGTGTTTTAAATTCTCAGCAATTCTTCTGCTGTTCTGCATAATGTTTTCACTCACACAAAGATGAGCTACAAACCCATATTTTCAGTAGGCTTTAATGAGTCTTTTACATGTCAGCAACTGCTGTTATGGACAGCAACTGTTAAATTTAAAAATAAACTTCATTTATGTGGTACACACAGAGAAAGTATTGCTTCATCTTGCTTTACAACTGTGTTTTACCTTTTAAAGGATACAGTAACAAAACTGATTACTTTGCATTATGGCTTTATGAGATGATAGCTTCAATTTTTGCCCTATCATGCTTTCACCATTTATCTTAAGAATTACATTTCAAATTTAAGTGTTCCAATATTTCTTTTGTATCCCCTTGGATCAATCCCTCCTGAACTGTTTAAGTCTAAACCAATGAGGCAAATAGCTCATAATACACATGGAAAAATTGCCCTGTGCAAACTGAAAAGCCTCAGCAGTATCAAAGATTTTTATGAAATCAAGATTTATGCTGTAATGATTTCATTTACTAGGAAATGATCCAAGGAGCCACAGTGAAAAAATCCTAGAATGACAGCTTGCCTTAATCCAAAGTCTACAAAGTTTGAACACATGTATCAGGAAACTATAGTTGAGGAAAAATCAGCACATATTCACAGGTTAAGGAAATTACAACTTTCTTTATGTAACTACTTATGATGTTTTCTCAGAATAAATTCCTCAAATTATTGAGAAGTTTCATTGAATAACCTACTGCTCATTAAAAAGTGAGGGGCTAAAAAGTCAATTGAACATTCTCTCAAATGAGGAAAAAAAAAAACCTCCCAGATGAAAATTTCAGTGTTCCAAAATTTCAGAAATCTGATAAAGAAACTACAGTCTCCAAGTGAAATATAGTAAAGAGCAATCTTTTTTACCCAGACATTGCTGAAAGCAGAAACCATACCCTACAACATTGGTACAGTGAAAAGCATTTTTTTCAGAAACTACATGAACTCCTTTTTTAAAAAAGAGCAAGATGAAATTTGAAATTTATTCTGTATAATTAAAATAATTACAGAATAATTGAAAAGTTGTGGTTGGAAGGGACCTTGCAGGTCATGTAGTCCAACCCCCTGCAGTGAACAGAGACATCTTCAACTGAATGAGGTTACTCAGAAGTCAATATTCATCTTCAATACCTCAACTGCCCTTTGGTTTAAATTTATGAAAAATAGGAGAAAAGTTCAATTTGACTCTGACTTGTACGAAATATTTGAAAGAGATTAATCATCATCAATAATTTACTTCCTAATCAGCCCAGGCTTTCTACAGACTTGGGCTCTCTACATCATCATCAATACTTACAGGGTCTTGACAGCTCAGAACCTCCAGGATGCTATTAAGTAATTCAACACAGTATTTCCTCTCCTGGACCTGGAGCTGCTGATCCTCCTTCTGTTCCAGTAATTCCCTCAGCTCTTTTGTAATCACAGGAAGCAGAATGTCCCTGCATTCTGAAAGAAAGCAAATTATCTTAACCACAAATATAAATTAAATAATATGTGCAAAGAAACCCTCCCCCAAAAGTGAAACACAATATGCTTTAACAGCCACAGTCCCAATGAGGAATTTTTGATTTTCCAGTCATGCCTCAGGAATATTCCAAACTTGTGTGGTGTTTTCATAAGTCAACAGTATTTTCATATATCAAAACCAAAAGTTCCTGATAAAAATAATTTTCTTCAGTTAAATTCTGAAGGTTGTTCAGCTTATATCAAACACTTGGGGATAAATTACTCATTTACATACAAAACGTCTTGAAATTAATTGTGTTTAAGTAATGGAGGATTTTAATGTAAGAAAATTACTGTATTTATTAACTTATTTCTGAAAATAAGACTCAAGCAGCAGAATGAACCGTGTGCATAATTTTTGAAATGTATCTTCTGAAGATACATAAAAGAATGCAGACAAAGAAAAGACTAATGAAAGGCCTATCAAACCTGTGATAGTGAGAGCTGTGCATACATTCATCCTTATTTAAATTTAAGGAAACTGACACAAATATGAAGTTACATTCCAGTCTCACATGTACATTGACTTTTTGAGAGAGAGGTGCCTATAGGAAATGTCAGGAGTAAAAAATACACAAGTTTGAAATAACTTTAATGAAAGCAACATCTACCCAGGAATAAAAAAAAACATATAACTTTTTTAAAGAATGATGTAGAGCACCTGGACACACAGTGCAGGTAAACAAGGGCCGGGTGAGATATGGTGAAACTTTATCTAACGTGATTTAAAACAAGCCAGGGGCTCAGATTCCCCCCAGAATAAGGGTGTCAGTACAGGAAGACAGAAAGGTGAGAAAAAAAGAGAAAAAGACAGAGAAGAAGAGAGAGAGAAAGAGAGAGCAAGAGAGAAAGAGAAGAATGGAAAGTAGATTATAATTGTCTGAATTTTGCAGATGAAGCAACAGAAGCAGTCTCTGCAGATTATTCTTATTTGAAGTAACAGCTCCAAGCAACATGAACCCAAGAGCTTTTAATCATGTCTGAAGAGCAGCATAATTTCTTGCTTCAAAAAGTATCTCTACTCTTGGTAACTATTTCTATAGCATTTATTGCAAGCTACAAGAGAAATCTAACCCAATAACTAAATTACAAACTCACCAGTAAGACAGCAGTTAAAGAACACATATCAACAGAAGACCTGTTTGAACAGCAGCATAAAAATGAATTTCACACAGCCTACAGTTCCTTTATGTGCCCAATTCTGCACAGACACGCTGCCTACACTTGCTGCAGGCCACAGACTCCCCTCTGCAGCAGAAACCAAAGGGCTGCTCTCACAAAACACAGAGTGGAGCCCAGCAGAGGGGATACCAGCACTCCTAAAGCACTTCTGTGTGGGTTTGTGCTCATGGACACACAGAACACCTGCTCTCCAGAAGTCAGGACTGGCAGCTTTGTGGTCACCAGCTGCAGACAGAAAATGTTATCAGTTTTCTGAAATTGAGATGTAATTCAGTACCTAGCAAACACCTCCTTGGTTTGCTCATATGAACCACTTCTAACTAATTGTGAATGAAACAAATGCAGTACTATTAGCTGAAGCCAAAATGAAACCAAAGAAATATCATTAGCAACAAAAATGTTTCATGCAATACCTAAAAAACTTGCTGAAATGTGATAGAAACTTTTAAATAAAGGGTTTATATATTCAGTCAACAAATAAGTGCAAGCTATATGAGATTATTTGCTCACTACTCTTGAGAAAGCTACTAAACAAACTTAAGTTCTGTTTTCACTATTATCTGTGGAAACTGTCCTTCAACAGTCTAAGGTTATCCAGGGGGGAAACAGTTCCTAGTATGATCAGTTCAGAATTTATTCACCAAGATTCTGACCACTCCAAAAATATTTAAGCTATGTTTTGGATATAGCACTTACTGCTAACCAAGTTCCATTTAATGGTACTTAGCAGGACCATAAGTGTAAGAGTCTTACTGAAAGATGGCACAGATTTAAAAGATTTTAAAGTGGATCAGATGAAATAAAAAAAAATGGAATCACAAGCCAAGCAAGCAGCTCAGGCTGGATGTAAGGAAAAGCCTCTTCCTCACACAGACAGCCAAGCAGTAGAACTAACAGGTTGCACAGTCTGTCCTGGAACAACCTGCTCTGACCTCAGAGCTGACCTCATGCTGAGCTGGAGGTTGGACTGGGCACATTCCCAGATTCCTTCCAAGTATTCTTCAACTATTCTAGGATCACTGATTGCCAAAACTGCTAATCAGAGGTAGTGTGGCAGGAGCTTGGTGTACTGCAAATGACCAGTTTATAATGAAAACTCAGGAACTGAAGAGAAAAGACAAGGATAGTAAGTGCCACAACACAGCAAAAATTTACAGGAGATCCTGAATCTCTGCAAAATGGACAGAGATTATCAGAAAGTTAGGAACAAAGTTACATATATGTCTGTACACATAAATATTGACATTTTTGGGGCTTGTCATTTTTTTATCCGTGGACTCAAACATCAAGGTGTCCTATATCAGAAGAGATAATATCAAACTCATTACTCTAAAGACAGATAGGTGAAATCCATTTCTTGTCATTTTAATCCCTAGCACTTGCACAGCATCTGTAGTGAGGCACAAAAACTGTTTCACATACATTTAACCTGTATGGAAATACACATATAGTAAAATTTCTCTTTTCTGGTCTCCACTCTGTTTTATCCCTGTGTTCCTTTCCAGATTCTCTGACTGTGTGCAGGACATGCTGAAGGAATGATTCAGCACCAACTAAACCCCACATTTCTCTATAGCATTGTGGATCCCATACACCAAGCAAACCCTTGGCAGTAAAACTCACCTGCATCCCTCTACCCACCTGAACTCTGCAGTTACAGCAGAGTTCTACCCGTGGCAACACTTTGTGCCATAAGTTCTCTGCTCTCAACCTGCTCTGTATAAATTACACTTCAAATAAGGATTCATAACTTACTCTAACAATCTGCAGCAGACAGAGTAACAGCTACAACTAATTCAACATGAAGATGAACATATTTAGACAAATACATTCAACCTTTAACTAATCTGCAATGACACGTAGAAGTACAGATTCCAAATCAACAGCATGTGAGAAATTCAGCTGGCAACTCTTTCCCCATAACTACCATTCTTAAAAATAATGCCTTGAACACACTTCCACTTCAAAAGGGATCAGTAGGGAGTGCTATGCTAGCAGGCTGCTCATAACAGCAAAGTTCAAAGTCACATTACATGACATCTCAGTCACTTTTCACCTCTCACAAAGAAGATGGAAGGCTCTTTGCACATTCCAGTCTCACATCTGCCAGGATAAACATACTTATTGCTTTCACTCCTTCAAAATAATATCCAGCTCAATTTTAAGCTATTACATGTCCCTTTGAACTGTCTGACAGTTAGCAAATACAAAAATTCCTTTGGGGTAGCTTTCAAAGTTACCAGGAGCAACTGGATAATAAAACCTATACCTAATGAGCTTTATTTCAAAAGCAAAGTAAGAGACTAAACTGAGAAAAGTCATTGACAAGAGGAGTCCTGTCTTCTAGATAAAGTACATTTTTACTTTGTCCTCATATTAAAAACAAACCCCTAGGATTCAAGGTAAATGTTATGGGTACATTAATCACCAAATTACATCTGACTTCACATGCCAGGGATACCCATTTGATCAATAATCATCGATGAGATCATAACTAACAAGTTGCATCAAACACCTTAAAGAGGAGTGGGAGCAAACTATATTGAATTTAGAACTCCTCCATACCAGCATTCAGAGATCACTTAAAGCTTCCTCCCAGAATGCAAAATGCCTGCTTCTGTCTATAACTCATTTAAAACCCACACACATGTATTTTGGTGAAAGAATCAAGTCTTTGACATAATTTCTCTTCCATATAGAGACATTCCATACTCTTTAAACATGGAGAAGGCAGGGTTTCTTGCATAGACCAAATTTTATTATTGTACTGAGAGAACAGCTGAGGCAGAAGGTACAATTGGTTTCTTCCAGTTTTTAGAGCTAATTGCTCTGCAGGCTTCAGTAATACCAGTTGTACTTGGCAATATAAATTAAGATTGGATCCATATTTGATACATACAGAATCTCCTAAAAGGACTTAACATATGCAGCTGATCAATTATTTACAGTATATTTTCAGTTGTGAACTATGTTGAAGTGTCAAGCTACGTGGAAATTCAAAGGTTGTTTAACTCTTCTTAGCTATATTATTTCCTTTTAAAAAAGGTCAAACTCTCCATTAACGAAAAAAAAATAGATTTTAGTAAAAAAATTCTTTTTTTGGTGTTAATTAGTTTGGTTAATATTAAGGTTTTATGTCTATATTTTTTGACTGGCTGCAAGATAAACTCAGCTTGTTGGTTATACAAGAGAATTACTTAATTTTGTTATGCACTTCTAGGACATTATTCATAAATAGAAGAAAAGGAAAAACTAATTAAGTTTTAGAAGACCCTTACCAGTTAAAATCATCCCATACGAGGATGAACTTCCAAGATATTCTGAAAAACACATACAATCAAAGCAACTGGAAAATCCCCAGTATCTGTAGCAAGTAGGCCTGATCTCAGCCTGAGCCTGCAGGTGGATTAAAGTAAACATAAACCTGTAGTTGTTTCTTTGTATCTATGAAAACCCAGCTAAAACTATTTCACAAGGACATCACATAAAATATGAAATCCTTGGACAAAGAAAAGTTTATTGAAAAGTTTATTGAACCAGTATATAAATTTCTGATTATAATACTAAGGTATCATTGCACAAGTTACGCAAGGAAAATCAGCCAAGTGCTTGTTTAAACATCAGCAATTCACTGGCCCAGGAAAAGGAGAAAAAAATGAAGAAAATTGTGGAAGACTGTAATTGAAAAAATAGCTAAAATAAAACTTCATGCAGTAGTTGATAATTTAGGCTCATCACTGGATGCACCCTCAGCAAGGCTGCAGATGGCACTGAGCTGGGCAGGAGGGCTCTGCAGAGGGAGCTGGCCAGGCAGGATGGATGGATGGGCCAAGGCGAGCAGGGTGAGCTGCTTTAGGGCAAAGTGCCAGGTGCTGTGCTCCAGGCAGGAGGGACCTGGGGGTCCTGGGGACACCTGAACATCAGCCCAGGTGGGCCAAGGGCACCTGGCCTGTCCAGCCAGGGTGTGGCAGCAGGAGCAGGGCAGGGCCTGTCCCCTGTGCTGGGCACTGCTCAGGCCACACCTTGGGGGCTCTGTCCAGTCCCGGGGCTCTTGGCAAGAAAGGCACCAAGGGGCTGGAGAAGGGAACAGAGCTGGGGAAGGGCTGGAGCTCAGCCTGATGGAGAGGGGCTGAGGGAGCTGGGGGGCTCAGCCTGGAGAAAAGGAGGCTCAGGGGGGACCTTCTCTACAACTCCCTGACAGTGTAGAGTGGATGTGGCTCTCTCAAGTAGCAGAAACTGTCTCAGGGGTTGTCCAGTACTGGCCCAGGCTGTCCAGGGCACTGATGGAGTCACCATCCCTGGGGAGATTTAAAAAATGGATGGATGTGAGGACATGGTTTAGTTGCAGACTTGGCAGGGTTAGGTTTACAGCTGGACTCATTCTTAAGGGTCTTTTCCAACCTAAACAAATCTCTAAGTCTGTGATGAAGCAATTCACATTCTCACACCTCTTTCCATGCCCCAAGAAAGCTCAAGACAGACAAGGGAGAGACATGGAGAGGGGCAGATGCCTATTTAAATACTAGCTGCTTTCTTTACTGCTTGATAAATAATGTAAGAACATTGCCAACAATATATTCTTTAATGTTCAAAAGCATGAAAAAGCCCAACTGTTCTGACTGTTTTTATTCTAGCTGCCCCAACTTTTATTTGAACACATAAAACATCAACACACAGTTTGAACATCTTGCATTTTCTTCATCAAGGTCTGTCAAAAGATTTAGTATTATGCATATTCATCAATCCCAAATTCCAACACACTTCTTGGAGAGGTTCTCTGGCAGCACCTTCCTGCATAAGGACAGGTGTCCTGATCCATTGTTGTCCAAGATTAAGCAGTTATGTGTTTTCTATTTTGGGTTTGGTTGGGTTTTTTAACCCTTCTATTCACCTTATTCCCTTTGGGAGATATCTAATTATTTCTTATGTACCAGGTAAATGAGATCCAAACTCTTAAGTCATTAATGCAATCATATCATTAAAAAAGACATTTGGGTCTCCTTCAGCAAAAATCACAGACTGGTTTCATTCCTGACTGCCTCGTACGTGCAGCCAAAATGGTAATAAAGATTTAACACCACTTTTGTCTCCCTTAGGAAACACTTCTCTTGATTCCCTGGCATGCCTGTAGTCATATCCATCTGTTAGGATGGCTTCATGCCCACTTAAAAACTGGCATGCCAATTTAATAAGGACATAGGTGTCATCTGAATACAGATTTAGAACAAAGCCTTAAAAATAAAGCCAGTGAACAACATTCTTTCAATGAGGTGAGACTTTTGATGGCAGCCAGTGCTCAATTAAAGCATTGTGCTTCTTCACAAAGGACATCTGTTCACAACTGCTGCAATCTTCCTGTTAAAAGTCTTCCTTCTTTGTTATTTGCAATTTAACTCTTAAGTTTACTGGGGAGCCCAAGAGTAATGATTTTAAAATGGTATATTTTTCATTCATTGTTGAATCTTAATTAAATTTTCACAGCTTAGATAAGAGCCACAGAAAGGAAGGTACCACAGGTCACCTACAGATTCTGACAGCACTGCAAGATGCAAATTCTCTTTGTGTCCTAGACTCCAATAGGAACATGAAGGAAGGAGAAACACAGGGATGCTGTGAGGCCAGCTCTCAGCAGCTGCTGGCAGTTCAGTGTCAGCAGGTGAGGCAGGACACAGAGCAGGTACAGCACCCACAGCCCCAGCACAGCAGTGACCCCAGGGGCAGCTGCACAAGGCTCCACCTGCCAGCTTCCAGGTGTGTGTTCAAGTGTCCCCACTTGTGAGGGCTGAGTAATGCCAGGCACTCCGGGGCAGCCAGGACTTCCAACACAACCCTGCTCTAGCCAAGGCAGCATTCCCAGCACTTGGTGCCTTTTCCAGCTTGCAGGCATTGCAGTCTGCCAGGCTGCAACACAGCCTTGTCAGCACATCCTCTCTGGCAGATTCACCTCTTTTAGATCCCTTCCAACCCGGGCCATCCTATGTTTCTGTGAATTTTCACATTTCCTGACACATTTCACATTTCATTCACATTTCATTCACATTTCACATTTTACTGACACACAATATGTGTCATTATCAACTGCTTTAATATGGTTTTGATCTCTTTTCTATTTGAAGCAATTGTAAACCACATTTTGCACATACATTTAGAAGTTTGTTGTTAAAACTAGTTCACCTAACTTGATTTCCCCCCACATAACAGGGTTTTTAAAAAAATGTAACTACAAAAGTGCCATAATGGGTCAAGTCTAACAAAAAGTTATCAGTTGCAATGTCAAGCATGTCTCCTACTCATCCATAAACACAAGTAATGACTTTAATCCACATATGTTCATCAAAAATGTATGCAGATAAATACCTACAGATATGTTTATGCCATACTCATCTATATGAAAACATTGCAGCAATAGAACTGGCAAAAGGTGAATATTTGAAATATATGACTCGAAGTGATGTTTTAGAGGTAATGTACCCCTGAAAAACAATCCAATAAATAAAAAAAGCCAAATGCAAAATTCAAGACTGAGTCCACAGGATAGACTGGGTTTTTATACAGAAACTTTTTAAAGGAATACATGAACAGTGACTAATTTCCATTTTTTCCCAGTAGCTAAAACCAGCAGAGTCACATGCATGAACAATCTCCAAGTTCAAGTATTTTAAAAATGATTAGAAGTTGTGTTGAACACAGGGAAGGGGAAAAAAAAAAAAACCACAGAAAACCCCCACAAAACCTCAAAAATTTAGGCTTAGGAACTCTTCTCAGTAGGAACCAGATTGTAAGATCATAATAGTAAAATCAATATCTGTAACTCAATACTGACCATAATAATTAAACTGAAAGATGTTTAACCAAAAATTACTCTTCCTCCTGCTTTGCTTTTTGAAAATCTTTTTCTTAATAATCCTGAAGGTAAAAGCAATACCCTATATCAACACAAACTAGCAACAATATTCAATTTGTGAAATGAAACCAAGTATTTCACAGGTAAAACTCAGTAATGTACACGAGTTAGGAAATCAGCATGATCGGGGTGTGTGCAAGTACTTCTCTTGTTTAAACAGTAATAGAATAGAAAGAGTTCTTCAGTGAGGGGAAAAAAATTGCTACAGTCTCAGCATTTCTTCTGGCATCTGGCAAATTAACCCCTGGTGCTAACATATGTCTCTTGCTGCTGTTCTTCCAAAATCAGCAAGTGGTTTGCATATGCTGAACATGCAGCAGCCGTGTCTGGAGCCACAGCGAGCGCAGGGCCTGCGTTTCCAGCCAAGACAAACCCAATTCCCACCCTGCCAGTGACCATCTGTGTGCCCTACTTAGAGCTCCTGCTCTTTGGGGTGATCTCAGTTCTGCTGCAGCACAAACCCCTCTGCAGGACTGGACCACGAGAGAATACAACGTCCAAAGTACATGCACATCAAACATACACATTTCATCGTGTGTTGAAGCACTTTATATTCATTTCTCACCAAAAACAACCAGTTCTCTCAAGGCCACTCATCCACAAGTTTCAGCATAATGTCATTAAATATTCCAGGCCCAGCTGAGAATAAACATCTAGCTCCAAATACTATAAACTCAGCAACACTAACTACAATAAAAACTCCCTGTGATTTACAAGTAGCTATATCTTAATTTGTTATTTTCTCAGAAACAGAAAGATTGTGGGAGAATTTTGGCACTAAGTTTCCTAAAAATAAGCAAATGAAACAGTAACTCCTGAAAGTAGTTTTACATAGAAATTAAACCATTCTAACAAAACCTCTTCACAACAGGGAGAGATCCATTACATCCTATTAAACAGAGTGACAGATATGACAGGAGACAGTTTCTTACATCATAAAAGAGACTCTAAAATCCCATTAGAAGTGTTTATATGAGACAAGGCAACCATTTCTGTCACTTTGACATTTTTAAATAATAAAATATCAAGCAATCTAAAAGCAAAGTGTCAAAAATCAAGCAGATTTCTTGCCCTCTGACCAAAAAGACGTAATATTTTCTAAAGACAAAACTGCGTAAAAGTCTGCTCAAACATCCTGTTAGAACATTGCTAAATGTCATGGTGAAAGTGCACAAACAGTGGAAAGCATCCATCATCCTCCACTCAGCCCCACAAACACCTGCACCCCCATAACCTCTCCAAGCTGTGTTACAGTTGCAGAGTGGGAACAAGAAATCAATGCCTCTACAAAAAATGGCAATGTAATTTAAAGGCTTCTAAAAGTGCTTTAGTGCTGCAAGGCCTTTGAAGATCAATTACAGCAGAGGTGCATGGGACCATTTCCTATCTGATGAAAGCACTCCACAAGTGTACAGTGGAAATTTTGAATGCCTGGGAATACCTAGCAATAAATTCAGTTTACCCTCAAGATTTCCAACTTCAGGTTCACGTGTGACTTATTTAATAAAGGCAAATTTCACTGACTTGAAAAGTTTTTTCTAAAACACTTTCCCATTTTTTACAAGTCTGCTTCTTTAGAAAATGCTGTGAATATCAACGGGTCAAAGAATAGAAATGCCAATATATGCAATCCAATTGAATTATAAAGATAATACCTCTGGGAATGGATGTAAATTAATTGAACAACTGCAATGAACTACCTGGAAAGAGACTAAAGTCTGGAGAAAAAATGGATAATCTGAAACATACGCAAATTAATAGACTTCGCTGTAATTAGCAGTGTAGTTAAATATATTCCATATTCATGGCAGAAAAAAATACTACCTGTTTTAGATATATGTGAACTTTAGTTAATGATACTGTTGGCAATCTTACCTTAATTATCATGCTGCATCCTGTTCTGAGATAGCCTACATGTGCTTTCATTCTTGTTAATGACCTTCCAGCTCATTGAGTGCAGTAATGAATCAGGCGGTGTCTGCACCCCCCACACACTTGGTTCTCTACCCAATTAATTTGAAAATCAATTGTATTTAATGTACAGCAAAAAAAGCACCTTTAGAATTTTCTATTTTAAGCCACAGCAATGTAAATGAAAAAAGATTTGTTTGCTCTTTACCGTGCACAGTATTACAACAGCATGGTACAGAAATGTTTTCATACCACTATAATATTATATATTATATAATAATATATCTAATAATAATATTACATTTTATATTATATAATGATATGAATACTCAATTTTGTATTCGTCTTTTCACAATCTTCAGTGCCTGCACTTAAATATGATGTGGACTGTGGTATTATATATAGTATATATATATATATATAGAGAGAGAGAGAGAGAGAGAGTATATGTATATATAACTACAGTATGTATACTATATTACCCCATGGTAATTACAATGTTAAGGTTGAAAACAAAACATAAATGCAAATAATCAAAAAATATCATTTAGATAAAAAAAACACCCTGTAATTATGAAAAGGATTATTTTCTGCCATTAATAATGTAGGGGCAGTTGGGTAAAAGCAAAGGTATAAAGACCATTACCAAACAGAGAAACTGCAATATTAAATATCCTAAAAGATACTTGGGTGAAGCACTGAGGCAACAGGAGCTTGTTAACTGGCCATTCTGTGCTAGAGGAATGACAACTTCATGGAATGGTCTCAGGAAAAGGAGAATATATTTGCAAGAGTCTATTTGGCCCTGACCAGGTTGCACCAAGGATGGTGTAAAGGTGCCTGCCACTCCAGGAGGAAAAAAATAAAATAAAAGCACAAAATTGTCAGTTTCAGGCATTTTAAATTCTAAAATAATGACAATTCTAAATCCTACATTACCAGCAAGGAGCTATTTTATTCTGTCACTTCAAACTACTGACACGCAAAATGTTTAAATTAATATTTTCTAGTCAGCAAAAATATTTTCTTGTTAGTACTGTCATGAAATAAGTCATGATACTGCTAAAAGAATATGTCATGATAAAGTTAAAACAAACAGAGTATATTTTAGTTTTATTTTAAAATGACAGCAACTTGATTTCTCTATTTTGGGCAAGTGCTTCTTCAGAGGACTTCTCTTGTTTTAATCTAATACATGAAAAAAAAAAAAAGTCAATTTCTCCAGACTCCTCTAAAAAGAACACAGCTAAGTATTACTATATAATTATATAGCAAGTATTATCAATTATGAATACAAGTATTAAGTATCACAGTAAAAAAATTTTAAGGTAGATCTTGCACATGTAATCCCCACAAGGACATAAACAAGCAGTTAATTTCCACATATTATGTAGTGGATACACTTTAGCTGCCAATTACTAGTGCAAGTTTGGATCACAACACACAGATATACAGGATATAGGCCAAACAGCAGGGCTGGCAAATCAATCCAATGTGATATGCTGCCTTCATGCTCTCAGCTGCTTGGATCTGCTGTCAAACGTGCCTGATGTTAACAAAAAATGGTAGAGAGCTTTTGGGCAATACATTTTTTTCATCTACAAATTTAAGACTAAATGAATCCACTAACTACCTGTCAGGGAAAAATTAAAATGTATTAATTATCTGGTCAGCACTATGCAAAACCCACCATTTATTGGTTTTATAAAAGGTCCCCAGAATTAGAAATCCTCCTAGCAAAATGTCTTATTCATTATTATCTAAAAAATACTGAAACAGAAATCATGTCCTCTTTTTAGAATTCACAACGCATCCTGAGGTAGACATATCCCATGATATACCAGCTATTTATTTCAAGACATCAGACAAGCTGCATTTACAAGCAACCAGCAATCTATTATTATTATTATTTATCTGCAGTAGTAAAAGCTTTAGAGAGTATTTTGCATTAACAGACCTCAGCTAAAGGAAGGGCCTGTTAAACACATGAAACAAGCACCACACTAAGCGGACTATAATGAAAGATTCTTAGGAATCCAAAACTCACTCTTTTCTCCTCTGGAACACACAGAGGGATGGAAGAAAGGAACTGTAGGATGTACACTACTGAACAGAACTGTGAAGCACACAGTTATTGTATGCTCAATTGTTTTCCTTCTGAATATTTATTAGGGTTTATTCTTTATTATACAAGCCTGGGATCTGCTGTCCTGACCATGACTCCTGATTGTGAACCAATAACAACTGTGCTTCAGTGAGACAAGTTTCTTTAAAGAAAAACTATTGAACCAAAAAGTTTGTAGCTTACACCTAATTTCTCAGTATTAAACACAGGGTAGCTGTCTGAACTCCAGTAAGATCAAGAGTTCAATAGAGTGGCTTATTTATACCCAAGAGTCTTTCACTCTTGTGAGAGGATATTTCTCCTTCTGGTCTAAATTCTGCTCACCACAAGCACCACAGATAAAACTGAGCCTGGCACTTCAGATTTTAGAAGCAGCAGCAGTAAAGGCAGCTCATACTGCAATGATGTATCAGACTCTGCTTGTAAAACAGAAATACTACTATCAGAGCAAACTGTGAATGCAGGACTAGAACTGTTTGAAAATTAATTAGAATCTGCTCTTCACAGTTTGGATCAGTGTCTGGAGATACCTAAGCTGCAGCTACTTGTGTTTCACCAATTCAAATCAAATGTGAATTTACACATAGTCCAAAAAAAACCAAACCCCACAGCTGTTGACCATGAAACTATTAACATAAAGATAGGTTAAAATATTACTTAATTTAATCTAAACATTAAAACCACCTACATTATTTTCTTGCTTTTTTTCCTCAGGAAATCTACAATGGTCTTAAAACATAGCAGACACAGCTATTGTGTTAATAGTTATTGTTAAAGCTTACAATATTCAATTCAGTCTCAATGGAATACATCACAGGTCTGAAAATAAAGTGTAATTTTTATCTGTCCTGGCTAGTTAGAACTGCATCACTCTCCTGGCAACTCAGAATGAGGTGAGCAAAGTAATCCTCTCTCAATCTACTCACACACAGCACTATTTGCAACCCACTGTTGTACTGTCAAGTTCCTAGAATCATTATCTCTAAGCTGTCAGAAATTGGAACTCATCTGAGTAGTCTGTGTGCCTTTCAGGTTCTGAAGGTTATCTACACACCAAAGAGGTGGGGAGAGAGAAGCAACCATCCAGTCCACAGGAGAGGAGTCAGAACACTTGACACTGAGCTAAAACTAATCATGTAAAACTTGGCTACTCTGATAAGAGTCCTTCAGCAAAAATTCACTTCTTGTGATAATATGAAGGAAAACTGAGCACAATGGTGATAAAGGTATTTCAGTATCATTAACACTCCTGAGAGTTAGGAAAGACACTAAGTTCTGACAGAGGTTGAGAAACATTGTAATTCCTGTAAGTGGAAATGCTGCATTGCAGCTCAGTGTACCACAGCACAGATTTTTTTTGTCCTCTTCCCAGGCAGAGGTCTTATTGAACATCTGTGTTCACAAGGTTTCACTTCCTGTTCCTATTCCATTATAGACCTTAAAATGGGTTGAAAGGTTATATAGCTCACCCACCTAACCACTATAACATAAGAAAACCACACAAAACTGTTCCTCAGAGCCCCACCTGTTCCTTGCTCTAGGCCAGCAATCACACTCTGCGCAGCTCTTGCAATCCTGTGAAAAGAGATGAACCCCCTCCAGAGCCCAGGCTCCTGGCATTCACACTCTCAGTATTTGCTTCACTCCATTTCAAACGTGAATTGCACAACACGTAAGTCACTGAAAATTTTCACACATTTATTCGAAGCCTTAGAGGCATTTTGTATTTACCTTGTTTCTTAAAAAGGTTGCTGCGTACAATTTCCTTCATGGACTGCACTTTCTGCTTCTGTAGTTTCACTGGTGGAATGCAAGTGTAAAATTCATACAGTAGTTGGCTGCATGAAAAGGGAAAATGTCGTAAATACCACACAGATGAATTCATCAGGTGTTAATAAAGACAGAGAGAAAGAGCAAAAGATCACATATTTCCAGACATTTATAACTTCTTAAGACTTATATTTATTTATATATCATGAATCTTGACAAGAGACCTGTAACAAACACATCCAGGGACCCACCACTGTCTTGATCAGTAGGAACTGGTGTAGCTTTGTGGAACTGAACTGATCTACAAGAATTAATTGCTGACGAATAGGAAATGTTCAAGAGTGTCTCACCTCAGTAACTTGGCATCAAAAACCATTTCAACATCGTGAAGAACTGATGGTATGTACTTCAAGGCAGCAACCTGCATGGACAGACAGGTCATGTTAGTCCTGTGTGTTTATACATGCACATGAACAGCACAGAGCACACCACTGAGACACAAAACAAACTGATAAACTCAGACTTCTTTCCCCAGACTGAAATTTTAAATCACATTTGAATAAATTTCGTCACAGAGTTGCATATGCCAAGCATATACAGAGGAACTTAACTATCATAGCTCCAAGTGGATCTGACTCTCTTTGTGAGTTAGACCAACTCAACCAGTGAAAGGGTCCAGGCTTTGTAGATTATCTCCTTGCAGACCAGTAAAAGTGTCATTGTGATGCAAGTAAGTAAACCAAGCATGGATCAAAGCAGGAGTTGTATCAATTCCATCCCAGAAATGTGCCATGCAGGAGGCAGAAGTCAGGGTAGCAGTCACCCACCCACCTGGATGCCACCTTTCCAGAACAGATGAAAAGGGGTGTCATGGCCCTGCCCAACCATCTGCAGCCAAGCTGTGGGATGGTTTATCTCCTCCTACCAGTTCCTGAGGTATGTTTGATAGCATAGTGAACTAATCAAACATTACCCTGACAAGACTAAGAGACAAGTTACTCTTCTTACATGGACAAGAAAACTTCAGCAGGCAATTTCAGGCTCAAAATCACCACTAACGCTTAAGGCTAATATGCAGAAAAACTTGCAGTACTTTACTTCACTGTGCAGCTTTTGGGTATAAATTCCTACTAACATTTTGCTAAAACCTAAATTACAGTGATGTGAAGCCTTCTATTACTGATCTATCTGATAGAAGCCTATCTAGGTTCAATATTTCTCTTACCTGTACACAGCAAGGTCCCTGTTAAAAACTTAGTCTCTTTCTAAAGAGTAGGGGGCTTAGAATGAAGACAATCAGAGCACAGCTTTCTTTGGCTCTCTTTTAGATCTTTCCAACACAATAAAGCTATAATTTCATTTGTATGAGCTTCCACTGCAGTAGCCAATTAAAAAAAAAAAAAAAACAAACCAAAAAACTAATTACGTCTTGATTGAAAAACAGAGCTTAGTCTGCAGCACGAGTGAATACAGTATTTCATAGAGACTCAATGCTGGTTTATGATACCTTCAGATAAAGTCATTCTCCTGCAGATCTCATCCCACACTCATACACAAACCTAGAAAGGTCAAAGGAGTGTTTAAAAGCTGTTGCAACTTCAACAGAGATTGTACCTCCTACTAATCTTGAGAAATCCCTGGGCTATTTAAAGCACCCAAACAAACACCTGTGTTGGCTGGAAACTGCCTCCAGCTTTAATTCAAACAGGTGCTGCTCCTTGCTTTTCAAGCAACAGATACTGCAGGAAGAGACTGCACGGCAGCATCTGAATTTCATTTTACAGCAGTTCACAGGTACTGTGAAAGAAGTTTGATAAAAGATAGAGCCACCAGTGGCTACAAAATATTTAAAGCAGTACTCCACTGACACCTGGGCTATTGTGCTGTCTGACTTTCACATATTCCTTGTTCTACACTTGCATAGGAGGGAAGGATAGAAATGCAACCTCTCTGCAGATCCACAGTTCCAGCTGAAGTACAATAATGAGTATATCCCCTGCACTATTTTAGACTCCCAAGTTTCATTTGCAATAATTGCTTCAAATGATGCACTATGGACACAATTGAGCATTGCCCTTAATGAAGTCATAAAAATCTCCTACTCAGCAGCACAAGATGTTCTGCATTCTTCAAACCTTAAGAGATTAGTTTTTTTAAGCAGGATACAGATAAACCCACAGCACTGCAGAAAATTATTTCTTACATATACAATGTACAGTTAAATTTATTTTAACCTTTAGTCCTGACCAAGCTTATTTTTAGCTGCCCTCTTTTTGCAGCATTACATTATACATATTCATGAAATTCGAGTACCCATGAGATGAAAAGTACATTCGAAGAAATCACGGGTGCTCTGTTTCTTAATCTAATTTTACTTGCCATCAAGGCAACTTTAAGAAGTTACTGTGCCATCCCCCTTTGTGCACCACAAGCAAAGCATCACTATCAGTACATTTCTAGGCTTATTCTCTCACAAGAAAAATGTACTGTGGATGCATAAAGTCCTTAGAATCTACTGCAGCAGTAGGGTGGGTCGAAATTGCATGGGGAAAAATGAGAGATAGGCAGCAGCTTCATATTCCATTATTTTTTCATATATTTCAGTGCCACAGACAATTTCTTTTTCTGTGTTTCAATGACCTTGAGAACATGTCATCTAAGGTTTTCTGAAAGCATGCACAGCACAGGGAGTTGTGTTTTCTCAAATCAGTGCCTAGGAGCGAGCTGGGGAGAGCTGACATTTGCAGCAGACAGGACCATCTGTAGGTCAAACGTGGTGTGTCAGTTGGGGAACAGAACAGTTGGAAAAGGAGCAGGGGCTTGGTTTGTAAATTAAGGTTGAGAGCACAAGCTGGTCAATGAAAGGGCACACTCACAGACTACAAATCAGAAGTCAACAGTAGGACAATCTAAAAAACATATAATCTGAAATTTAAAAATCATTCATTCAATTTTATTCCACAGAAATAGAGGGTGATTTAAGCAGGCACAAAACACATCCACTAAAAATGATGTTTTTTTTCCTGAGTGCTCAGGCAAAGGATAGAAGGTACTGATACCTATTCCCAATCCTCCCTTCACCAAACTCTTTGCAGTTTCTGGAGACTGATTTCCAGGTTTCCAGATTTCGAGGATTCTCTCCCCTTGTATGTACTTTTCATGAAGTACAGACTTAATGAAAAAACTCTCTAAAACCTACAAAAGTCACCAGTAATGGCTACAGAAGAGCAACTGATAAATGCAACCAAGCTGTAACATCATCCCTGCCAAAAGAAATTAAAGAAAGGTTTACCTCTGGTGCCTGGAAAGCCCTACCACCATAAAGACAGTGTAAATCTGAACTAATAGTTTTAAATAATTACAAGAAAAATCTGTACAAAAACTCTTAAAAGGAGGAATCCTTACCCTACAGCTACACCTTGATTCTTGTACTAGTGAAATTAAACCACCCCAAGCTCCACCCCAAGGGCCAGCCTTGCAAAGCACCATGGCAGGACCTGCACCCAGGCCACCCTGCAGCTCAGATGGTTGCTCTTAAACATCAGCACAGTAGGAATATTGAAAGTATATTCCTAATTGTAGTTTATTTACTTCATACAATGCTGAAGTTGAGAAACATTCTGTCTGCATCTTCAAATAAAAAAGATAACTTGACCAACTCCAGAAGTTTTTTTAAAAAAGGCTAATGTGGATTAAAATGTACATTTCCAGTTTGCCAACAATAAACTAAGAATTCAGTCTTTGGCTGTTCAAAGCTTATATAAACAGTACTCAAAACAGAACCAGATATCTGCCCTTCCTAAAGCTCAGGCACTACACTAAGTCAAAGCCTCCATCCACTTCAGTCAGCCTTAAAGCAAGGACTGAAAAGAGTTTTTTTAACTTTTTGTAAACATATACAGCATTTAACAGATCAGGAAGTGAGATATTACTCAGTAGTTAAATTTAAATTGAAACAATAAAGTGCTTCTGGCACAGATGAGGCTGCTCCATATAACACATAATTTTAGAAAAAATCCTTTCCTGAGTGAATTAATTTTCCACGCAAGTCTGAGTATGATTCTATCAGTAAAAACAGCAGGGAAATTATTACTGGCTAAAATACTAAATTCCAAATTAAAAAAAAAATAGTAGAGACCAAGAAACTTCAGGTTTCAAAATAATTCTTTAAATCATCTACAGTTAAACCCAATAGGCATGTGGACAAACAAGGATGAAATAAGAATTAAAAATTCAAAGCCTCTGCATACTAGTTCAAGTTTCAATATCCTGAAAAACCTAATTTAACTTTCTTCAGGGTTCTTAAGACTTTCTTCTCTGATATCTTCAGACCATAATCTACTTGAACACATTCAATTGATCCTTCCAATCTATGTTCCACTTATCAGTGATAATTCCAAGTGTGACAGATTTAAGCCAGTTTTAATATTCTGATTATTCCTGTATTTTTCCAACAGACTCTCTGAACTTCCCTCTCTGGGTACACAAACTGTAACACCCATGGAGTCCCATGTGTCTGTAGAATCACTGAATAACCACCTGTCCCTTACTCTGCAAAGTTAATTTGTACTACTACAACATCCATCACTGTCATCTCAAATTCCCCAAGGGAAATCAGTGTTGGATACAGGCAGAGACAGATTTATGAATTTCTCTCTACTACTTTCTCCTCCCTCTCAGCAGAAATTATCTCAATTTTCTGGCCTGCATCCACCTACCAGAGCAGGAGTCTCAAGTGTCAGCACTGAAATCTCCTCCAAACAGACACAGAAATTCTGTCCCTTGTGAAAACTGTGACTGCCTATGGAGTTCATGATGAAGTGGGAGGGAGTGTTAATTTTATATTTTTTATCCCATTAAATTTATTTTCAGCTGGACACTGCTCATTCCATGCCTCTCCTATCAGAATTTTATAACATTAATACAGTAGTATTTATTTATTGTATGTAAAGCAATATCTTTGTAGGTTTCTCTCAGACACACAGCTGTATGAGTCATTAGTATTTGGAACAAGAGCAAAGTTATGTTATAAACCAGTATTTCACATCTGCCATGAAAGGTTCCTGCTAAAAAGAAAACTTTCAGTAACATATGCAGATTTAGAGACCCAAAAGCCCACCAGTGCTTCAGGGTTATGAATAAGTAGGACCCATTTTGAACAACTGATGTCACTCATTAGAAATCAAAAATTTGGATTTTCAATATGGTATTGATCAAAGCATGACTGTTTAATAACTAATCTGTTTATGAAACACATGAATGTGGTCTTTAAAATTAGCGTAAATTTCTTTCTTTTAGTCCTCCTCAGAGATGCTCAGCTCTATTTTCAAGGTTCTGCTGTTTCTGAGGAACATCAACCAAGATTAACCAATTGTACCTTTGTTAAACAGGTACAGCACTGGGAGCTGGCATCAAACATGGAAAGATGGAAATGAGGGTAGGTACAGACACACTCCTCAGTCCATGCAATGCTGTGGTGCCACTGGCACTACAATCTGCTCTGAACACTCCCAGCAGCCCTTCAGGGGCACCACTGCCCCTTGCACACCCAGAAACTGGTAAGGAAGAAGTTTTCTGTGAGCCTTTCTTGTCCCTCTCAAGAAGAAAGTGTCCTGCTCATCAGAGGAGACACAGATGGACAATCCCCCACAGCCCCTCTGAGATCAGGCTGGGCAGAATGCAGGGATGTGACACACTCTCCCCAAAGAACATCAAATCCTCCAAGATCTTTCTTAATTAGTACAAGTACCATAATAACAAACATTATTATATAAATTCTTTCAGTATTACTTTAAAGATGCTTTTCTTTCTTCAAGCAAGATTCTCCTGCTTCTGATGCTGTACAAACAATCAAATGTACAAACTATTCCTAGGAAGGCCTCTACAGAATTATCAAGTAACAGAGTATCTGATTGATTTTTAAATGCTTTTAGAATATTACTGTAACCATGGTATTATATAATTAACTTGGTATTTACTTTCTCAGCTTTTTTGCAGTTGCACGTTAAACACTCCATGCGAAGTGTCAGCTGATACAAATCTCACCATCAGCCACCTGAGGTTTTATTCAACACAGGCTTTTTCATGGGTTTCCACTTCTAATCTAAGTCATGTCAAAAGGAATTAAAACACAAAACCAGAGGAAAATTCAAGCCCAATGCATACAATGAGTTTTTAATAAAGAATATATGAAGCATCAATATTGCAGCTGTCTAATAAATCTTTTTACACTTTACATTTTTTTACATTTTACAGGAAATCTTGATAGTTTTTCATTTTAATACAGAGCTGCAGATTATTTGATATTAATGATGTTAAGAGCTCCTTGTTTTCTTGTTTTCTTTAAAACATTAGATTCTGAAGTGTTAGAATAACTGAGATTGACATGAATGGCAAACCCTGATCCTTTTTAATACAATGTAATTCCCAAAGATTGAGACAAAAAAAATTATTTTCCTAACTAAGACGGTGGAATCCCTGTTTAGCATTATCTGGAGAAACTCAAGAACTAAACATTCAGGTCCCACTGGAGGCTCCATGTCATTAGATTGCTTGAAATATTCCAACATCTGTGCCTTGGTTCTTTCCTTGACTACACTGACTGAATTTCTGTAAGTGTATCTTGTCCTGACCTTTTCAAACTAGGCTCCAAATTTATCAGATAACCTGTTCTCCCAACAGAGGGGAATTACAAAAAAGACATATTGGACTCATTTCCTGAGTGTCTTTTCCTTGATTTAAAAAGAACAAAAAATAAAAGTCCATGTACAAAAACCATATAGAAAACCAAATCCAACTGGTTTCCAAGCACACACCAACCTGCAACAAAATGGCAGTTTTATGCTGGCTTTTCATCAGGTTGTTGATGGATTCAAAGAGTCTCCTCATTGATTCTTCAAATTCTGTTTGTTCTTTGCCTTCATATAATCTGTTGAGAGAGGCATTAGGTTATCCTTTCAGGTTTCATCCTCCCAAAAGCAACACATTTAACATTAAATATATATTTCAGATGCTGATCCAATATTATGTACATAGATATTTCCCCAATGGGATGTAACTGCTATTACCTGTATTATGTGGGAATTCTTCAGTTTGAACACTACAATAACCACTTTCAATTGTTTTAAAAGCCTCTAAATCACGACACCTCCCAGAATGGAGCTTATATAAATCATTTTATTTTCAAAGTAACTTATATGCAAAAAAAAAAAAAAAAAAAAAAAAAAAAAAAAAAAAAAAAAAAAAAAAAAAAAAAAAAAAAAAGGTTTTGGTTTTTTTTTCCCCCACTACAACTGAGCTGCTCCAGGATATTTTTCACAAATTATGACAATTTCTGTCTTCTGCTGCTGTTGCCACTTTTTCCAAGAGCTATTTTTACTGGCCCCATTAACCAGTCTGCTTTTTGAAAAAAGTCTCTATTTGACATTTAAAAGTTTGAGAGTGCATTTAAATTGAGCTCACTCCATTATTTCTCCATTCCCTGTTCTAAAGTTTGAATCCCTCAGATTATCTCTCCTGTATTGTTCATACTGGCTCTTAGTATTAAACACTGCCTACATAAAAAGTAAAAACACTGGTGACATGTGAAATCAGTTATGTGAAACAGCTGTCAAGAGTTAAAGAAAAACAAGCTAAGAAAAAAGCCAAGATGACAAGAGAATCCTGAAATGGGAGTAGACTACTGTGAGCTGAGTGTTGTCTGTTCTGCTCCATCAGAAGAGAAAAATCTCTTTTTAAAGTTATGTATTGCAGTGTCCTTTGATTTTCTTTTCAATTTGAAATGTATAGACAGGCTACAATAATAATAATTGTCCAGTGAATTTAGAGTTTCAGACCTCTAGTTAAGAAGGAGAAGATATGTGTAGCTGATCATCTGAATATGCAACACATTGCAATAATCTAATTTATCATAGACTGTCCAATGAACACTTTTAGCTGCAAGATAACAAGGGATTAAAACTAGGACCAAAGTTCTCCCTGAAACAAACCTCTTCTACTTTCTGGCCTTCATCCAGACAAGAAATTTCCCATAATCCCCTACACAATGCTTCCTTCCCCTAAACTCTCATATACCCTTCTGCCATGACACCTATGATAAAAATATAAGATAAAGTTGTATTCTGCTCTCCTGAGCACCATCTCCTTCCTTATTCAGCTTTACACCTTGTTTACCTGTATCCATCTATAAGTAGTAAGTTCCTAGAGACAATAATATTTCTAAGGTACTACCCATAGCAGCAAATTCCTTCTGAATCTGGTACTTCAACCAAAACATCATAATCCATGTACATTTATGGTTTTTTTAAAATTAAGTTTACTTGCTGGATTTTTTTTTTTTTAATGGACAGTGGAATATCAGAGAAAAATTGTATTAGAGCACCCACTGAGCAGAAGACAACTAGGAAAGAACCTTCCTGTTCTGGTGAATGCCAGCCACAAACAACATCCAACCACTCCCTCTCCCTACAGGTCTGAGTCTGCACTGCCTGACCTCTGCCCCTGCAATCCTTCAGCCACAGAGCAAAGGGAAATAGAACAAGCTGAAGGGGGAAACCAGTTCTGGATAAATGGAGAAAGGTGCAGCAGAAAGCAATTGAGGAAATGGGTCTCTGGTATATGAGGAGAGTACAAGTTAACCAGTGTGTAATTTTTCTCCTTCCACTTTTCATTTCCTTCACTCTGCCCTCCTCCTTTCCCCTAAACCTGAGTACCACTTGTAAATACTACACCTCAGTTTGCCTGAGGTACACACATCCAGTCCATGGAGTCTTCCCTTTAAATTCCTCAAGAGGAGGTCCAAAACTCTAAATTCAGTGTGACCATGCAATGACACTGCTCTGTGCACAGTCTCAGGGACTGAGCACGCTGTTCTCAAGGACAAGTCTCCAGCCTCCAGCCATCTGTTGAGACGTTTGGCCATCCACTGGTCTTAGGCCAAGCCACCTGACACAAAGAATAATCACCCTTTGGAACCTGCTGCTACTACTAAATACATCTCTGGAACTTACACTGAAAATCAGAAAGCAGATTCTTGAATATTCCCTCTACAAAACATACCTCAGCATTATTTGTATTTTAAAGCAGTTGCCAGTTTTATTTGTAAAAATAAAAAAAACTAGCTCTGTTCTAGAGCCAACTTTTTCTACTTCTCAGGTCTCCTATGTCTGATGTTAGACAGCTAATTAAATTGCAATATCTGAGTACTTACTGGGAAAATAATGTCCTTGATCTAACAATGAACTTGAAAACATATTCCAGTGCTTTCAGAGTTCTGAGGATAGGTTCACATTGCTCCCCTCGGCTGGAAGTATCCAAGTATGTCTTCAGAACACTCATTAATTTCCTGAAGTTTAAAAACATTTTTAAAAATAATTTTCATTATTATTTTTTAATTGCCTTCTTTAGATTCTTTGGCAGCTCTAAATATATGTTCATACTTGGTCAAGCACATACAAGAAAATAGACTGTGTGTATTTCTGGATTTATGTTGCACATAAATTCTGTCAGTATAAACAAATGAGGAACAAATTCTTAGCTGCACAAGCAAGAGAGAAATCTGAAATCCCAGAAGAGCAGCATGACTTCACACAATTCTGGAAGCACCTTTACAGAAGTTTGTAATACACATGCACAAGGTATCCCAAAATATTCCTTCTGCCTACCTCCACTGAGCAGTGATTAAACACCACTGCATGCTCTAATTAACAGCGTGTAAATATAACATGTAAATAAAGCAGTACACAACAATATCTGCTTAAATTATTTATTTTATTTAAACACTTTCTTATTCTGTATCTAAAAGAAAATTTTTGCTAAAGACACAGCTGGCTACAAAAGTGCAGCAGTTCATTTAAAACTAAGTCCCTTAATTTGTAGTTTCAGAATCATCTTAAGTGATTAAAGCAGTACTAGTGATGAAATTTTGATCTTAATGCAGTATAAGAACTAAGATAAGAGTGGTTGGGGTTTTTCTCCTACATCTCTACAAAAATGGAGCCCTGCTGTCCCCTGCCCTAAACAAACCAAGCCAACAACCAGCTCTCTGTGTAACTAATACACATCCCCAGCCTAACTCATATTTCAGAACCAAAATGCTGTGCTTTCAGCCTCTCAGCCTCCTGGGCATTACATCCATTGTGTGTTTCCATTTGCTCCTTTTTACAGCTTCTCTGAGTTGGAGCAATATTTATCCAACTTGTATGTAGGGGTAGTGCATGTTAAGCTCTCTCAGAGCTCTCTAAAAGCCAGGAGAAAGGATGACTCAACAGGAAGTGAATAAACAGGTAAGAGTTTGGCCAACCAACCATATCATAACATGGCTATTGTATGTCTGGGATACAGTATTTCCTTCCTAGTTAGGAGTTAGGCCACACACACACTTTTTTATTTCATAAATTATTCTGGAAGCAGAGTAAATCTTCCATGATGTGCATTGAATCAATAGTGCCAAGAAAACACATGATGTGTGGAACAATCATAAAAATTATTATTTTGCCTGTACCACATTGATTAAGTCATCAGATACTCCCAGCCAGGTAAGTCTTAGAAATATTTTATGCATATAAGGCTGTCCTGAGAGGTTTGGTACCCTTCTTTCTTTGACAGTACTATGAAGCACTAAATTACATGTGCTTATTACTGATGGAGTGAGAGAGGATTGAAGAAGGGCACATAGTTTTTGCTTGAGCTTTCTGAGTCCACTAATGCTCACTTCAACTTTACTGAGGAGTGAGAAAGGGCTGATTTTGCACTGCTGCCTTTCAGCTCTAGGAAACTCATGGTCTAGTGCATGATTTTTATGACATTTAGTGTTGAGTTAGAACAGATGCAAATTCAACACAGACACTGGAATATATCCCCAGCTATTCCAAATCTCCAGCTCAGGTTTCCCATGTACTATTCATAGTCCAAATTAAAGTTCTGCTTCAATCTGCCACTCCATTAAGCTGCCAGAATGAGACATCAGGTAGATTAAAAACCCACATCCATCCTCTTAGAGCACATCCCAGAGATCTGCACCAGCTGAAGATGTTACCTTCCTTCATAATTCAGTCATTTTATCCTACCATCATCTGCAAAATCCTAATCTAAATAAAGTAGGAATCCAGGATTAAATTTGGTGTATAACATGACTGCACAGTTTTCACTCTTTTCTATGAGTCCATGTCTTCCCATCTGGGTGTTGTGTAGAAGCTCCAAAAGTTGAAAACAAAGAGATAAATAAAAAATCCACAAGTTCATCCATTGGCATGACCATGTAACAAATACTAAAACTCCATTTCACAGCAGAACATGTAACAAATACCAAAATTCCAGTTCACTGCACTGAATCCCTCCTGACACAACATCAGACTAAAATGCATATGAAGACTTGACAGCTCCCAAACAATTCTTTTCCCTTTGAGTTTGCTTGATGTGAAAAAAAAAATGTGGATAACCTATGTAAATGGGCTAAGGAGAGCCTCAAGTCCTCCCCTGAGGCATTTCTACTTAAGGACAGGGATACAAATGGAGAGGCTTTGCAGCAAAGCATCTTTTGATAAATTTGACAGGATACAGGTGAAATGCTCAGACATAGCAAAATCCAGGTGACAGAAAACAAATGCCAAAGCATCATTTAACCCCAAATCATTTGCTTTGGGTTCATTAATTCCACTTACAATCAAATATGTCTCAGAGGCAGATAAGCAAACAGCAGCATCAAAACAACAGTCACCATAAATTACATCAGAAAAGTCACAAGCAGGATTTACTTCTTTTATGTGATGGTAGAGGTTTAGGAAAAAAGAGAAAGAAGTGAAAACAAACTTACTTGTATGCCAAGGTTGCACTAAAGTGCTGCTGGATATATGCTTCCAAAACAGTGTTAAAGTGCTGAAACTTACGGTCTGCAATGAGCCCTATGATATAGATCTAAACAGACATAGACAGAATTAACCAGAGTCACATTGCAAACTTAAATATTCACTTTCTTAAAATACTTCTGGTAATTTATGATTTAAGTTTTTAAAGAAATTTGATTTTTGGTCAATGAGTAATATTCCTCTCTGTTCTATAGAGACTTTAAGACTAATTCTCTGAACTGTAAAACTTGATAGTTTGTTCAAAATTCTAAGGTTCTTTATTTTGACAAATAAATTTGTTGGTGCTGATTCTTACCAGTGCATCAAACACAAGGATGTCATACTCATTACTGTGGGAATGTTCCATCATGATGTTAAACAGGGCATCCAATGTGTCCTGGAGAAACTACAGAACATGAAAAGACAAACTGATAACCAATTCAACCTGAAAACCTCACAAGAAAACTTTCTGATAGTAGACTTCGTTTCCCTCAAGTTAGAATTTTACTACCTTTACTGAAGCTTAATCGCTTAAATTGAGAAAATATTTCCAAGGGTTTAGGCTCAAGTTGCTTTAGTTTTAAGAACCTGCATCCTCAGACTCATGAGCAATGAATAATACATGCTCAGCTCAAAGCTTATGGAAAAGAGAAAAATATTGCATAAATGACAAAACTTATTAAAACTCCGTTCCTTAGTGACTCAGATTAGTGGTTGCTATTTTCACATATATGTGTTGATTAAAAAGACTTTTCCTGCTTCTGTGGTCTAATTCAAATTCTGCTCTAAATCAAAGAAAAGTATCTCAGTGACTTGGGACACAAATCTTTGGTTAAAAAATCCACTCCTCTTTCTTCCTCTTTTTTTTTATTTAATTCTTATTCCTTCTCTCCAGAGACATCTAATGTTTATGTTTAAAGACAAAAAGATAATAGTATATGCCATTTTCCAAAATACTAACAATTTTTATTCATATACTCATTAAGTTAAGAAAGTGCTTTGTTGGGTACATAACACTTCTTGTATTTAATATCAACATGTAAATTAATATTAAGAACTGCAAAGAAAACAGTAGGAATCATTTGTGATACTTCAGAGAGACAAAAGGAAACAGATGAATAGAGATTGTGGAAAATATTTTGTCATTACTATCTTCATCTCCTAGTAATAATCCTGGTAATCCCCCAGCCTGACAATAGCCAATACCAGAGATCCTTTCCTTTCCTTCTACCAGAAGTAGAAGGAAAGCTGGCCAGCCCTGTGAAGGATCCTGCACAGGTGCTGCCTTTCTTGCTCCCTCTAATGAAGAGCTTTGCTCATGTCCTTTGCAAGCTAACAAAGGCATTATGTATGAAGGGGCCTGAAGAATAACTATTATTAGAATAAGGATTTAAAGATTTACCTTCACTACTTCCTCTCCATCCACAATCTTCAGCTTTTCCAGGTTCTCCTGAAGCAGCTCTGGCTTCATGCGCCACTTCAAGAGACCCAGCAAGCCCACTAACAGAAAAAAAACCTTAAAATTTAACATCTGATTTATCAATTTGTGCAAATGTTTTCTTTCTAAGCTCCCACCTGTTTAGAAGGTACGTACCATTCTGAGTTAACTTTGTGGAACAAACAAGAGTTGAAATGTAAAATGAATCTCTTGAGCTGACTGAAAGCCCCCCAACAATACTTGAGCTCCTGACTAAGGTCACTCCCTTGTTTTCCATGTGCAGACGTGTAGAAGGCAATGTCAAATAAGCACCAGCATCCTCCATTTTTTTACTGTCCCCCTGAAAAATAACACACCATTCATTACATATTTCACACCCCTGGATTTAAAATTAGACTTATTTTGTACTTTTGTAGTAGACAAATAAATAAAACTAAGGTGCAGGAAGGGACTTTGAGGGGTGACACCCCATGCAGAGTAAAAGCAAGAGCCAGTCTCTCGTTAAAATGTCAGTGGGTGTGGAACACTGCAGAATATTGAGCATCACCTTGAAGACTGTACACAGGACAACATGTTTATATTGTCTGCACACAACTTAAAAGCAGAAAGCAGGACTGAATCAGGAAAGAATAGCAGCACTATTTTGATATCATCATTATAACTTCATACCTGGACCTTGAGTATTAAAGATCAGGGCATGGTAAGATTATATTTTAAATCAGACAGTATGCTGCAGTAACTAAATAACATAGAATATGTGCTTTTCAGTAGAATAAACTTTACAAAACCAGAGAGCCAACAGAGATTTTTCCCTCCTGTCTTTCATCAACTTTTGTGCCACAATCCCACAGATTTTCTGGATCTTAGGATTCCCCAGACAGGAAAGAAGTCTTAGACAAAGACAATAAAAATCATGCTCCTCATTGTTTAAAGAACACCGTGTTTCTTTAATAAAAGTCCAGAAAATTTCCCTAATGATGATGTCACTTAAAGCTACAACACTGTGACAAGATGTGACTCAATTGCAGACCTTTATTCTACAAATGCGGATTAACAAGGAGCTGCAAAAACCATGATCTAGAAAAACATTTTCAAGTTTTGCAGTTTTATCTGGTTCAGTGACTGCAGAGGTGCAGTTTCTACTTCATATCGAAGAGGCAAGGCTAAAAATTGACTATAAGAGACCTAGACAGACAAGAAGCAAAACCTTTATACAGCAAAACACACAGCAGCACCAACATCTATGATTGTATCAGGCTTGCCAAAGAATTACTTCCCAAATTTCTGGAAGCAAAATAAACTCTTGACTTCCTCCTTTTGGGACAAGTCAGACAGACAATGGGAAAAAGATGAAGTTTTGATCCAAAAGTCTCTCAAAAAGATCCAATACCTAAAGACAGTTTAAACTTAGCAGTTTTCAAATTACTTGAGAGGCCAGGTGTATGACTGTTTTAAACACTTACAGCTTACAATTACTGTTTTTAATACTAGAATAGGCAAGCATATGTCAGAAAATCTGTTTCTCACAACCATAAAGTAGGTCAACTCCATTTAGCATTTCTCATCCATGCTGTCACTTCAAAAAAATTACTGAGCTGATGCAGAAATGAATTAGGTGGAATTTCACAACCAACATTAACCACACAGTCCACAATTTTCCTTCTAGTCTCAATATTTTAAATGATAGTTTCAATGAAGAGAAGATAAATAACTATATGCTGCCATTAATCTCTTTTGGCTTGCCTAAGCAACTTGATTTAGTTGCACACATCTCACTTGGTATTAATGATACAGCAAACTTGTTTACAGAAAAGAGTGCTGAGAAATAACTGAAGTTTCCTTTGTACTGGAAGTGATTTCTGGTTCTTAGTTCCTGCTAGACAACATTCTCCAAGAGGGCAAATAAAACAAAAGTCAAAACATCTGTTCCCTGCTTCCTTCACAAAGTTAAAGATGCTGTTTCCAGCCAGGGCCAACTAAAGCTATTCTTCATACCCAAAACCAAATTGCTGAAAATTTCAATTTTGTACCCGAGGAACTACTACTGAACAGCAGTTTAGTACTACTACTACTAAACAGCAGTTTAAAACAAACATTTTCCTAAGACTGCGTTCCCAGATTATTCATGAGATAAAGATTCCAAGTGGATCAAACACTTCCTATATTTAGCAAGAGGAATGGTACCCACCCAAGTACAGAGCTGCAGCACAGCTTTCTCTATACTACAGAAGACCAAAAGCACAAATACCAGTAAAAAGAGTAATCATCTCTCACTCTGCTAGGATAACATCTTTTTTGTCATTAAAATGCAGAGCAGTATTTACTGACAATGGAACAGGGTACACCTTTTCATTTTGTTCAGATGGAAAACACAGTATTATCTTTGATAGAATAATAAAATCAATCTAGCACTAAGCAAATACACAATGCAGTCGAAGGCAACACTGTGAGAAAAGATATCTTTTGAAAGAAAGAAAGAAATCTGAGCCCATACCTTTAGGACTAACAAATCATGGATGCCATCATGGAGAGTTGTTCCATCCTCCTTCATTAGTCTTATGTAGGCCATTGCAAAATTCTTTTCTCCCTTATCTTTAGCTGCAAAGCAAAAGACTTTGGGTTGACTACCCACCAAAGAATTAAAATTCACTAAAGTAAAAATTCCCTACTTACACTCCTGAGTCGACCTGTGCCTGAACATGAAGCGCAGATGGATCCTCTGCATGTCCTCAATGGGGACTGCTACCTTTGGTAGAATCAGAAAATAGTGAGGAGAGTTATGGGGGGTGGTTTCACATGTAATGAGCCCCAATTTTATAATAACCCCATTTCTTCTGTTTCTATAGTGCCTTTCACAGGCCATTTCAAACTGTTGGGCCTGATCACAGAAGCAACGTGGGGGCTGGTAAGCAATGATCTGTTAGACTTTGCTCAAAGTCTGCCACCAGCAAAGAAATGAAGCACAGAACCCAGTGAGTTAATGCACACAGGTGCTAGAAAACAATCACAGTGCAGCCCTACTGCTTACCCTTTTAACCACAGAAAATTAAACCTCTCTGACTATGCAATTCCCACATATCCAATATAGAAATTGTCAACCAATTTACTAAACAGGTGAAAGGGGTATGAAAATTCCAGCAAAATAAATTTATGATCTTTTAGTGATTAAATTTAGTGTAAAGAGTTGAGGAGAATCACAGGAACTTGCAAGTGGTTTATTCTTAAAGCAGCATACTTTAGGTCAAGCATGCAACAAAAAAGGCCAACTGTGTAAGGGAAAGCACAATTTTTCATATTATCAAGTTCATAGTTCTAAAAATTTAAGGACTTAAACACCTTGACTTGAACACCTTTATGTGCATTCACAACTTCCCTTCACAAATCTTACTGAACAAAGCCTTAATATTAACAATGCTTTTCAACAGGATCTACTGTTAGTGATCCTGTACACAATATTGAATTATGGAATAGTTTTTACAAGGAACTAATATAATAAGCAATAAACAGAATGGGTTGATGTTTTTGAAACAACAAATAAGCTTGTGTTTGAAATCATACTTCCATTCCCTCCCTGTCCTTCACCATCACAGGTAACACACCCTGAGGTAATAATTGCAAGCTTGTCATACATGGCTATTTTGTCTTAAAAAAAGCATGCAAGCCTGTCACAGTTTGTAAGAACTGTTTCTGGCAGCTTCTGGGCATATTCCAACCATGGACATTGAAGCTTGATTAGGTAATTATTAGAGTGTCTCTAAAGAGAAGCAAGACAGTTTTTTCTTTTTGAAATCAGAAGAGGGTGTTGGTGCTTTCATTTGGGTTTTGGTTTGGTCTTGTTTGTTTTTTAATTGAAGCTCCTCATCTCCATTGTTTCACCAAAATAAAACAAATGCAGTATTTCATTTTTGATGAGCCCTGTTAGGACATAAGGTTATCTAAGATGATCTCATTTGTTTTGCTGAACAAAACCTACACATCACTTTCTAGGCCAAATTTCAAGCCTCAGTGACCATGTATCTCTAATAACTGATGTATGACTAAGGCTTCATGCTTCAGCTATAGTCAGGGACAAGATGGTTTTTGGAGGAAGCTGATGCTGTGCAACCTTTCTGTGTGAGGCATTAAGAAATGAAAAAATAAAGTGGGAAGTTTCCACGCCATACCTTCAGTGTCTCCATCCATCGTGGCTGCTTGACCTGGTAGTAAACAACAGATCTGTACTCGCTCACGGGTTTGTCCCCTGCTCCCAGGCACACAGCATTCTTACAAAAGGAGGGAACAAACAGTGCTTAGTGCCTCATTCATTTGGGTACATTTTGGAGCAGTTTTGGGTAAATTAACTTGAGCAAAACCAAAAAGTCCTCAGAGAACCTCCCCAGAGTCCTGAGCTGGGAGCTCCACCCGGGCCCTGGGATGCGGCCTCCCCTCACAGGCTGCGCTCCCTGCCCTCACTGCGGGTTTGATTTGGATAGGGCATCATCCAAAGTTAAATAATAATGACACCACCAACAGAGGGGAAGCACTAACGTGAAGACACTGAATTTTCCAAGCCTTTGAACACAATGGAAATAAACATTTACCATAATCTACGGGCACAGCCAGTGTAATTGCATTTTACAGGGGTCACACATAGTGGGCACTAAGAGATGTGTGAAGAACATAAAATCAACTTGATTTCTCCATCTGATGAATTTAAGTAACCAACATCTCAATTAGTAGAAGAAATACAAAAAAAAAAAAAATTAAAAATCTAGCTTCATTATTCTGTTTATTTCTCCATTTATTTTTAAATACTTTCTTCCAGCAGCATCTCAGAAGTTCTAGGCCACACACCAGAGGTGATTTCCAAACTGGGTGCTGTAGAGGCACCAACAATAAACAATTAGGATTTCCCATTCTTTAACGACTATCTGAACTAGGACAGAGACAAGTGAAAGATTTGATCAGCTTCAAAATTTGTGGTTTTCCTTTGTGAGTCTGAAGACTTGGCCTGCATCTGTCTGCTCTGGCTGACTGTAGCTGAGCTGTACATGCAGAGTAAAAGCTACTGCTGGACAGGGAGGCACCAAGATCCTGATACCTGCCAAACATGAAACCAAAGTCTCTGAAGGAAGCAAACAATAAATTCTCTACTGAAGGCACAGATTTAACTAATCCAACCCAGGCTGCTGCAAAGGTGCAATAATCCTGCTGAAAATCCAGTGAACCTTAAAAGTCTGCTTCAAACACCAGGACGTCCTGTGACCAGAAGGGTGTGATGCTGATACCTGAAGATGACTTCTATGGTCTGTTCAGAGGGATTTAACTGCAGAAAGCAATGTCTCATCTGCCTGAGCAGAGATTTTTCAAGGTTTGTGCACTGACTTGTTTGTCACCTGTGTGACATTCACTTGGAACAAAAGTCCTATTCCTTCTAACAGTAAATCAAGGGCTAGCTCTGCAACTGGAACTAGTTTGATACCTGAAAAGAACCAACCAGTTTCCTGTGTAGTGAACACATACCTGTTTTGAGAAACATTAATATCAATTCATGGGTTTGAAAGTCTATTGTTTTGATGTATCTTTATAGGCTAAAAGGAAAAGACAGCCACTTTTGTTATTACTTGCATTCAAAGAATTTCAATTACCTCCTCAAAATTGCTGCTTAAATATATCCAAGGCTTATTACCCACAGAAAGCAGGTGTGGCATTTCATCTCAAAGACAATGAGACAAATTCACTTTCTCATAAGATTTGCAGAAATTCTGTATCTGCAGAACTGAGCATGCATAATATTGGAATGCAAGATTTAATGCATGGTAATAGGTTTATTTCTCTAAGGAATATTTTTGTTTATATGTGATTAGACAGAATACAGAATAGAGTTAACTTCTGTGCATGCAAGTCATGGTCAGGTGCTGTCATAGGTACAGGCAATGTTTTGTAGTCAGGACTACAGTTTGTTGTGTGGACCTTATGTGGGATTAGAATTTTCTTTACTCAAGCTTTCAACTGACATTTTAAGCAGTTAGTTGCAGTTCATAAACAAGTCATGAACCACAGTGTTCTACTCCATCTTTATTTTATCTCAATAATGTCTTTATGATTTCACCCTCATGATCCCAACACTATAAAGCTCAGAAAATGACAGGTCAAAAATCCCCCTGAATACCAAACTGGTGATAAACCCTAAGGAAAAGACAAAGGATCTTCAAAATGGGAACAGACATGCAAAAAGACACTGTAAATATTTATGTTGCATATCTAATTGTTGTCACTAATTTCATTCTTTGCCATGTACTTAATTCAAGCGACAGTGACACAAACTTCCTGGCACAAATCAAGGATTTGTTATGTAGCAGAAATGGTACTTCTAACATTTCAGTGTGCAAATTGCATTCCTCTGGGAATTTCCTCAAGAAAAACCCTAGAGTAAGAATGCAGTAATTGTCAGAATCAGCACTTGTTCCTTGGCACAGCTAAAATAGGTCATTCAATGTTATTCCTTGTTACATTTTTATGCAAGACTTTCATAGGGCTTTAATAGATTTTAATTTTTTAAAAATAATAAAGCTTATTTCATAAGATGTCACAGGATGACACAAGGAAATCGAGTTTTTGAATAGTGGTGTTTTATTAAATGTGTAAGTTAAGCCTAACATCAAAAATTCAGCTCATGTTTCTATGCCCCTCACTGCAGAAAAAAAGAGAAAACTTACTGGCAACACTTTTCCTTCTTCATCACAGACACACATTATCACTTCAACATTTCTCTGAGTTGTTTTATTGTATTTATCAAAATCTCCATACAGCAATGTAATATAGATGTCATTTCTTATATCTCCTAAAAGAGAAATTGAAAGGTTAAAAAGCAATTAAAATGCTCTGAGAGCATAGGATCAGCTGAACTACACATGAGTACCTCACTGTTAGCTGTGAAACAGATAATTTATTGTTTTCCATCTCAACTTAAATTTTCAGTTCTTTATCTTCGCTAAGGCAAAACAAGGATGTGAGAAGCAATGGGAGCTCGGAGTGACTCGATGCAATTCTCGTCCTGCCCCGACACCTGCTGGTGAGGTGGCGGATGAGCCCGTCAGGAATTTCCCCCAAATATTCAGCTCTCTCTCTGGAGGGAGCTTCATATTTTAATTGTCTCAGCTGAACATATTCATATGACTTTCAAAAGGATCGAGATTTTACTTGAGTTGCAGCTAGGGAGGTTTTTGTTGTTTGTTTTTTAAAAAGGAGCCCAGCAGACAGTGAGTGATTTCAATCGGAAAATATCTTGCCATGCATACAAATGAAATCAAGATATTTCACATTGATTTGTTTGTTATTATTAAATGATAGCAATAACTTTCAATAAAAACAAGATTCATTTAAAATTCAAGTGACATCCACCGTAATCGACAGGTTGTATACAAGGAGATAGGTTTATCCTTCACTGTCTGGATTTTATTTTTCCTGTTTAAGTATTAGAAACTACTGTCCAAGGATTTCACTATTTTATATAATAGTGAAATAATATGGGAACAAAACTTACCATGAGTGAATTCTAAAGATCCTCTGAGTTAGCCATTACAGAAATAAGTAAAGCAGCAGCTGATGCTTATTAACACAGGGAACGAGAAGAAATCCCTTCCTATCACAGAACAAAGCACCTCCTACCTGGCATGATTATTTCAGGGAATCCCAGCTTTCTAGCAACAACCGTGGTTCTGTCTACAAGGTGTGGGTAATCCTTTCTAGTCTGAATCACATCTCCAACCAGCATTTTCACTGTTACCCACAGACCTGTGAAGTGGAAAAAAAAAAAATTACATTTGTGGTAGAAAAAATAATTAAATCTGTCTTCAGATGAGTGCCTCTTCTACCCACCAAAACAAGGATAAGAAATCACTTTCCCCACTTCCTGTAGAAGAAAGTAAAAGCTCTATAATGAAAAACTGTCACTAGTAATTTAAATAGCCCCTAAGATGCTGTGACAAACTCATGGTTCCTCAATTCCAGCTTCAAAGCTGACCCACCTCAATGGTGGTACTACAGCTCCAACAAAAAATGAAGTTCCACAAAAATACTATGTTACTTAAAATAATAAAAATGTACTTTACCTTGTCCACCACTGTCTCCTTTAGATGCAGTGATTTTGCTTAGGAGACTGTGCAAAAAGTCATTCTCTGCCACTACCCTGCAAGAGAAACAGCAATGTCTGCTCAGGAATTGAGTGCTAAATATATCAGACACCATTTAGAATGCAAGTGACTAACGGCCTCAGTCTTTGCTGTATTGCCTGATTGTGATAAATTTGGTATTTTTATTATCTCTCACTCAAGTTGCAGCCCACTCACATTCAGTTGTGTGTACACTGAAGTGAGAAAGATTCAGTCAGCCACCAAGAATGGTTTTGTGACAGTGACAATGTGAATGTGCTCACCAACATGCCACTCCAGCTCCGTCCACTTTGCCTGACAAACAGCCAGATAAATGAGCTTGGAAATTTTATCAGCTACTTTTGAATTTAGAAACAAATTCTCACATGAACAAACAAATTCTCACATGAGCAAACATGTTGGGTCAAATTAGAAACAAGTGAAAAAACAAACCAGTGTGTCATACCTGAGTCTTTCAGAATCAAATTTACCTTCCATAGTACATAGCAGCAGTGCTATGTAGGACACAGAGTTATTTCCAGTATTTCCACTGGTATCTCTGCATTTGATCTGTGAACACCACATTTTTAGGCAGCTGCTCTGGCATTTCTTCTGAAGATAATATATGATAATTCTATTACTTTTTAAAGGAAACACCGTTTTTAGTCAGATTTTTCCCAAGTTCTAAACAGAACCAAGCTCGTAAAATAGTGGCTATCCTTGCTTGTAAATCTCACTTGTAACTCTTTGACTTGGGTTTGTGAAATCAGAAGTCAGACATGGTAGCAGCTGTCTGAAGGAGCACATTCATGGAATTATTCTTTAATTTAATGTGCTCTGGTACCTCTGCAAGCCTTAAATGCCATTTAAAGTCATACTTAAATAATTAACACTATTACAACATAAAATTGTTAAAGGAAAACTTTCTTATTCTTTAACCATTTCACTGATTGTTACAGCCACGGAGATAGATAGATAAATATTTTCTTTCACATATAAAAAAAGATATCTATGACACTCTTACGGATGAAAGGGAATGAAATGCTGCTTCTCTTCATCGCTTTCAGATTTTCCTTTTATGATATCTGTAATATCCATGACTAGAAGAATAAAAGAAAAATCATCAGAACATAGAAGAGGGTTTCAGAATAGCTTCTCTTATCTATGAGCGTTCTTGTGCCTCAAGGTAAATGTGGATTTTTCAGCAGCAGGGCTGGTTTGTGGGGCTGAGCATTTTGTGCAAAGCCCACACTAAAAACATGCTGCTGTGGAGAGAGAGGGAGAATTCAGACTAACTTGGGAATACAAGTATCAGAGCTTTGGTGGTGCTTTTGGGAAGTAACCACTGACTTTTTTTCATCTGCAAAGGCATCTGTTATTAAATTGTTTCTGTGCTTTCCCTTGCACAGCTTGGCACTCTATGAATAGTTAGGAGATGAAATTCAAAAGCGGATTTTGGACTTCAACTAAAATGTCAATGTAGGTGTAGTCTTTACAGACTTCAAAAAAGTACAGAAACCAATTGATAGAGCTGATGGGTATTCTGACATGTCTTGGTAGAGATTTTAATAGTCCAGGGCTGGTAAAAATCACTGATACCCTGATTCAGCCATAGCACAGGAGCCATCAGGTACCTGCCACGCCGAAGGGCCGCCGGAGCCCTTGTGTGTATTTCTTGGAGTTACTGTCCCTCAGGTCCATCCTCCCCACTCGCACTATCTGGCAAACTAAATAAATTTTGTCTCTGCTAAGCTCTTTATTTCCAAGATCCTAAGATACAAACAAAAAAGAACCATGGTGTTACTTGGGTAAAAAGCAAGTTGTGATATTGAAACAGGACACACAGCAATAAACTGAATCTTAGCAATCACTGGGAAAAAAAAAATAAACAAAAGACCCCCAAACAAAACAAACCCCAAAAAAATCAACAAACAAAAAATATGAGCACATCAAAAGGATGAAAAACACTGACAGTTTAAAGTTTGAAAAATATAAGGTAAGATAAATAGAGAGAATAACAACAATTAAGAGATACAGCAGATAAAACTAAACAAATCAAGTCATCAAGAAATTCATGAGGCAGCAAAGTGATCTGAAGAAAGGCCACTGAAGCATTGTCACTGCCCCAACTTAGTGACTTGTCACCTTGCTCTCTTTCTGGGATTACCTCTGGTTCCTTCTTCATCTTGATCACTCTTTATGAGATCTGACAGTGACCACAGAAAAGAGAATTTCATTTGCAAATACAAAGGGAAGTAAACTGGAAAACACTTACTGTGAACACCACTTTAAGATTGTTGAGCATATCAATTTCCTTTGGAAAGCCTCGGCTCCCCCATCTCACCAAATAGTTCTCACTGTTTGAAAGATAAATATCTCACTGTCAAGGGATTTAAAAAATCTGCCTTTACACAGTACAAAAGTTGCATAACAGGCAGTCTGTGGTGATGACTCAAATCTAAGACCAGACTAAAAAGACAAGAAAAGCACTATACAAGCATCAACAGTAAGTTTTAAAAGAGTAACTTGAACATAACACAAATGGGCACCTTTTCTTGAGGCAACTTTACCATTTTATCATCATAGTCTGTTTGATGGGAATACTCAACAGAATCTTATTCTACCCAGAAATTTATAAATTTAATTCTTTTTCCACTCCTCCCCCTTCAGCACTTTACTCCAAACACCACAAATATTGCCTATCAAGAGCAATCTCTAAAATTTGAAATGGGCTCAGGCTTTTCCAAACTTCTGATATGTTCAATCCAGGAATTACCTATGAAAATATTTGGAAACTTAGAATTCTTTAGTAGCAGACAGCAACAAGATCTGTCCACGCTTTGCTTTGCTTTTGGTTTAAGTCCTTTTATTTACATATTCTTTGCATTATTATATTATTACAGCACATTGGCAATTATTTTAGCTCATTTTGGCCAGTTCCATTTGCTACTCTTCTGCAGTCAGAGGAGAAAGCTTTACCTTATAATTGTTGACTTCTGGGGGTCGTAAAGGGACATAAAGAGCTCTGCATCCTCTCCAATTCGACAAACAAAATTCCTCACGAAGACGTACAGGCTGTGGGTGGGGGATGAAGACAGTCGGGAGTACGATGCATAATCTGGCTGATCCTTTGACTGCTCAGGAGGAGGAAAACCAGTTAATAATAACCCAGGAATTAAAATGCTGCTATACTGCAAGCAGTTTTACATCAGGTATATGTAATAGTTAAAATTGAAAAGGAGACCAGGGAGTTGGACTCAGTAATTATCATAATTCTCTTCCATCTTGAGCTATTCTATGACTCCCATGTCTTAGGCCAGTTCTTCAGCCAGTAGGCAAAGATGTAAAGGGGGAAATATTCTCCCCACTCATAAAGAAAAGAGCAAGTATCAAGATGTCAGCACAGAGACAAGCCTACAAGCCTGAAGGAATTTATTTTTGAACACAGTAGGCTCTAGCAGAAGGCCTATGATCCACATCACAGAGGGGTTGCAGTGTGCTGGAGCAGTAGCTAAATGAAGTCAGTCCCTTTGAAGAGGAGACAAATAACATGCTGAGATCAGGACACAGCTGAGGAGGTTCACTGACTCAAAAAAAGGCTTCTGAATTCTTCTTACCTCCAATCTTAACCATCAAGAAACAGCTTCTTAACACTTCTAAACCCATTGTTTGTCTCTATTTTTAAAATAAGTCATCACAGTCTATCACAGACTCCCAAGTTTCATTTTCCTTATATTGTCAGTTAATTACAAGGTGTTTTCCAGTGATTTGTCATGGGTGTTATTGAAGTGTCATGATGAACCAACTATTTTCTGTTTAGTGATTTACTTGCTTTTTTACAGTTCATTTTCTCATAAACAGAGAAAAGAACCAAAGAGGCTTGCAAATCCTTTCAGAGGTTTAATATTGCAAAAGGTCAAGGAAGTGTAGTCACCTGCTTTGCATTTAAAAAGATTTAATTCATGCACTTGTCAGTTTTGCTTTGGCACATGAACTTCTGGTGTCCACAAGATTATGCTGAATTCACCCTAATTCCTCTTCAGTGAGCTTAAATTCTTCAATTTCATCAGACTAACTAGCAAGCAGCAACACTTAGCAAACAACCAGTGCTTGTAAAAACAAGTTGTGGTCAGCACTGCTTTGCAGCCTGAACATCAAGTGTGTAACTATTCCCTGTGCAGTTCAGACTATTGAGTAGTCCAGGATGGAGTGGAGACATATTTCAATATAGAAGCTCAAGAATGGATTTAGAACCAGTTTTACACACTAGCTTTCAGCTCAGCCCACAGCCCAAAGCCAGTGCACAAATGCAATTCAATTTGAGGCTTAGCCATATTTATAACACAATACTGTGGATCTACTCTTAAGTGAGAGAAAAAAGGTTTCCACCAAATTTTATTGTTCCATCCTTCAACCCTTAGACGAGTTTTTGTTTGGATTTTAGTAAAGGAAGTATCAAGTTTAGCCAGACATTCCTACCATTTCCTCCTTAATTCTCTCTGTGATTTTATTAGTTGCTTCTTCATGTGCATGAAACAGGCTGATAACACTGGTTTTATCTGGATCCAAGATATTTCCATCCTCATCTCTAACTATCAGGTCTAGCTCAAGTACTCTGTGAAAATACAAAAGGCATAATGGTAGGGTTATTTTCTTCCAAATAAAGGAAGCTTAGAAATGTAACAAACAAGGAGACACTTAAAGATTCAAAGTCATAAAATTTAAATACATGCAACAGTATTTAATGAAGAAAAATTTAACTATACCTCATGATTTTTTAAGCTGCTGTCCAATATTTAGGAATTTTTAGAAATGTCACCAAAGCATTGAAATGCCTCCCACATAAAATAGACCCACCCTGTTCAATGACTTCTAGCAGTCTTCATTGCTTTTAGCTTTTAACAGCCAATGTTTGTAATCAAGATGTTTAGGGTCTTCCTGTTACCTTCTGATTTTATGCTGCTCCCTCACCCTTTCTATCCCAAAACTTAACTCTGCTCTATTCTGCCCTGCTCTCATAAAAATTGTGTCTTTTTTTCTGCCACTCTTTTTCTCTCTCCCACAATGACCCCCTCATTCCCCATTGTCATTTCCCCTTTATTCCTTCTCCACAGTTTGACAAGTTTCCTTCACACCACACATCTCAACCCCACACTTTCAGGAGCTTACAAACATTTTCCAGCTTGCAATCCAAATCATTTCAGACATCCCCTTCACCCCTACTCTTCCAAAGGAAGCACTTTACAGTCTCATAATACAGAAGGAATGTTAGACTGACAAAACAGAAGTCTGAAAGCAAATTAATTTTAATGTTGTCTTAATCACAGCTGGGCTTCTTTGATTGGAGAACTTCAAAGTAAATTCCATTTTTGAGTGAGCATTCAGGTCCACACAGTGCAGTAGGATATGTGTATTCCATAGTATGCTCTTCATGAATACAATTTATTACAAATTTGCATCCAGATCACAGTGAACAAGTTAAGAATTTCATAACACCTTGTGGTCATTTTTTATGTCCAGCCACAAGGAATTGTAGACTTTCAGCTGCACAGAGGCCTTCAGGCCACAACAACCACAGTCACTTAAAACAGCAAAACACAATTTATAAGCAGATTCTAATTCCTGTAAAAACAATTCTGGGAAGATTTTCTTACCAAGCCCTCTCTCCCCCCACCTTATCAGATGGTGGGACACCATTAACCTCACACAACCCCACAATTTTTGCCAAAAAGTATCTTGTGTTGCAGTGACTTTTTATTAGCAAGGAGCAGACAAGACACTTTGTCAAATAACTATTCTGTCCCTGGTAGTTTCACTTCTATTACCAGAACCAGAGTTCTGCCTGGAAATTCCCTAGTGAATTGGGTGTGGGTGTGGATGTGTTTGTTTGCACTCTTAGTGCAGTTTGCCAGCACCACTTTTAAGGGTCACTTACTGGACATAGGCCATGTTTGTGACAGATGGACAAGTTTTGGGCCCCAAGCATGCTGGTGATACAGGTACATAGCGGCTGGTTATCTGACCTCAAGTTTTCCCAATTAACAAGCTCATGTATTTATAATGAAGAAACAAATCAATATTTTGAAAATAATTTTTCTATGAAAAACATCATCATGGTATCCACTACCAGCACAGGAGTTACAGGGAGAAGTCTGAAAAGGAAGATTCTAGATGACCCACACAACCTGTAAACACGAAAACTTCATCATCATCTCTTTGGTGTTGTGCTTTAAACTAAACCATGCTTCCCAGAAGCAGTGTAGGCCACTTACTTGTTACCATAGTCAATCTTGGACGTGACTTTCTGCTTGAGTTCTTTGAGCTCATCTTTTGGCAAAGTCCCGGACAGGAGCTGTGACCGCCACTCCATCAGGTCACACATCATGGACTGCACCTGCTGGAACCTGGCTTTCTTATTTGTCTGAGAGAGAAAAAAACCATCAGTAAGTTTCAGGCTTCGAGTTGAAGTGAAACACTAGCCTTGACAAATAAAGGTTACATGTCGTATTTAATACTAAAAGATAGCAGGAACAAGAAGTAGGCAAAATAATGATGTCTCATCCCACAAATTTTTAAGGACAGAATATCCCACATGATCATAAAGTAATAACATGAAGTTTTGTATCAGGATAGGGAATTATATTAGTTTTGCTTTATTTAATTGTGTTGGTTTAAAATTCTTGAACAAATTCTCATCAAGAGAAAACATTACAAAAACTATTAGCTTCTATATGAGATACTGATGGGAACAACAACACTTGATTGTGGTATTAACACATTTAAGAGAAAAATGAGAGAATACCCAGAAGTGACTAAAGCAGTTCTAGTGTCATTCACTGAAAATAAAGCAGGGTTTTCATTGCTGGCTTAATCAAGAAGACTAAAATGGGGCATGTTTCAGAAAACTACAGCACATTCAAGATCCCTTTGACCCAACAGAGATAAAGAAAAATCCAGTGGCTGGGACCCTGGAACAGTCAGCACAATTCTTGAAATTGCCAATTGTTAATGTCTACTTGCACCCAGTTAGCCTTGAACAACTTCTGTTCTAGCAGTCCAAGAGCACCAGGAATCTTTTTCAAATGCATCACAGTTACCTTTGATACTCCTATCTGGAAACTTTTCAATGCTACAAATCAAAATTATGAATAAATTTATCATGCACAGGATACAAATAGGCATGAAGTTACACCACCCCCCAGCAATATCAGCTTTCCCCTTACAGAACCACAGAATCATCCAGGCTGGAAGAGACCTTCAACATGATCCAGTCCAAGGCTGATAGCTGGACTGGATTTAAAGTCACTAGGCATTTAAAGCCACTGAAGAAAATCTTAGTGGTAGAAAGCAATTTCTTAAATCCACCCAGACTCTGCCCTGAATGTAGGCAGAGACATTAATTTGAACAAGGCCCCAGTGTGTATAAATAGGACTAAGAGGTAACAAACAGCATGTAAAATATCCTACCACATAGAGCTGCTTCCAGATGCTTCCCCATTCCCAGAGAGTAGTGGTAACTTCTTGGACTAAGGGAATCTCAGCAGGTATTACATTTTCTGTATGTCTAGGAAAGAGTAGGAAAGATCACAAAGAGTATCTGTGCTTCATGGGTGTATGTTATACTCACTGTGGGTGAGGTACATAAATGCCTTAAAGCTCATTCTTTATCAGACAAGCTCAATAATGTAATAAATCAGATAAATTCAATACCTTTTCTTTTCAGCAGCAGCTTCCTTGATGTGGATGAAGGATTTAGGAAATATTCCCTGGTGAAGGAGAAAGAATTTACAAATCCACACATTCTCCAAAAACATTTAGGTAACAACCATGGCTGTGAACATAAACTGTAATGACAAACTGTAATACCCAAACTAACTCTTGGTTATTTAGCTTTCTGTTCAGCTGGATGCATTTCTATTTGACAGACAAATAATTGAAGTTTTTCATATCTCTTCAAACGTAGAGTGCATAGGCATCTGTCTTCCTAATTAACACCATTTTCCACCCCAGAAAACAGTTCAGTTAAATACAATTTAATAAAATACAATTTAAATTTAGTAAAGAAACATTGTGTCTGTGCATCATCTCATATCTATTTTAACTGACCTCTGGAGAAGACAAATGGGCACCAGGCAAAAAGTTCTAATGTGACTGTCCTTTCTCTACAAAAGCTGAAAATCAAGTCATCCTAAAGGAAAGTGTGACAGTCACTCTGTCCATGACAATCCTCCCCTGAACTGGCAAATCTCACCTTGGTAAGTAACTAGATTTCCTGAATTCTCTATTCAATAATTCACATATGGTACTTCAAGTACCACAATAATTCAATACCATATGTGCTACTTTACAAAGCCTTTCTCTGAATCAGATTGCAGCTTTTATAACCATTTTCTTTCAAGCACTGGATGTTAATCAAAACACAATTGTGTCTTATCACTTCCACTTTTTTTTTGCATTAAGATTAAAGTTCAAAAAAGTCCATGAAGAAGCAAAAGTAAAAGAAGGTCCCAGTAATGGTAATTTTAGTGATATCTTAGTACATAAAATTAATAATACTTCTTTAAGTATGTTATGCACGATGTTCTTGAAGCTCTTTAGCAATATTAGGAATTAATTAAGAATTAGTTAAAAGGAAGTGGTTAGTGCTAGTAAATATTTTCCCATCTTAGTTTTAGGCTAAATTTTAATTGATAAAAATAGAACTGTTATGTAGAATAAATAGTAATGACATTTTCAGTCAAAAGAAATGTCAAAGTAATTAAAACACAGGTGCAGTGTTTTTATACATTTACATTGCTGCTCCCTAGAAAATCTTATACCAAGAAGAAGTTACAAACAAAAATGCTTTTCTTCTAGAAAAGCACAGCTGAAACTAAGAAGTAATTTTCTTGCTACTTAACTCAGGAGTCATCATACCCAGGGTAAAAACTTTTCCTCTGTGGCTTTCCATTTTCAGGTCTAAGAATACTTACTTAAAAAAAAAAAACAAACTAATATGATTTTTGTACCTTAGAGATATTTAAGAACTTAAGCCTCATACGAGTTGTTTATATTGTTTGTAACCTAAAGAATCCTTGGAAAAACTACAGAAACAAGCACATCTAGCAGCAAATTGAGGCAAAATTCAATTGAAATGGTGGCTTCAACAGTTGTTAACCTGAAGGCACAGTCATTTCTTCTTCATTGATCTGCTTTTCCCAGCCCTCACTTCTCTTTACCAACATTGTCCAGGATGAATGCTGATCATTTTATTAAACTTGAAAGGAAAGAGTGGAAAGAGCTGACTTGAGAGATCAGAACAGAGATCAGGACTATCTAGGCAGAAATTTCCAAAACCCCACTTCATGGGCTACCCCCTTCAGAACAGTCTCATAGGAAAGGACAATGTGATCTTACCTCTGCTCCTTTGTACCTCACTAGGTAACCCCTGTACCAATCTAAAAGGAAGAAAAATCATTTAGTATGACAAAAAACCCCATGCATTACAAAGCACACAATAAAGTCATGGGGGTTATTTCACATAAAAAATACTTAGCATGGTATTTGTAAAAATGAATAGTTACTTCAAACATACAGAGCTTCAAGTGAGTAGCAGGGATTATATTAAGCATGACTTGTATATTATAAAATATGATTGTATGGTCTGCTTTCAAGCCTTTCACAGTAAGTACAGTTAATTGTACACAGAATTTAACACCCCATGCTCACATTAAAAAGGTAGAATAAGATATTTGTTTTGCAAAGTGATATGTGCACACCCTTAAATATCTGTATTAGCCATGAGGCCCATGGGTAGCCCATGAAGCTCTTACTGCATTCCAGGCCCAGTATTAACCCAGTGCAGCACATGGTTGTTACAGATCCAATTTCCTTCAATGTGATCAGGTTAAGGCATTTTTGTGCCGTGAGAAATTATGGCTTTTGGACACAACCATAATAAGCAGCTTCTTGGTGTAAATTCAAATTGGGATGTCAAGAAAACTCAGGGCTATTATTGGGCTCGTGCTGCATCTGTAACAAGAAAACCCTTCTGAAAGGCAGGAGTGCAGAACTGCAGCAGTGGCAAGTTAAAAATTTATTCAGTCTTCGTTCCATCTATTCCAGGGTTAAGTCTCAATAAAATAAAAAAACATAAAAAGCAGAGTTCAATCTTACTAAATAAGATCAGGGGCCACATCCACTGTGCATACACCCCATCATGAAAAATCACCTGCACAGCAACAAAGTTTAACTGTGTTGAATACTACATTTTTCATCCACAGAAAGAATTTATGACCAAAGCAGACATTTTCTAATTGTAATTTCATGAGCAGATATCATCTCTTTGCTATCACCCTCTCTCTCACAGGTATTGCAGCCACGCAAGCAAAGCATAAAATAATAAAAATAAATCTCAAATGCCAAACAGAGGAGTCAGAAAGGCGATGCTAAAAGTCACAGAATGATTGCTGACCTCAAAGGAAGACTCAGGACAGATTTTTTTAGGTTGTGCTGCAGTGGGGTTATTTTCCTTCAGTGTTTTATCAACAATAAAGTTCCATCTTACTGCTAAAACTGAATTATTTGCACATAGACTCAATTTACAACCAAGTGTGTAAAACTGGTCATCCCATTTGCTGTGACAGCACATATGTGTCCTGAGCATAAATTTTGTGCATGCAAAACCAACTAAAACAGGACATAAAAGGAGCCCAGGAAGAATCCTGTCACCGTTGGTTACTCGCCAGCTGCAGCTGGCAGCATATTTTGAAGATATCTGATAAAAAATGAACTTCACTCCCACACTGAGAAAGATTCGACTTCTTCATTGACAAACATATTTCATAAAGCAAAGCATGACAGAGCATATCAAGGGCAGGGGATTCAGAAAAGACTTTTAGATAAAAAATAACCCCATGAGATCAGCACTCCTCTCACTAGGCTGGGCTGACAACAAATGGACCCCAGGAATCCAAAGCCTGAGATGCTATTTCTGCAACTAACAGACAACACAGGGATGAGGAGGTTCCTGGTTTGTGAGCATGTTTTATTCTTAGCCAAAATGTTTAGAATAGAGGCTTAAAGAATTAATTTTTTGGGAGAGGACACGAATCATTGTCACTCTGTGGACTGCTGAGTGACATCAATGTTTTCACTGATGCTTAAAGATATTGAATTAATCTTACAAACAGAAGAGAAATAACTATGTTTTTGTGCTCCAGTACTTTGTAAACATGGTTTCTCAGGTGCTCCTCCCTCAAATCCTTTGCTGTTTCCGGACAAAACAACCTAGAGCTCTGTGTGGTGGAACGGGCTGGGCTCAAACAGCCTCAAAAAGCCTCTTTGCAGCCTTGTGCCCACAATACACCAGGTGTCTCAGCACTGAGCTGGCTCTGCCACTGTGCCATGCAGCAATTGGCCCCTCTTTAACATAACTGCAGTTACTAAGACACACGTTCTATCAACAGAAGTAGGTTGAAGAAGATAATTTTACAATATATTTTTCAAAGCTTTAAGCAATTTGTAATTTTTTAAAAAACTCTTGACCTGGTCAAATAGAAAATAAATCACTCTTGCAGTGCCATTTGCAGGTACCTAACTGCTGAGTTATTATTACTAACTCCACTCTCCTTGCATTATACTAATAGGAATATCAGCAGCTCTGTCAGATTTACAAAGAATCAGTGGGATTGGGAAGTTATTGTCTGTCCATCATGCATGACTTGACTTGGACTTCTGCTGCTTAACATGTTCAATAAGTTGGATGGCTTTCAGAACAGTTTCTATCATGCTGACACTCCGATTCCTTTAACTGGGTTTCCTCATTATACGACAGGATGATGAGGCTGCTCAATATCTCCTAGCAACAAATATTTATTTTAGAGGCTAAAAGTGTACTCCTTTAAATCTTAAATTAAATTTAATGTAACTTCCCTGAGGTATATCAAAAGCTGGCCCAAACTTCACAAACTCTGCAGTCACCTTGATGACTTCCTCATTTGGTAAAGGCATCCCAAAAAACCACATGTACTGTAATATGTCTAATTTTGGCTCTTCAGAAAAGATTAGGTTCTTCCTCAAAATGCAACTCACCACAAAAAAACAAGGGCATTAGAAAGCTACTGATGTAATAAAGGGAACTGCTGTGAGGTGAAAGGATTATGTTATTCACAAAGAAATGGAAAATGTGACTTACCTTCACAGGACTCCAGGATATGGACCACATCACCAATCTGTAGAGATAGCTGCAGTGTCCCTGTGCCTTTGAAATTGTATATAGCTGGAAAATTAAAGGATTAAAACAATATTTTTCAATACAGCCACACAGCACAGTGAAACTGAAATCCACACGTGGTTATTAAGGTTTGGATACTGGGATCAATACACCAGGCTAGACAAACAGAACTATAATTCTATCAAGAAGCTCCATTTGTCAGCATTAAATAATCTCTTTTCTCATGACAATGGAAAGGTGGTGAAAAGGGCCAGTGCTGAAAGCAAAATTCAAACGAAAGAACCCCCTCAGAAAACTCAGCAAGCACGGGGACACCAGCTATTGATCAGCACTGCTCTGCACAGGATTTAGGAGCCCTGTTTAGATGTAGGTCTTTGATAAATAAACAGTCCCTGTGCTGGAGAATTGTTTATCTACTGGCCCAAAGGATTTAAGCACACAGTTTACAGAAATTTATGGCTACACTGGTATGAAAGGTCACAGAGATGCCTGTGAAAACTGAATTTACTGAATTCTTCCCTGGGTTTAGATGCTTTAATTTAACATGAAGCTGTGTTTCAAATGGAAACAGAACCAAGGTTCATAATTTTCTGTATTCTCTGTATGACTCTGAAAAGAACACAGGAGAAGTGGATTTTGAAAGTGTTCTAATCAGAAACTTATCTACATGCGGTTAAGAAACACCAGCATTTCAGAGAGAACTCAAGAAAATGAGCTCTTCACCAGTTATGTTCCAGGGCTACAGGATGTGGCCTCCTATGGTAACCATGCCTCTGTAGGTTTTTTTCTTCGCAGGCTTGGTTAAAAAATTCTACAACAGCATTACAGCAGAGGAGACTATTGAAGCTGCAGTCACAGAGGAAAACTGACTAAAATACAAGCAGCTGAAACCCCAGCTTAGCTGTGCAGGTGGGAACAGCTGCTGAAGGTGAGCCCATGTGTGCAGGAAAGGTTGGGCAGCAGAGCTCTGCCTTGGCTGCTGGCAGTGCCCCCACCCAGCCACACACAGCAACCAAACCTGAAGGATTTTGGATGAGGGAAAGCTGATCTATAAAGCAGAGTTTACCTTCAGCATCTCCCTGCTTTCCTTTTGCTCCCCTCTCCAGGCTTCTAAAGCAGAATATTCATCTTTGCTAGTCCAACGTGTATAATGATACATTTTATTTAAACATTTTACTTAAATTATTAAAGTCTCAAAATAAATTGCCTTCCACGAAAATGCCTCAAGTAGGAGTGTAGAGCTAAATAGATTCATCCTCTTCACTTTACAAGTATTCCATAAATTATGTGTCTCATTTCTCTTGCCATCATTTTATTTGTTATATTTCTGGAACAGAAATTAGAAGGAATTTCAGATTGAGGAGGCTTACTGGACCAAGAATAAATTCTTGTTTTTGTTGACATAGAGAGGTTCTCAGCAGCTCCTTCTCCTGAGAGAGGAGAGCAAGGCTTGAATCATTCAACATATGGGGAGGAATAAAAGAAATATAACTTTGAAGTGAGGCTCTGCTGCTCAGATCCAGCCATTTATTTAAAAGAATGTTGAAAACACTTCCTCAGAACTGCCTTAGTAATTCTATTCTGACTGGTCTCTTCCAGAAGGGGAGGGTGGCAAACAACCCTGCAAAATTGTTATGACATTTCAAGATACATTTCCCTGGAGTGTTTGGGAGGTGGGGGATGTGGGGGCATTCTCATGCTCTTATCCTATCTTCCTGAAAAGTCCATGGTCATCAAGATTACTGTTGACCAGTAAATACTTTAGATTTCAAAATATGCACTGTTTTACTTAGTTGTAGCTGTCTCAAAATATAGATGCAAATGTCTGAGTCATATATTTACACTGCATTTCAGTTTTGCTCTCTTAAAACTTCATTAATAGCCCTGGATGTATTGAAAGGTGCAGTAACAAACTGGCAAAGGAAGTGGCTGTATCAGCTTAGCTATTTCTAAATGAGTAAGTGGAAACTTAACAAGAGATATCGTACTGTAGAACTTGGATTGTTTGGTAGGATGTTTAAAAAATCCCTGTACAAAGTTTTGGGCTATAGACCTATCTACCAAACCACATCCCAAACCACCTTGCTAAAAGTGTAACAAATAATCCAACATCAGCAACTACATCCACAGGTCTTATCTACAGCACCAGACAGCTTGATCATCATACCTGCTTTTCTTTTAGTTATTAACTGTGAATAAAAATTTGACTATTATATCCAGTTATGTTTTCTGTCAGGTGTAAGTGATGTCATTTCCCTTACAAACTGGGAAATGTATTTGTGAGTGTCACCTCAGAGCTCACCAGCCAAAAGCAGGGTTCCCTTTCCTCCACCCTCTTACAAGATCCTCAGGGTTGTTGTGTGCACAAACACATTTCACTCATTATTCTCTTCAAAAACAGCATATGAAAACCCCAAGAGGAATTCAAGTTTTTTTGGTGGGATACTCACAACAGGTTGTTGGCTTTTTTACAAATAAACTCTTCAGTGAGTAGAAATAAAAGCCCTTTCAAATCACTCTGAAGACCTTTCCTACCACCCTGGCATCCTGCATCCCAGCCATAAATACAAAATGAGTCACATCCTTCAGGCACAGAAGTGACCTGCTTGAAGGCCCCAGCATTCACTCTAAATCCTAACAGCAATTGGTGACCTCAGGAGCTGCTGCAGTCATGGGAATAAGATTAGAGGGAGAGATTTGGATGGCAGCTGCCCTCCCCTGCCCCAGGCTGAGATGTCCTCAGCAGCAGTGGATCTGCACACAGATGCTGCAGGATTCCCCCAGGATGGCACAGAAAATACCCAGAAACTCCAATTTTATGGCAGTGTTCCTAAAGAGGGACTTTACACTTTGCTGACAACACAGTTGGAAGATTTTCCCCTGAGTGAGCAAAGAAGGCAAACCATCTCTTCAGAGCTCACCATAACTGCTGTGGTGGTTTGATGGCACACACATGACTCAGCAAACAAACAAACCAACCAGTGCAAACCCTGGGATTCTCAGCTCCCTGGGAAGCAGAGCTGAAGGCCAGCACAGCACAACATCAATATTCCTCAGAGAGCAGGGGGAAATGCCAGCTCAGTCTGCTGACAGAGCCAGCCTTCCAAACTGAACCTGCTCTTCATCAGGTGGCTTTGAATTGTCCCTCAGGAGTGGGAGCAGCTCCCAGAGTGTCCATGAGGAGTGCCCAGAGGATCCTCCCCTGCCCAGCCAAACACAACGTGCTGCAAACACAGGGACCCTCAGCACTTCTGGGGGGTTTTGTGTCAGCCTCACACCCAGAGCTTGAGCAAAGACATCTTCCAGTGTCCATCCCAGCAGGAAACACTGAGGGAAATCCCTCTGCTTCCACTGAACTCCTTCTCATCTACTGCAGCCAGAGCTGCTGGGTCTGATACACACAGTCTCCTCACCAGATAAATATGTGAATGCACTCTTGTACAGATGGCTGTGGAGATAGAAAACAGTTAACCTGCCCTAATTTAAATTACATGTCCTCCTCAAATTAGAAAAAGGCCAGCAAAAAAAACAAACAAACAAACAAAAAAAAACAAACCCAAAAAAACCCAAAAAAACCCCCAACCATTTTACTGTGGACCTTGTAAGGGAGTTTTCACACACAAAACACCCTAGAAGAGTCACAATATCCCAGGTAACAGAACCCCTTCTTCAATAAGCTACATTTCTCACTGGCAAAGGCCCATACTCTTGCCATTTACATGATCAACCTGTAAGCTACGGCGAGACTGGAATGGTAAGTGAGGAAAATCCCACAACCTGCAACACTGAAGCCATTTATCATCCCAATAATCTTACGTGCCTTTGCTGCCTGTCTTCCTTCAGGTGTACTCTCTGTCCTGATCTTAATAAAAAATACAAGCATTACATTGTTTCATTTTGAGACTCACCTTTCTGTAACAAGTCATGTTTCAGGTTTTCTGTCGCTACTTTTCCACCGTTATACAGAATTTAAAAAAAAAAATTTAAGGTATTTCTGAATCAGCTCCTAATTTCACTTTACACAACAGAAGGACAATTTTGTATGATTCTGATGCAACAACTCATGATGTGTTCTGCATATTCAAACAATTACTAATTAAGAGGCTCAGCAAGCACCCTGTTTTATTTTTTTTAAGTATGTAGCTCCACTTTTATGAGTAGTCAAGTACCCATAAAAGATTAGCTCTTAGTGTTCAGTTACCATTTTCTTCCCATGAGAACAGGGTGAAATTGGTCAGCAAGGAGACAGATAAAAAATGTGAAAATATTATACAGTCCTAACAGGATTTCTTCACTTCTGGAAGGAAACCTGGAAAAACCGTGTTCCAGTATTCCAAGTTAAGGATGTCCCCCCCATCCCTTGCTCATCCCTGGGGCCAGATGGAGGTTTTAGCTGACCTGAGCTACTTATTTTCCTTCTTAAACATGATAAAACCAGGATGGATTACAAGAACCAGGAAGCTCTAACATACCAAACTAGTCATATAGAGATATTGTCTCTGACTCTTTATCTTCTCAGATAAAATTGTAGCACAGCCATTTTTCTTAGAACTCTTTGTGAAGAACAGGGTATTTAGCTGTGATTTTTCCTTTTCACAAAGGACCATGGATAAAAATATTATTTCCCCAGCTTTTGATGTTTCCCAAGGAGCTGGATCAGTTTATTGGGTTCAGAGGGGGCATTTTACAGAGGAAACCTGCTCTGAACAGAGCTCTGCTCCCTTACACCTCAATCTATTCAGATTTCAGAGATGTAGAATAATTTCAGAGGATGTCAGCAGACGAAATCAGACAAACCAGTCTCAGCCCTGTGTACTCAGGCTGAACATGTGCTTTTCCACACCTTCAAAGTCACTCACTCCTCCCCACAATTTTGCTTCAAAAGGAAAAACATTCATTTTCAGATTCAGCAGGAAAGGAGTAAATCTGATTCTTGAGTTTAGAATGCCAACATTTCACCAGTTTGTAACTTGGTTCAAAGTCTGAGCAGATGGCAAAGACTTTCCATCAGGAAACTGCCACCAAAAGCCACCAGCCTGCCATGACTATTCCATCCTGTCCTGTCCATAGGAATGACACAAATTTATCCTGGGAATGCTGCAAGACTAAGAACAAGTTTCTTGTGTAAAATCAGGATTGTATTTTCCTATTACAAAGCTGTGTACCTGCTACCTGGATTACTCCATTTAGTTAAGTAAAACACCAAAGTGGGCACAAAAGACTGCAATTTACCACGACCAAGGGATGGTGAGATCTTCCAGATCCACCCTGCAGCGTTCTCTGCTCACCCAAAGCCTGATGGGCCCAGTATTCTCAAACTGAAACTCTGCTCATCAGCAGAAAATGAAGGCATCAGGCACACTTCTAATAAGAGACTTGAAAATTCAGTGTGAGGTTTAAGTTATCACTTAAACCCAAAGATTTTCAAAAACACAAGACAAAATAGCTCTATATGTTCAAAAAGCTTCTGGTGTGTACTATTCCAAAAGCTCATCAACTTTCACAGAATTTATGACTCAGAAGACTCAGTTTGTCCATTTTTCTTATTTCCCTCAGACACAGGAGGCATGCTTACAACAGACTGTAAATTTCAAAACCTCTTCATTTGTGACCGTAATTGTCAATACCTCTTGTTCAGGTCTCACTGCTCCATGAGTTTCATTTGCTTGAAATTTGGCAATCACACTATTTTCCTGATAATTTCTAAGAATATAAATTTATTTAATTTCTGGGACAGGAGAGCCAGTGATGGTGGTACATGCTTGTTTGGGTTTGTTTGATTGTTTTAATTATCCTGCGTGCAAGAGTCTCCCATTTTTTCTCACCCACATAGAGTAAAATAAACTGTGGGCCAACAGTTTGGCTAAGAAAAGGAACTTCTGGATATAAGCTAAAGGATGTTGAATTTGTACTCATCTATTAAATTCTAGCAATTGTGCAAAAACAGAGACAGAATGCTCTTACTGAAGAAAACCTACATATATGTCCACTTACACTGCTATTCTAATATTGTTGGGAAGTCCATTTGATTGTTGTTTATTTTGCTTTGTGACACACTAAACCACAGACACCACTACAACTGTGATGTTTACATATAAATATAAGGAGTTTTAAAAAGGTGTTTCTTTAACCCAGGACATGGACTTGGGGCCAGCAAGTGGCAGCACTCTCACCCCACTGCAGGACAGATGTGCCCAGATTGTCTTTTACACCAAACTCTGCTCACAGTGAGAGCAGCAGGGAAGCTACTGAGGGGAAAGGAAATAGCAGCAGGGCTGCAGTGTCAGTTCTTCCCAGTGACCCACTCTAGAGTAAATTGTACTGTTTTGGACATGAAAACAAACATTACTGGACTGCCATTAGTTTTTGAAAGATTCTATTTCACAAGGTGGTTTTTTACTGCGTGAGGTTTGTAGTACCCTTCAAAGACCACGGAGACTACTAGAAGTGCAAAAATTATATGCTTTCTACTATTTGTAAAATTGAAACAGAAAATTGACACCTTTTATTTTGTAATGTAAACTGCCACCAGAACAGGCCACTTCCATTTTGCAGTTCTGCTACTACTGGACATGGACATTGAACACAACGTTATTTTCTTCTTATTAATTTTTTGGTCTTACATTTTATTTCATGAAACCAGTTGGGTTTTTAATGCATGTCACAAAAAACTATGGCCTACTTAAACAAATAATTTCTTTTAGGAGCATTTAGAAGGGTAATAAGTAGTAGCATGCACCTTTCAAGTGCTTTAGCTTTGATTCCTACTTGTTTAAGGCTTTTTTAAAACAGCAATTCCGTCTTTCATACAAGTTAACATCATTCATTTTAAGATTACTTCCTTCCAAAAAGTACAACTTACCGACTCAGACACAGATTTTTTCTGTAGCACTGACCATAACCGAAAATCTTGCAGAAGCAGCTGTAGGATTCCTCTTCCCCTACATTTCTTCCCCATGACTTCTGGCTGCTGCACATTATACAACACATTATTTATTCCATCTGCTTCTAACACGCCAAGGTGGGAAAAGCTGCATTACTGCCAAAGTGGGAAGGCTGACTCTAGTTTACTTCATGCCATTCTGCTTGAAAGATCAAAACTTTGTACAAATTTGATCCTTTCAGTTAATCCCTGCTGGTGAAGTAGACAGTGTTAGCCCATCACACCAGAGAAAACACCTGCCCACATCCTGCTCAGAGACAAAGACAATGCTGAAATGGCAGCTCCCTGAGCTACTTACCCACGCCAGTCTTCTCTGTCTTGTGCCACCTTGCCATGACACGTGAATCCGAGAGGCTGCCAGGGATGCCCACCCCGAGGAGCCCAGGGTTTGGGGGACACAGGGCTGAGGGGTGACCAAGGCAGGCCCCGGAAGCGCCGCGGCTCCCCGGCCCTGGGACGAGCGGGCGGCTGCGAGGGCTCTGTGAGATCTGCTGCTCTCCGAGCTTCCTTCCTCTTTTCTCAACTCGATACCGTGCCCATGTCATGGGGGAGGGGAATCCCAGCCTGGGTGTTTCTCTTGCACCCTGTCAGCTGTGAACACAGAAGCACAAAAGGACCAAACCCACGCCAGGACTGTGTGGCACCACCCCGGACTCCAGGTTGGCTGCAGTGACCATCACTGACCACAGCTTAGGTCTGTGCTGGACAGCAGGCCAGCACCAGCCTGGAAAGGCTTGACTTCAGAGGATGCTACATCTTAAAACTCTGCTCTCCTAACCTGCCCTCAAACTTGGATTTGTGCTCTTCATGTCACCTCTCCAAAGAGAAATGGAGTGAAGACAAAGCCACATTTCAAACCACACCCATTCTTTTTAATTTCCATCATTTTATGTTTGGAGGAAGAAGTAGGTGACTCTTCTCTAAACAAAGCAGTACTTTCTTAAAGACTTATTGTCAATACAAAACTGCCGAAACCAATTTTTAGTATATTTTCAGCCTGTGCTTCCACACAGGCTGCTGTGGGAGCCAACTTGGGTAAGGACATCTTGGATGTGCAAAAGACCAATCCAAGTCTTTTGGAACGTGGATTAAGGTCAATATACTGAATTAAAGGCGGTATGTCACCTTAAAGCACAGTCTGTGTTTTACTCATAGTTTAGAGTTAAAAATGGTCAAATGAAATCCTTGCAAGATTTACTGTTTGTTTGATCTTCTGCTTAGTACAACAAATTCAGTTGACAATCCTGTCCTCTGGATATTCCACTGCAGTTTGGCAATCATTGTTTATCCAAACTGTTTAACACTGCCATGCTACATCCATCCCCTGATTTTTGATAACCATCTCCTCTGGTTTTGATTACATACACCTTGTTTCTCAATTTTAACTAGCAATCATGTGGAGCAGAGACTGCCAGTCTCTCTCCTTGCATGTGGAAGTCTGATATATATTTTTACAGGAAAATCACTTTAACCTTTATCACAGATTTGCTTAAATTGGTCTAATCTTAACCATACTAGCTTAGAAAAGGATTCAGCTCCTTACTCTCCCCTAAAATAACACTAAAAGTCATGTTATGTTAACTAAAGTGGGCTAAATTCCCAGCAGCTCCCATTATCTCCATTTACAGACAACAAGCTTCATTTAAAAGTTCTTAATCTTGTCTGTCCCTGGAAAATCCACTTAATATTGTTATTCAAAAACAGATTTTGTTTGTCAAAAACAGATTTTGAGGCTGAACGATTTCATCTTTTAGCTTACTCTGGGTTTTGAGCAGAACTTCCTAACCAGTGGTGCTTATCTTCCTCACTCCTCCCAGTCCCTGTTGCAACAAATCCCCTCTTCCCATTCACTACTTGGCCTAAAGGTTGCCTTGGTTTTACTTTCTTGTTCTACCTTGCTCTCCCTTACTGTGTTTCCCTGTAAAGCAAAAGCCCAGAGGAAAACTGCTCCTTTCTAGCATTCATTTACAAACCTGCTTCTCCATGGATGTCTAATACACCTAGTAAATACTATTGCCTTTTGAAAGTAAATGATCTAAAACAAAGAAATTTCACCTGCAAACTGGGATCCAATTTGCAACACTTTTCTGATGGCCTGATGTGATTCTGCAGAGCACAGCACAAACAAAGGGGCTGGGCTCTGGCCAGAGCTCTTGTACCCTCTAGACTCACCCCAAATGCAAACTCAAGGGCCAAAACTCCCACAGGAATTGCTGCCTCCCACTGCCATCCCCTTCCCCATTCCAGCTCTCAGCACTGCACAGCTGCTGGAACTTCCTCCTGGCAGATTTCCATGATGATGCTTTTGCAACCCCTCAGCCACTGGAACCCACTGCCACTTCATCTCACTCAGCTGCCACCTTGTCTGGCTGTGTCTGAGAAATTCCTGCCTCTAACTCCTAATGAATGGATTGGGGAACCGAATCCTTCCTTAGCTGCACACGGAAAGTGCATCAGAGCAAAGCTCACACAGTAACCCTAAAAACCTGCTCCTACATCAGAGAACAAAGCCCAGCACAGGTCTAAGGAATTAAGGTAGGCAATAGTTACACCCTTTGTCTGTGGAGGCTTTTGTTCCAAGTTGGTTTATTTGTGCAGTTACTTCCACATTGATATTCCACAGAAAGCAGTGGGCAGAGTAATCAACCTCACATACTTCACCATTTCTTCCTTAAATCTTTTTCAGGACAGAAGGTTTCCTAAGGAAAATAGAAAATTCCTTGTTTTCCTGAAAGATGAAACTCTGTGAAGGAAGTTCACAAGAAAAACTTACTTTGGGGGCTGGGGACAAGCAGAAGAGAGACAGTTCTTGCTTCCTTCAATATTGCTACCAGTTCCAGAAAACAAGACCTTGTAAGATGATGAGTAGCTAACTACCCATTTTTTAGCTAATTCCCATTATAAAGAATTTGAGCAGAATACAGAAGTTGCATTTAACTGCCTCTAAATTCTTAAATGCCAAGATCTGTGAGCACAGTTGCAGAAAAGCAACTGATGAGACAAACCAGAATAAAATAAGAAAATACAGCAAGAACTCTTGTGCACAGTACCTCAAGTGTGTTAGAGCAAACCCACAGCCTGGACCCCAGACACATTCCCCCACCTGCATTCCTGCAGGATGATGAGTAAACAACAAATCCACTGCATAAGATGGTAAAGGCTGCACACTCCAAGTGGACTCCAGCAGCAGAGACTGTAAAGCAGCCCCTGGGGGTAATTAGATAATCCTAATCGGTTTCATTTGTTTGTTGAAATGAGATGCCAGTTTTGTCACATAAATTAACAAGTTATTTCAACCTAGAAAAAATTTTAGAAATGCCACATGCTAAGTAGCTCAACATAAAGTTAACTACAACATAAATCAACACACAATTAACATAACAATTAACTTAGTAGACAATCTACAGCTCAGTACTGCCATTTAAACACATTATCCAATGTCAACTTACCACAGGTGTTCCTCTAAGTAGAACAACCATGTACCTCCCTTGCTCTAGGCCATTTGTGTCTCACAGTAGTGACAGTAAACAAATGTAACTTTCATAATTTGCATAATAAAGGATTTGTTTCTAACATTTTGTAGAACAAAAAACAGGATTTCTTCAACCTGACATCATTTAAGTTCACACGTCAAAAGTCAAGAAGAGCAAGAACTATTTCATGGCTATACATTTGCAGTCAATAATAACATCTTAGTAAAACTTAACAAGAATATATTATCAGTTTATGTAGCTTCATTAACATAAGACTGAAAAACTCAGCTACATAGCAAATTTCTTACACTAGTGAAGTGACACAATCTGATCCTATGGTGCACAGATTTCTGATTATTTTGTTCAGAGGTAGCAGCCACTGGGCTGTGCCCAAACAGAACTGTGCAGAAATGCTCTGATAATGAGATGGTGCTGCCTGGAAAGGGAGAAGATGTGGTCATTTAAGGTGACATTCCCACCTTTTTAGTCACTTCTGCTGTGACCTGAACGCAGTTTTTGTTGAGGTGACTGGTGAGCTAAAGTCACCAGTTACCAAAATCCCAGGCACCACTTCAGACCTGGCACAACTGTAAGCAAACCAGGGGATTGCAAGATTGCTCCCCAATGTATTCTTTTCCAGGACGGATTTAAAAAAAAAAGTCTTAAAGAACTCTCACCCTAATTACTGAGTCTTTTACTTAGAAACTAAGTAGGCTAATCCATTCACCAGAGGGAGTTCAAACTGCAGTATCATAACTCAAATAGAGTAATTCAACTTCCATACAAAAACCTAGTTTAAAAGGTCTCCTCAGAATTTTTCTTCATGAACTTCAGGAAGTTACAGAATAGTCTCCTAAAAACATGACACACAACACCTGCATTACACTTTCTTATCATTTATTGAGAGGTCCTTTTTTTTTTAACAAAAAGTTCTACAAAAGACATCACCTTCATTTAAAAAATGGATACATGTTTCTTCTCAAATACAATACAGGCTACATTTTATAAAGAAAGAAATAAACCTTTATTTTAATTAACAGTACAAATACAAGAATCCATAGAGTTTCAAACACTGACCAACAAAACACAGTGATTCACATGTACTTTTGCAAACAGGCCAGCCTGAAAGTTGAAAAGTAACACTTTAGGAGGAAACATATTAAGAATTCCGAATCTGGAAATTGGAAGAAATTTAGGAGCACATCACTTACTTGAGTTCTCCATCAACCCTGTCTAGTCTGTCTTACCCTATAATAAAAACTCTGTTAGCCAGAACTTCTCCTCCACATCAGCCCCATGCTTCAAAGAAAGAGCAATGAATGTGTTTAGAGAATTTGCCAAGAGGGGAGAAGAGGCCACAGCTCAGGTCAAGTGCAGGGAACACAAGAGGTGCCCTCAGGGAAGGCATCAAAAGTGCAGCTCTGCCAGGCAATCAACCCTTCATAACAGCAGGCAGATCAATATTCAAGTTAGCAACCTGTGCACTGATGTGAGAGAGTTCACTCAGCAGCTCCTGCTGCAGCAGGACCCCAAACTGTCCAAGCTCCCTGCAGAAGTGACCTACTGCTGAGCACACTGAGTTTCAGAACTTGCCTTAGAAGATACATACAATGTGGAATGTTTTTTCTTCTGTGTCTTCTTCTCTGTTGAGATTTTAGTTTCTCTCTTATCTTCTTCTGTAGTTTCAAATCTGGATTCAGCTGTTAACCTATAGGCAAAGCAACCATTCTAAATACATATGTAGTTAATATAAACCAGGAGTAAAATAAGAATTTTAGACAAAATCAACAAACCACCTGGCCAAAAAGACCATCCATATACAGAGACAGAGCAAGCACACTTTAAGAAGAAAATGAGATTAAACCAAAGCATTTTTATATCAGTCCTGATCACATTTCATCACTTAAAGCCTCCCCTCCACACCTCAGCTGCTGAAATGTTTGGTAAGAAAGGTTTCTGTATATGTGAAGTAGCTGAGATCAGCCTGCAGAAACACCAGTGACTGTGTCATGCACAGAAAAGAGATCCAGTCCCCAAAAGCACAACTCCAGGTGAAAAGTCTGAGCAACATCATACAAATGGGATGAAATCAAGTTTCTTGCTCCTACACCACCAAAAACCTACCCTTAAAATATGTTCCCTTCAACCTCGTTCTACACTACTATGGCCTTCAGCTTAGTGCTTGAACATCTTCAGTTGGGGGAAGATTTATTTTCAGGCTCTAAATGGTATCATTTGTCCACTGACAGGTTTTAATTCTGCTATGATTGTAAATGGGGATAAAACTGTCTCATTGCTGTTAAAAAAATAATTCTGAAATCAAAACATCAGATTGTGCTCAGATGCCTAAATCTTGTTTTAATTTAATGAACATGCAAACATGCTATTAGAACAATTGATGAATAATGATATTTTACCCAACCAAATTACCCACAGCCCATTGACCGTTACACATGATTATTTTCACAAAGAAATGAATTATGGAAAATGAAGTTCCAAATTAACCATCACTTTATATAATAACACCAACTCTACACTCACTTAGCACATACATTAAAGCAATTCTCTGGTGACCTTGTGGATTTTTAGTGGTCTCAGGAGCCCTCAGTGAGCAGCCCACAGCATGGACAGCTGCTTTCAGTGATGTTTTTCCCAACACAAATAGATGCTACTCAGTTGTTAGAGACCTATGTGCAATACAGAAAAGTGCAGCTGAACACGAGGACTATGAAAGAAGCTGTAACAAAAAAAATTTGGGGAAATTCAGCTACAGATTCACACTGCTGTCAAAGTATGATGCATTGCAGGCCTTGTGCATGTTATTCCCTACAAGCACTGTCTCAACAGGCTGAAGAAAACCAGGCTCTGCTGTGCACCTCCTCTAGGATCAGGGTTTGCTCCACCAGGTGCTTTGCATTAAGGCCACATCTGTAACTCTGATGGCTGAGTACCTTCTGTCCATGATCACCTTCACTTTGAGTTGGACAAATCCTTATGTGGTTACAGCTAGATGGAATGATTCAGTGGAAAAAGTGTTCTCAGTAGCCATCATGTGGTTTGCACTCCCCCAGCTGCTGCAGTTGGGGATGGAGAGTTTCTGTCCATGAACCTGCTCCTGTGGCAGATTCCCTCCATTAGTTCCTCCCACTCTTTTGCCTTCAACAATCCCTGTCCAAGGCCACCAAAACCACTACTCTAGTGGCCAAAATTGCCAACAGAGTCCCTATAACAAGCAGAAAGAACTCAAACCAGAACAAATAAAAACCACATCCACTTCAATTACATCCCAAAGCAGCACAAGTGGATTTATACACATTATTGCCCTTTTACAGTATTATATAATTCTCTTAGCCTGTAATGTAACAATTCTGGCAATCACATTCACCCTGTGCCTCTTGGGCAGGAGGAGATAGAAGCCAGGATGGAGGGAGTGAAGCTGAGCCTGGGAAGAAGGGCTGGGGCAGTTTTCTTTTTTCTTTCCTTCTTTCTCACTGCCCCACTTTCTTTAACTGGCAGGGAGTTAATCTTCCCCAAGTCTGGTTTGCCTATGATCTCTGTCATCTTTAACCACAAACTTTTTCTATCCAATGCTCTCATTTGTCCTATGGAAGAGGGAGGAGCAGCTGATGTGCAGCTGGCAGCAAGCTGAGGTTCACCCCACAGCCCTCAGAGAGGACCCCTTAGAGCCCTACCCTGGTTCATCAGGTGTAAGCACAGGGAATGGATGAGAAAGAACAGACAGTGGTTCAAAACTTCAAGCAAATGCTGGTGAAATGATGACATGATTCTCTTTGACTCTACAGACAAAAACTGAGATACAACTGGGGCTCCTTCTACCTGTTTAAGGAAGATGAACTTGTTTAATCAGGTGGAGCTTCACTTCCCAAGGCTAAGGGCTGTGCCTAAAATCCCAGAGTGTTATAAGTTTATCCAGATCTCCTGCTGAGCCAAATGGCCACAGGCAACTGGACAAAGCCCAAGTGAAGTAGATTTGATGTATGTAATCCAACTAAACAATTTAAGGGAGCAAGTAAACTCTTAGACATTCAAGTTCTTCTTTAGATCAAACTCAAACAAACAACCTCAAATCTCAATGCAATATAAATTGAGCAGCAAGGGCTAGAGTCTGCTCTTTCAGTTTAAGAAGGGAAGAAAAGCATTGCAATAGAGAAATGTATTTTTCTACTGACCAGTTAGTTGACCAAACAGAAGATATAACTGCACATAACCTTTGCCAGAATTCCAGTATGCTCTGAGAAGTAATAATCACCACCTGAATATTCAAATCTGTAGTCTCAACACTCATATCATAACCTGATCAGTGCCACCCCTAATGAGCTACTCCAGCACTGGCTGTAGCCCTCTGGAAGGACAGAGGTGCCCTGCACACACAGGTGTTGGCTGAGATTATCCAGCTGTACCTGCTTTAATCTCCTCACCGAGGAAGTCTCTTCACACAAGGGAGTTTGTCACCTCCACAAGCACACCCAGATCACTTGTGACCACTTCCTCATTGCCTCCTGGGCTGAGATAACAAATTCAAGCCCCACTTTCTAGAAATGAAGTTTGCAACCCTTTCACAGCTACGGTGGCTCTGCTCTCCCACAACTCCCGGACCAATGTTAGAGCTCCACTAACTAATGCACAAAAACTATTCCAGGCACAAAACCAACCCCCAGAGACCACAACAGCCTTCTCAGCTGCAGCATCACATTTTAGTTAACACAAGGTGAAACACTGACAGTTACCCACCCTTATTTTTTCCTCCCACCAACTCTCCAGGTCCCCACTCCTGATCAATTTGCCAATATTTTCTGTGCCCAAGGTTCAGCCACATCCATCACAGAACAGTCCAGAGATTCTTTCAGTGTTTCAAAATCCAGCTTCTCAGACTCTAAAATGACTTCCTATTTTATAGCACATCATAGCAGATCAGGGATAAATAAATCCTTAATGTTAGCTGAATATCATGACCTGGGGTTTTAGTAGTTCATTAACACAATCAGAAACAAACGGAACTTTCTGCCTGGATTTGCCTTTTACAGACTCATACTACCACCAAAAAAAAAAGCTTAACAGCTTATATGGAGTTTTGTGGCAGCTTAATTGTATTTGTGGTTTTTATTTTTCAAATATCTTTCATGTTTTGTTCCTTATTTGAACCATCACCAATGGGTACAAGATTAGAAACCTTCCTCTGAACTATGGTTTCACCTTCCTCTTCCACTTTTTCTATTCTCTCTGCCTTCCAGCATCAACTCCATGAATTTCTACTCCTCACCCCCTCTCCAGTAGGTTCCCCCTTCAGTTCCCATAAACTATTTCCAACAGTTTCCTGTAAGCAGACATTATATCTTCTTCCACCAAAGCAATATGAAGAAGTAAGTTAAACTTTTCATATCAGGTTACATTCCGCCTGTTCCTTTATGTGTAGAGGACATTGTCAAAACCCGATACCATCACTAAACTATCCCAATCTTTCCTCTCCACTTTCATCCATATCTGACCTTCCTGATCTTCCCTCCTCACTAACAATCCCACATTTTAACACAGCTGCTAAAACTGCTGTTTCTGCCATATTCTCCCCACAGTTTAAGAAGACTGCAGTATTTGGCTACTTTAAGCCTGTTAATTATATCCATACAACCTTGAGTAACTGATCTAAGAGCCAAAGCATCAATCCAATTACCCTGAATGCCATTAACTTTGGCTATTTCTTCTAGCACATATTAGCAAGTTGCAAGCCCAAAACCCCTGGACTAGCCTAGACGTTTTTCTACCCCCAAATACTCAAGTATGTGTTTACAAAGAGTATGAAGAGAATACAAAAACCATTAGTTGAAAAAGTAGAAAATCAAAGTCAGCATTGTTTTCACCAGGATAAAAAATAAGATAATGACTGTTCACAGTTACTTTACCATCTAGCAAAAAGTAACTTCAATTCTCAGTTCAGGGGAAAAACTTCACCTTAATTTGGCAGTTGTGTTTCCAGCTATTGTGCATCCAGACCATGCATTTCATTCGTCTGACAACACAGACAGCTAATTAATACTCTATTATCTTGTACAATGAAAGTTAACACAATTCAGGTGAAGAATTACTTAAATAATTTTTAGGCTTTTAGCTAAGTCTGGAAGTTGCTGGGGGCTGAAATTAGGTATGAAACTAATGGAGCAAGATTCTAGCTGCCTTTATTACCTTGAGCTGTAACACAGCCATGTGGCAGCTTTAAGGGTACCAAGAACACAAAGTTTCTGATGCTGGAGCAAACCAAGTGAGCTGTCATGCTACCTGCACACCTTAAATGTCTTCAAGCAATGGGAAAGTTATTTCAGAGACTGTGTCGAGAGTCTTTTTTATTAGTCAGTGTTTTAGTCCTTCTAAAGGGTAGTGAGAGGTTGAGCGTGGGCAGCCGGAGCTGAGGAATGACACTGCATGCAACACTGAGCAAATAGATAAAGCAGTGGAGAGCACAGTTCATGCAGCGAAAGAAAAGAGATGCAGGTCTGTGCTGAGTGCCTTGAGCAGAGACAGAAGCTGACACTGACCTGGGGACAGCTGGAGCCAAGGAATTGTTTCCACTTCTGCTATTGGAAGTAAAGGCGACGTGATTCTCATCTTGAATTTTCACTCTTTTTCTTTCTCTTTCAGGTTCAACAATGTTTCGTATTGCCTGGAGAGCTGTATGTAGTGGGGATGCTTGGAAAGGCTGTTTTTTTGGAGAAGCATCACTTTGCTCCAGGTTCTTGGTAGTCAACTTTTTCCCTTCCTTACTTGGCAATTGAGTGAGAGCAGTTTCTTTCACTGGAGTATTTTTGCTCTCAAAGTATTCACAAGTTGCATTCACTGGAATTCTCTCCCTCTTCTTTTTAATTTTAGAACCTTTAAGTAATTCTAAAAGAAAAAAATGGAATATACCTTTTATACAAAAGAGAAGCTGGAGATGACTTGTTCTTCAACATATTCATAATAGAAGTAAGAATATTTTACATGACTAAAGAGCTTGGAATAATTCTTAATAGACATTTTATATCCCATTAAGAATGTTTCTTCATATAATCTGATCATCCCAACAGAAGTTCGCTTGAAAAAGAGACAACATCTTTCTCCTCATCCACTCTATCTTTTCACCAAGGCTTTAAATTAAATGCTCTAAACTGCAGGCTGCTGAGGTAAGCTTCCACAAATAACCTTTTCAAGTTAAATCCTTTGGGTGTGGACATAACCAACTTTCCTAACAGGTTCCCCATTCATGGAATCCCAGAATGGTTTGGGTTGGTAGGGACCTTAAAGCCCATGTCATCCCCCCCCACTGCCATGGGCACAGACACCTTCCACTATCCCAGGCTGCTCCAAGCCCCATCCAAGTGTCCTTGGACATTTCCAGGGATCCAGAGGCAGCCACAGATTCTCTGAGCGCCCTCACAGAGAAGTTTCATCCTAATACCTCACCTGAACTTGCTCTATGTTTAAATAGAATCCTCTTCCTCCACAGCTCCCTTGCTTTGCCCATACTCAGGTATCAGCTGTTTGTCAGGTGGGTCTCTCTAGCCAAAATTTAATCCATATTAACTTGAGCTACTAAACTGTTTTCCTGTCAATGCTTTGCACCTTATTCCAAAACTCCCATCAGCTGAACACCCCAAGAGCCAAGGCTTCTCATCACCACAAAGACACTGCTGCTATTATGGAAAACATCTGAGATTTGATCTCACCCACTTGAGTCTGGTGCTCTAAAAAATGGCAGTGTTCAGGGGCTTTAAACTGTAAAACTGCATTCTTTCATCTCCTCCAGTCAGTGTTCACATATTCAAGAGAGGTTTTGAGCAAGGCAGGGCTTTTCTACTTCAGCTCAGCAGATTTTGAATCAGGTTATTTCAGAAAGTCAGCTACTTAAGCATTAAATTCTGGAACTAAACCAATGTCTTCCTGTTCAATGTCATTCCATTTCTAAAGGCTGAGAAAATCAGTAGTTTTTATTTTCCCAGATAGAAAAGAAGTATTTACCTTCAGGTTCATATTTCATTTTCAGCTCATCCAGCATAACCCGCAGGTTCATATTCTCACTCTGACAAGCTTGCAAATGCCTCTCATTTGTGAAGAGCTTCCTTTCAAATTCCAGGACCCTTTGGCTCTCATACAGAGCTTTCATTCTCTGCAGGGATAGCTCATTTTTCAGTGTTTCAGTTTCCTTGCTGGGATGGGAGGAAAATTATAAAAATCAGTCACACTTGGGATTAGTTTGGTTTTTTTTCTTTTAGTAAAGCAACAGCTAAGCACTTAACTTCACCTTAAATTGGTATTTATACATTAGTAGGAAAAATCAAGCTTTTTTGTCCTACAAAACATTTTGAGTGTTATGATCTCCTTTTTTTATAAGAGAAATAAACATACATAGCCTAAAGACTACGACTTCATACAGTTTCCTTAGAGATTAACTTTTAATTTATTCAAGGTCTCAACTGTACTGTATCTAGAAGTATTAATGACATTTCTGGAAGAAAGCAATAATCATAAACAGTATATCTGCTGTTATTTTTTAAAACATAAATGAAACTACCAAAAAAACCCAACTCTCAGTCCTATAACAAAGTCAGGTTGGCGCCACAGCATTAGAAAACGCAACAGGAACAAAACCCATCTGCACATGCAGTCAGTGCATACAAGCAGTAACAAAAAAGGGAGGATAAAAACAAGTACCTAGAAGATAACCCTGCCACAACCAGGGCCTCAGGCTGGAATCACTTACTTTGAGTTGTCAAGTTTAATTTGCAGTAAATCTGCATAGTAACCATTTTCAGAATCGCTTCCCTTCGCGCCATTAGCGGGTCTCGACTCCTCCATATTCTCATATAAACTCTGATAAAGAACAAGTGTCAGCTTGTCAAGCAGTGACCTTTCAGAAGCACATTAGCTTAGTTCTTAGGAGACATTTTCTATGCATTTTGATGGTGAAGCCTCATCATAGAGGAATTTAAAGACAAGATAAAACTCAGCTGCTCTGAGTACTCTCTCATTTGTTACAAATGTCAAATAGCACTAAAACTGACAGCTCTCTCTCATTCACTGAAAAAAGGAAAAAAATGTGAGTTCTCAACTCCAGAAGGTTTGCAAGCAGAACTGCAGAACAGCTTTCTTGCCTTTTACTTGAAAATAGAGGGTATTTAGTTACCCCACAGGGAATTTTTCTCAGCATTTATTTCTTGGCTTCAGCAGCTGGACCCCAGAGGAATACCAGCCATGCTAATCAACAGCCAAAATCTCAAAATCAATTACGTATTTCAGATGAGGAGGCTGGTTCATAGTAAAGATGTTATAACATGTGACACTGGGGTTTTGGTTTGGTGGTTTTTTCCTGAACAAGCAGTATTCAAATTTGATCCTGTCCCACAGACCTCCCAGGCCTCTGTCAGTCACTGCCTACAGATACTTTTGGTGGGTATTGGAGTCAATCATTCAATTTCCCAACTCTACTTATTTATGGTCTAGAGACAAAAAAAAAGTACAGATCAAGCTTAAACATGACAAAACTGGTAAAACAATCAGGTTTCCTCAATTATGGTTAAAATGGGTTAAGCCTGGCTTGACACCAGGTTATTGGGTTAAATACAGGAGGCTATCCTGGAAAGCACAGTCCTACTGCACAAGCCAATCCACCTCAGTTTGCACTCCAAAGCTCTGATAAGAAAGGGCCAAACAAGTCCAGAAACATGCCAGAATTAAGAAAGGCTCCAGGTTTTCACTCTGGAAACACACAAACATCAGTAGCACTACATTGGTGTATATAGAAATCCTTGTGTGTTTCTCACTTTTCAAAACACTGACAAGATGTTTTCAAGTTGCATAAAAGGACTGAAAAAACTGCTTTACAAGGATAATTAAGCACATCAGTTTTGCTAGAAAAGAGCATGCTTCAGCTGCAAAGTTAAGACTCATCAAGAAAATAAATATCCAGGAAATTCAATAGACCTGAGACACTAAAGGCTAAAGCCTAAGCACACACAGTAAAAGTGCCAAATAACTACACCTTCCCAGAGAAAAATTGGATGTCACAGCTCAGTGAGCTTTAACCAAGTAACTGAATTTAAATGCTAGAAGTAACCATAAACGATATGAAGGTGCTTCACACAGGACAAAAATTGTTTCTTCAACCCAGGTGTTGGGTAGGGTATAATTTTCTACTTCTCTGCACTTGAGGAGTCTAATATTCTCCAGCTGCAAAATACAATCTAGCTCAAATAAAGATATGAGTCAGCTTTTGGATCCCTTTTTAAACCCAAGCATGGACTTCAGACAGTTTTAATAATTCTTCTTGTTTTCATGTTTTAGCTTCCAATTACAATTTTCTACTTCATTAGAAACCACATACCTTAAATTTTTCTAGCTGCCTCACTTTCATAAGAAGATCTTCTATTTCACCATTCTTTTGCTCTAACATGGACTGTAAGCGTTCCAGCTGATCAAATTCTGCCTGGGAGCCTTTCAGCTGCAGCAGTGTAGCCATTTGCAGCTGGAAAAAAGGAAAAAACTATTTACTACAAGTACTGGGATTAGTGACTGAAAATCCCAGCCTTTTACACAAAACTGTTTAGGTACTCTAGCCTTGTAATTCTAAACCTGAGTATAGAAGAACACTGGATGCTTGAACTCAGTCTCCATGACATAATCCCAACAACTATCACCACAGACACTCCAGGGCACAGGACAGCTGAGATCTCAGTGAGCAGTGCAGCCCTGAGGTGTCCCACTCATCCCTGTACTGGCTGAGGAGCACATAAACCCTCTGCCATGCAGCATTCCACATCCACAACATCAGCACCAAGCCAGCCAGAAGCCAGTCTCAGTCCAGGCTGATTCATCAGAGCTGAAATGCATCTTGAGAACTCAGGAAAACCCACAAGCTTAACCCCCCTCCATTTTTTCCAGGTCTACTTTTCAGGTATAACACCACCATGTTTGCCTTCTACAATATTAACCCAAGAATTTCAGCTTTTTCTGCTTCTCCAATAGAATACATCCTTTCAGGCAAAACACCCTCTGTGATTATAAAAATCTTACATTTACAGCAATATTTCTGTTGGTGTTAATAATATTGAAGTACAAGGGTCTTAATACATTTAGTTACAGGTGATACATCAGACATTTAAACAAGAAACAGAAGAGATGAAAGACTTCACAAAGTGTTAATGAAAACAGGCATTTTTATCAGTCTAGTCAGTATGGATAAGGTAACACTGGGAGAAATCACAGTGAAAGGATCAAGTGAAAAGATTAGATTACAGAGGGAAAGCAAGAACAGCATTTACCCTATAGAATCTCTTATGTCAGGTAAAGGGTATTGATGATTCTGGGCACAAATTTGAGCTAATGAAAGATTCAATCATCTCCTCAGAGCTTCTACAGGATGTAAGGGAAGCAAAATTGTAGTCACCTCACTGGCTAACTAAAACAATCCTCAGGGCTCCTAAGCACAGACACCCAAACTTTTTCCCTTTTCCCTTAAAAGCCCTCCTGCTAACTGTCTGAATTGCAAATTTCAGCTGATCTACATAACAAGGAACTTAAAGAAACTGGAAAGGATGCTCTGGACTAGGAAAAATACACTAGAGGTGGGAAAGCTTTCCCAGGAGTGCTGTGTACATTCTGTTCAGGAGTAAGATCCTCAGGATTACCAGTAATTACCACAAAGTGAGATTCTTCAACTAAAGATGCAACAGCAGTTACCTCTCCTGTAGGGTAAGCAGCTTTTAGTGGAGAGATCAGCTAAACTCAGATTGAGCTTTAACTGGCAGCATTTCAGTGCAGCACAACAGAGAGGATGCTGAAAGGGATTTAAGACAGCAGCTTAAGCAAAACAGCTGTCCTAACAAACTAGCCATCTCCAATACTATCAGAAAAAAAATTAGAAAGAATTCCAAATAAAAGCATTAAATACTAGTACAGGGATACCAATTTGCCTACGTTTTTTTGTACTTTTAGTATTAGGTTTGTTTCTTACACCATTCAATCAGCATGACTAATTTACCCCATATCACAAAATTTCCAAAGGAACTGATCCTACCCAATGACTTTCCTCACTCAAATTTCTGCTGTATCAGTAGGGCTTTTCTTCTCCTTTAAGACCATTGTTTGAACTATTTTCAACCTACTCCACAAAATCTAGGTAATACAAACCTTCAGTGCAACTCATGATAATCACTCTTGATGTTTAAGCACTCTCCTCAAACTGCATGACCAAACAGTTGATAAAAATGAAAGGATCCACTTTAGCATTGGAAAAATCATGAGACCAGCATGAAAACAGTTGGCAGCTCTGCAGTACCCCCTTGACATTGTCTTGTAAATCACCTTCTGCTAACTAGTCCTCAAGGATATTAACCAGCAGTCTCTCATCCTACAGCAGTGGAGCTTAACTTAGAGTTATGAAAGTTATTCTTACACCAAAAATATGGAAAAGCAAGAAGAAAAAATATGGAAAAAGACAAGAAAGCAAGAGGTAGAAAAACCCAAACCCCTACAGTGTGATGGTGGTAAAAGCCTGTCTTTTTTCTTTATGCTCACTCCTGACAACCACAGTTAATGTACAAATACCTGATTCATGTAGTACAAGAACGAGACAAGAAAGGAAAAAACATTTACCAAAACAAACTGAATGCTAGTTTGACTGACAGGAGCTGTGTTTTAATTTTATCCATTAAACAACTACTGCCAAAGTGAGCAAACATGGTGCTTTCACTGCAAGGTGGATGCTGTTGGACCACAGGAGTCAAGCAGCCCAACATCATCTCACTTGTTTTTTCTCCCATTTCTCTCCCCCCAGACTACTGCACCATACTTTAAAGATAACAAATCCCCTGGCCTATGCATTAAAGCAGTGCCTTATCAGACCCAAGGACACCCTGGAGTATTACAGGAATCATCCTACCTTCATTCTTTGCAATTGTTCTCTACTGAATGCATGCTGTTTTTGTAGGGACTGATATTTTACTTTCACACTGATCAGCTGTCGCTCCATTTCTGCCCTACGGTCCTCCACCTACAGAACATTGTGAACAATTATTACTGTGAAATCACAACACTTGCTGTCACTTGGATGATGAGTTTGATAAGGACATGCTACCAAGCAACTGGTGTTCAGTCTGCAAACACTGCTTTTCCAGCAACAGTACTTGAAAATACAGGCTACTATCATTGCTCTGTGATAGAAGTGAGTACACAGTGCCACTGAAGCCCTAACAATGAAATGCAACAGATTTTTCTTTTTTTCTTTTGATATCAAAATAAAGTAACATTTCATATACTGCAGTGTTGCTGTAGAATAGTTTTGTCCACTGGCAACAGAACAAACAGTTTAAAATAATCTGAACTGCTTCCCAAGTTCACCCATCCCCTGGATGCTGCCAGGAAACATAATGCTCCCTATGCATTTAACTCTTACTCAAAAGCTAATTCCAAAACCCTCCCAAGAAGCTCAAACATACAGACTTTTATGGGAAGCGTGTAAGGCAGCTTTTATCAGCAACTGTTAATATTTCACATACTGTCTTCTACATTAAAGATGGATTTATCAGCTGAACACAACTTAAAATCAAGAGCTGCAGACAGAACCATGATGAACCCTCAGTCACAACTTCTGACTTGATAATCAGATAACTTGAAGTGATTCCATTAAGTTTACTAACTCCTTATCTTCAAAGAGAGCATGAAATGGTTTTCCATATGTCAGATCAACACTGAAGTCATATTTGAGGAATAGAGCTACATGCTGGCAAGATCAGATACTCCCATATTTTCAATACAATATAAGAAAGAAAACTGAAAATACTTCTCAGGCATCTGTTGCATAGCTGTACCTCAGCAAAGAGAGAATTGCCTTTACTTGTAGGGTCCAAAGATTGCTGCACTGCATGATCCAGCTGAATCTGAAGCTCCTGATTAGCCTCATGAGCTTTCTAGATTAAAGCAAAGAGGATATTGGTCATTTAAGCATCTGATGTACTGCATACACAAATTTAATCAGATAGCTTTAACTCTTTTTAATTTCCTATACTTTAGCAGAGATTATATTGTACTGAAGTCCTTAACTGTACATACAGTACTAGTAACTAAGAGAAAAATTAATTTCACTAAAACACTTAATATTCCATTTGTTCTTCAGGACAAGAGCACAACTAAAAGCCTTTAAGGGTATGCTTTGATGTTTGTCAACTGGATTCATGATATTCAGACCACTCTCCCAACAGTGTTCATCAGTTACAAATACTCTACTTCCCAGTACAAGATTCTCCAAGACATTCAGCAGGAACCTGAAATAAAAATAATTCTGCCAGTGACCTGTGAGAATGTCCCCAAGGGGCAGAACAGTGCCATGCAAAGGCTCCCTTTTCACAGCTGCCACAAAACAAGGCCAGCAGAGAGCTTTTACCACCAGGGAACACCAAACATGACCAACCATTTTCCTTCTCTTTCCCCTCTCCGTCACAACTCCTCAAAACTCCTCCTTCACCAACAATCTGGCAAGATAGCTTGTGCATTTTGGGGATTATCTACCACTGTGAAGTAAAAGTAAGAGAATACCTCTAATGCATTGCAGTAAAAGACAACTTCTTTTTCCCTCTCTTCTTTCTCCCCCTGCAGCCGCTCCAGCTGGTTACGTAAGTTACTGTTCACAAGCTCCAACTGCTCTTTACTGCACTGCAGCTCATTCAGCTTTTCTTCATCATTGGCCTAAACAAACAAAAACAAGCATGAAATGAAAAATATTTAAAACAATTGGAAAACAAGCAGGCCTAAGCAAACCAAAGCCATTTGTTAGTAGTAATTAGTTTTAATACAAAATATTATCTTGAAGAAGAGAGGGTATTAAAGCCTAGCTATTAAGGCTGTCCATTTTTTGCTGTGCACATTGTCTGAATAGAAGTCAATCCTAACATGGCACTGTAGACAGCACACCTAAAAATGAAATGAGCAAAAGGGCAGAATTTCATCTTCAACCAGGCTACACTGCAAATTCAGAGCTACTCACACACCTTCTGACTCTGGAGCTCAGTGAGCTCTATCTGCAGGTTGAGCATTTCTGAAGACATGGTCTCATGGACACGTTCAGACATCATGTGCAGTTCTTCCGATTTGGCAGCAATTATTTCCTTCTGATGCTCCACTTTTTGTTTCAATTGTTTCTCTGAGAGTCGGGTTTCATCCAGTTCTGCTTTCAGGTTCTCCAACTTAAAAACAGTTGATAACTAAATAGTATCATTTCATGGTAAATTCTTGAAAAGCACAATACTTCTGACTGTTTCAATTACAGAAAATGTTTTGGAAACACACGAGTAGCTTTTAAACATAAGCACTGAAATTTAATGTAATTCCTAAGTGGCTACACAGATATTTTTTAAAAACCAACCAAACAAGCTACTACACATTGTAACCACTTATTATTTCTTTTGGTAGTTAAGAGTGCAATTGTAAGTTAAGCAAATAGTATCTAAAATGGTATTAACAACCTTTTGGCTATACATTAGTTGTCAAACCTTGTTTTTAAGGTCACTGATTTCTTGTCCATAGGCTCTGTCAAGCTGTTCTTTCTGTTTATCCAGTTGCACACTTTGCTGTTGCTTAAGGGAATCACACTCAAAATTCAAGCTTTCCAACATTCGATTCTTGAGTTCAATTTCTCTCTGAAGAGTGTATTTCTCTTGTTCAAATTTCTGAAAGAAACAACACACTAATAAATCCAGATGTAATTGTACACTGTTCCCTAAGCATTTATGAAAAAGCACAGGCTCAGGACCAAGATGCTTGTAGCTCATTTAGTCTTTTGTTGGGAGTGCCAATTAGAGCACAATTAGAGAGTTGTAATACCCATGTTTTGAAAAAAAAATAACTGCTCTAAAATGTTATGATTTATAAATGTTGTGCTGATAATTCGATTGTGAAATATTCTCTTCTTCATGGAAACTCTGTATTTCTCTGCACCCAACATGAAAGATGTGGATATCTTTTCTGCAAGTGTTATAAATTTAGCCAGAGTTTATATGTCCTTTCTACCACTATAGAACCCAATTATGTTAAAAATTACTACAGTCCATCAAGCAGAACAGCTGAGTTCAATAGTTTTTCTAAGACAGCTAAGTTGTCTGTTTCATAATAAATCCCATCAACTCTTCCAGACTGAAGAATAATTTTTTAAACAGCTTCTATCTATGCTTGATTGCATGTTTGCTAATTACAAAGGGCAGCTTCATTTTACTCAGCCAGCAATTAAGGAAAAGAAAAAGAGACTCTTGAAAGCAAAAAATGTAATAAGGAAGCCAAATTAATCTAAACATGCGATTTTTTTTTTCCTTTTCAAAATAACCTAACTCTTGAGACACAAAACAGAATTAAATAAAAAACTGAAAGCTGTCAGGTATCAAAGGGACCTCTGTGGCCTAGACACAGCTTATCAAGGACAGGCTTAGCTCTTAAATACTTAGGGCAGGAGCTTTAACACAAAGATAAAGACTGGCCACAGGAAAGGTTTGGGAGTGCACTGCTAGGCCAGAGCCAAGAACAACAAAATCCCAGCAATAACCTGCCTGCACGCTGATACAGAAGAGCACACAGAGCTTTCTGAGAGGCTTTTGTGCCTGCTGGTAGAACCCACACTTGTGTTCACAGCAACTGCCTTGAATTACTTGCCTCAGAGTGCACAGAGGAGAGCCAGACAGAGATTCAAAAGCTCTACAGAATCTGTTGGGTAAGCTGCCACACAAAATGTTATTCTACTGTATGAAGGCCCACAATTCCTACCCTCCACCCCTGGAATCCAAGTTACCAGCCAGACTCAGAAGGTGGCTCCAGCCTCTCACACAGGATCACAACCTATGGGAGCAGCTTGACAGCTCAGTACCTGCCCTCTAGGCTGGTCAGCAGGAAAGGATGATCCTGCCCTGGCTTCCTTGGAACTTGTGCCTTCAGCTGCCTCTCACACAAAACTTACTAATGGTGAACTGACCAGAATAAAAAATTCTGTCCATTCAGAACAGCAGGTTGCTGCAACCCTCCAGCTGCTACAAAACAAACCTTTCAGCTCTATCCCAGGAGAAGGGATGGATGCACAACCAGAAAGAGACTAAATGAAGATAAAATAATTTATCTGAAACATGAGCTGGCTGAACACAAACATGAACATTAAAGCCTTTATGAAAAGCAGAAGAGATTTTCCCAACTGAAATTTTCTTGAACAATTACTAAGAAAAAAATTGGTCAGGTAAATAATACCTCTATAATTCAGCACTATACTACTCCTTTTTCTGAGCTGCAAAGAAATGTGCTAAAAAGTTCAGAACCCCTGAGTATTTGGAAAACTTGAAAACTTCACTAGGGAAGAAATCAATTTTAAAGGCTTGCTGCTAGCATTCTTTGCACAGCTTTTAAGTGATCTAAAGCTGACTGGGAGAGCATACATAAACGGATTGCTAACAGAGGAAAAACATGCTCTGAAGCAAATTTACTTTAGCATTTAGCACTCATTTTACATTAAAGGCAATTAGTCCTACATGATACTGAACACTTGATGCATAATTAGCTATGAAACCCTCTCCCAGTTAGATACACTTATGCTCAGTGTCTTAAAACTGAGAAAAAAGCCCTCTCTACAACTACTTAGAGGTTTATTAAAATTAATCTAGATGCTAGAAGGCATGTAAAACACCTGTGCCTTTCAGAAAACAGTTAAAATAAAACAAAGTTCTGGTTTTGAACTTTGAGAAGAAAAGGCAGTCATCACCTCAGTTTTCTCAGTCAATTCACAGCGTGTTTGATCCAGCTGATTTTGAACCTCACTTTGGGACTCCAGTAAATGCAAACCATATTGTGCTGCCTTTCTTCGCTCGTTCTCTGCTTCCTTGAGTTGCTGTTTAAGACTTAAAATGGTCTCTGCCTCCATTTTTCTTTTTTTATTCAACACTGCAAAAAAAAAAAAGAAAAACCCAAAACCAAAAACTTAAAAAATATATTGCAGTAAATGTTTTACAGATAAGAGTAGTTACTCTTAACCAGTATAGAACAATATATTTTTGCAATACAAGACAAAAAAAGCTCGCAAGCAGACCTGTGAACAGTAAAATAACAGTTATTTCTCAGTTATTTCTTCATAAACTTGATTACTGCCTTGTTTTTGATTATGTCTAATATGCAGCAAAAGCATTCCTGTGCACCCAGCCTGATTTCTTTGTACACCACAGCCAGAGTTAATTTAGGATACAGCTCTCTTGCCAAGTACAAGACAATTAAATAACCTTAGAAAAACACTGCTATGCACTTGGCTGACACTATTTTCTCTGAATTACAAACCAAGCCCCACTAAGTCCAGCATTTCTTGTGTACACAAATAACACTTAAGATTGGCGTAGGCAGCTGCCTTAGCAGGACAGTGCACTCCTAATAACATTATGTGGGATAGAGAAACAGATAAAAGCTAAGGAAGGGAAGAGTCAAAAATAGAAGCCCTGTTACAATACATGGAGTTTAACACAGGGTTTGCATTTATTCAAGTGCTTAATGGAGTCTTTCAAAATTTAGTTTACTTGTTTGTAAATAAGCATCTCCTTGTCACATTTCAGAAAACTCATCCTTTTCTAACTGTAGAGTATAACGGAAGACAGAAGGTGAATTTTGCAAAAAAGTTAGTCACACTAAATCCAACAAACCAAATATTTAAAAAAATAAAAATCAAGTCAAATTAACACCATAAGCGTGTATGACTGCTTGCTCCCAAACCTGCTAAATCAGCCTGCTGCAAAAAAAACCTATTAAGACACAAAATGCTAAGTAACTCGGGTTTCTGAACAACAATATGCCAAGAGTTTTCTCAAAAAGTAGGAAATAACAGTGAGGGGAAAACACACAAAAAACCCCATGCAGTAGATTTTTCAAAGTCAGGGCCCAAACCTTTTATATAATTTCAGAATTAAAGCAATTCTGTATTGAAGACTGACCTGACTCTTGCTTTTTGTTCTCACAGAAGCAATTTATTTGTTGCCATTTCTTACTGGCACATAAATCGTTCTTATGAATGTTGTCCTATCCATCCTTCACTTCTTTTTTTTGCTAACTTTTATTCAACATTAGTAACTCCCAGTGGAGTTACCCAGCTTCTCCTAATAGAAAAGAACTTACTTAACATGCTGAAGTAATTGTGCCCATACTGTGCCAATTCCCTTCCAAGGCACAGGGCAGAAATGATCATGCTCTGATTTCTGCATTTTCTCCTCACTTGCTGCTATTCAGGTTTAACACATACAAAGAGACTTTATCCAGCCAGGCTTTGAAACCTCTGCTTCCACTTCTAACCACTGCAATGCCTGAAATACTAGTTTTACACTTATACTAAAATAAGCCAGCGAAACACAGGAATTTCGCGTAACAATAATTGAGAATTATCAATATCATACTAATATATACTAATAAACTTCTATATTATACTAATATATACTAATATTATACTAATACCACATAGAAATGAATTATTAACTGTTTTAGGCAAGGTGTAGCAGCACAAGAACACGGGCAACAACTTCTGGCATGTATTTCCATTAGTAAAGAGGATGAATGAATCCGTGTTCACTTACATAAACAGAACTTTAAAAATAGCTTTATTTTCTGATCAGACAATAGTAGAGGGGCAACACAGCCATTTGGCAGCTCCTAGCTTACTAACTTAAATGAATAACATGTTTAACTCACCTCCAGAAGCATTGAAGTATCTCTTGACCTTATTCTTCCACTCTACCTTTAAAAGAAAAAAAAAAAGCAACAGTTGTCTAGTCTGGATGAGTCTGAGCTGCCAGCACAGCCCTTCAGAGCAGTCCCTTTTCAGAACAGGCTTAACCCTGCTGGCTGCCTCATGAACATGCAGATCACAAGCTAAACCCCCACATAAATGCTAATCTTATTCAAATCTGAGTTAGGCAGCTGTCAGACAGTTTAGAAACAGTCAGATCAGGCAATGCTGCCAAAGGATAGATGCTCTGCAATTGGCCTCTGGGGCAGATAAACAGGCTACAGTCAGGGTCATCTTCTGGTACACCTGTAATTTTTAAGAGGTTTTTTTGGGGGGATTTTTGTCCTACTCTCTCCTACTTCTTCAATCTCTTTTGCATTTCTCTTCCAGTTTCACAAGAACTTTGAACTCCTAATAAATTATTTACTAGACAATAGAAAAAAAAAAGGTATGGAATTGTTTTGATTTTATAGTTGAAGTATGGCAAAAAAGAGAAATAGCGCTCCTATTCACACATTCCTGCTGACTATTAGGGAAAATAGCAAGTATGGCTTTTGGAGCACAGCCAACCTCAATTTTTTCTTTTCAATTCTGGAAGAATCAAACAAGTCCAGGTAGTTTTGTTCAAGAAGCTGTACACTGAAATAACTGCCAGCAATTTAATATTATACATGAGGCAAAGTAAATTATTCTGAAAATAACGTTTTAAGATCAATTGAATAGGTAGCAAGCTGAGTTGGCAGGAGGGAGGAAATAACAGACATCAGTCTTAATTTATTCTACTGAGTTACAAGAGTTACTCACTTTTGGCTAAATATCTTCAAACATTTAATGAGAGATTCTATGCTGAGAGCTGCACACCTCGATTATTCAACCATTCAAAGTCTCCTTAAAAAGTAATAGGGTAGGAGATAAAAGGCAGTCTCCTGGCAGGCCAACTTTCTTCTCCCACTCTAGCACAGCTCTTCTGGTTCAACTCCTATTCCCCAGGGCCACTCTAACAGCTGGCTGTGCTCTGATCCTGTCAGAAGCACCTGGGCACTTTTCTGATCAGGAGCACAACCACCAGGGTGGTTTTTCTCCCTTAGCCTAGGCATTCCCACGACAATTCCAGCCAGTTACTTACACAAGTCCGTATCTGCACCTACCACGCTGCACGCTGAGGCTGAAAGATTTCCGGAGCTGTTCACCTTCCACACACAGGTTCTTGGGAGGGTCGGTACTACAGAGAACAACAAATATCACACTACAGCCTCATCGTTCAGCCAGCACAGAGCAGGTTCTGGCAGCGCTGTGTGTCACCAGCGCCATCTCCCCGCTGTCCCCTCCTCACGGGCCCGACCCGCTGCAGACCGGTCTGACCCCCACAGCCGCTACGGCCCGAACGGGCTCGCCTCGCTCCTCCGGGGGGGCCGCAGGGCAGCAAACGGCCCCACCCGGTGCAGGGAACGGCGGCCGGCACCGCCGCAGCCCCACGGAGAGCAAACCCCGCTCCCCCTCCCCGCCCTCTCCCGCCCCCGCCGCTGCGGCCGTTCAAACTTAGCTCCGCGGCGCTGCCCAAGTCTCGCGAGATCGGCCCGGCCCCGCCTCCCGCGCAGGGCTGCCGTGAGGGGCCCCGTGAGGGCGGCTCGTACCCGCGGCTCCCGGAGCGCTGGCGGTGACCCTGGTCGCCTCGTTTATTGGTGTTAAATACCACGCCACAGCGTTGTCCCGGCCGCGAGAGCCAATTCGCATACCGAGGAGAGAGATTTCTGTGTTTTTTTCGAGTTTGCCCGAAGTAGGAGCTGGTTGGTAACACGCGAAAGGCTAGTTCACCGGTCGGCAAACCTTTACGTCATTTATGCACTCATTGGTTACGAATTCCATAACTTTTCTTTTCATGGGTGCTCAAACCGCTGTTTGCTGTTACACCTCTCGTTTCCCATGCTGATCCGTCAGCTTCCCCTCCTGAGGGGATGTCACCTCCTGCCTACTCAGCCAAGCCTTTCCTTCATTTCTGTGCAGCTCTGCCGTCCGAGCTGCACGGCAAGTGAAGTGCTTGTAGAACAGCTGTCAATAACCTTCTATTTTTCTCTCTGGCTTGCTCTAGTTTCTACTCATCCTCACTTCCGTAGCAGGGAGGATCCCCAAGGAGGGATTTTGTAGTGCTGAAGTGTCCGGTATTCACAGATTTTCTAAGCAGTGAAGATCTGAGTGATTCCCACAAAGAAGAGCAAAATCCATCAGCAGGAGTGTTACACCATGGCTGTTTGGGAATCCAAGCACAAGTGTCTACGTTTGTTTGTTTGTTTGTTTGTTTGGGGTTTTTTTCCCCAAAAGAAAACCTTAGTAATTTCTACCTTTTAAGCAGCGATTAAATTTTTAATCTGTTTGGCAAGATTAATATATTTTTGTACTTATTATTCTACTTGATGTGACATCCCTAACAAAAGCCTCTGCACGTAAATGTGATAGCAAATTCTGCCTTTAGTGAAACACCAAGTAATGCAAGGTTAAATTCAAGCAACAGTCTGTAAGTAGATGCAAGGATAACAATCCTGTTTGGAGCAACTGGAACAGAAATAGATGTCCTAAGAAAAAAGGGGCTTGGAAAATAAGCAGAGTCTAAAATTTGACAGAGGGAGCCAATAAAACACTACTACTATCAAACATTATGCTCCTTCTACTTTCCTATCAAAATGGGAGTCTAGCTTTTGTCAATATAAATGGGATTAAAAATTAAATACAGAATGGTCTAGGCAGGCAAGAATACCAAGTTGATTAAAACAGGGACAGGAAACGAGACAATCCTGTTCTAATCCTGATTCTGCTGCGTTCACTGTGTGATTAACCACTCCAAATACCCACAGCTAAACTCCCTTGTTTTAAAATAAGGATAACAGTGACTTAATTAACAACTCCATGTAACTCCACTGACAGAGAGTGAGTACATCTCAGAAAATTAAATACGCTGTAAATTCTGAGTAATAACATGGTTACCCCACCCTCGCAGCCTGCTAAATTGTACGAGTTTAAATAGCTGCTGATTCCCCCTCTTTTGGTTCCACAGTCATCTATGATAGCTGATGTTTAATACATGAAATATTTTAGCAAATTCCACAATATTTTCCTCAGAATTTCCATTTATGCTTTAAAACAGAGTTAGGAGCTTAGATGCAAATGAACTAATTCATTATTTAAATAATCCAATATCTTCAGACCTGTTCTTTTCCCCTTGCTGAAATGGCACTCACAGTTTTACGGACCATATCTACAACTTGTGAATAGGAAATACAGGCATGGGTTGCTGACCAGCTGTTAGCAATCTGTCAGGTGGTGTGGCCATTTTACCAGAGTGCTGCAGGAGCTTTCCCTGTTGTTACAATGTCCAACTCTGATACACACCAGCATTCCTCAGCTTTGAAGCTGGATTTCCCTTTAAGAGGCAGTAGGAAGAACATAGAATGACAAGGTTGTTATGTCCAGTGATTGTGATAAATATGGCTTTATGGCAACAAATACTTTAGTCCTACTTATCCATGACAGGATTTTATGGAAATATAGCTTTATGGAAATAAATAATTTTATCCCACTTATCTATGAGACGACTGTCACTTTTCATGTTTCTTTTCAGCTTAGGTTACATTTTGTCCCTAGCTTACTACTGTAACCATAAATTTACTGTTAGGAACTTTCCTCCTGCTTCCGACCTCCACAACAACCACAGCCCTTTAGAGATTCTGCAAATCCAGTAGCTACTGAAGCGTGGATGTTTCCTAAGTGGAGTTTGTATACTTTTGTTTATTGTTATTTTGTGTCAGCACTCTTAATTAAACCTGTGCACTGCTGACCCTGTATAAAATGGAAATCCATGGTTTGTGCGCCTTACCTACCAGCAGGCAAGAGTTCCACATAAATGAGAAATTAATTGCAGCAAGTAAATGTGTTGGTGGGTTATTTTTTCCTCTGAGGAGGAGGCTTGTTGCTTTTATCTGTATAAAAACCGATGAGTTTAAAAAGCCCTCTTGGTCTTCCCTGCTAATTGCTCAGGGTAACATATGAGCTGACAAATGTTTTACTAACTGTGCCTGAGATGCCAAATGCCCCACGGAGTCTGGTGAGAAGTGCTGATTACTACCCCTCACCTTGGCACAACTGACCCAGGCTTCAGCACAATAAAAACTTACTGGAGCATTAGAGTGTGGTTTATTTGTTTGTTTGTTTTCACATGTTCTTGCTCTTCGTTATTTAAGAACACTTAAAGCTGCACAATTTAAAGCCATGTTATTTGCTAGTGCAGCTTTGTAAAAATCCAGGGTCAAATCCATCCAGATTTTTCAGCAGGTAAATATGAAAATGTTCTGGGGTTTTTTTTTGAGATGGGACACTTTCACCTTCCATTAAGCAGAAAGAAGCCAGTATATGAATATGTTTTAATTAATTACTGTGGATACCAAGAGCAGTAATACCAATACCTGAGTTGTTCTGTGAGGGACTCAAGTAGCTCAGTAATTACAGCAACAGATTGAGGTCCAGTGACTGTTTCTAATCCTCTCTAAACTATTAGACACTGACCTCATCCAAATCACTCCATCTCACTATTTCAGTCATCTTAGCAAAACAAGTCTTTACTTAGCATTTTTCTCACCAGTCTGACCTTAAACAGCCTTCTGTGGCCATGTGATCAGTGCAAAATCTATCAAGTGGGTGTGAGAGTTACAAAAACAAACTCTCAGGTTTGTAACTCCCTCATGAAACCTTTCCATTACTTTTATTTAGATTGGTCACATTTGTACTGTTTGCTTGAATGGGACAGGAGCCTCACAATGAGCTTCCTGGATTTATGTAATTGAGGAACCCAGTTATGAAAATATACTTTCTTCAGTGTTCAATATATTCTTAAAAGAAAAGGTAAAATTTGATGCATCTTTAATATTTTCCAGATACCCAGGGTTAAAGTCACAATTGCAAGATTTTGCTAAAAACAACAAAATTACAATGCAAGTTTTCTGATAACCTCAGGGAGTTGATTTTTTTGTTGGTTCATGCCTGGTAACTCAAGGGATCAGTCAATCCCAGAACAAGGTTGCCAAAGCCACATGCAATAGAACCCGGAGTGTGGGGTGACTCAAAGTTATTTTAACTTTTCTTTTAGCAGTATCTCAAAAAGCCACTTGAATTTCACACCCAGCATAAATGCAGATATCCAATATTACCACAATGGTAGGTCAGAACCCACACTTCTTTTTTTCCTTATATTTTGAGTTTACTTGACACAAGCTCACATTCATTTTGTTGCACTGATGTATAAACAATTCAGTGTTTGAAAGCTGCTCCTCTCTTTGGCAGCAGCATCAGATGAATACATAAAAGCCACATTTTGTGATATAAAAGTATTCATATAGGTACCATCATCAACACTTCTAATTGCACAACCATGAACTAACCCAAACAATTACCAGTCTCTGAAACGCCTTATTTATTATTGCAGTTTATGTGCAGTTTTTTGACGTGCCCGCTAACAGCGGAGCTCTCTGACGCAGTCAGTTACACAGCCGGAGTTCCCTTTGCCGCAGGTTTTCATTCCCGGTTTTTATTCCCGGTTTTCATTCCCGGCAATGCCGAGGCGGTGCCGGCGCTCCGCGGTCTCCAGCCCCACCTGGCGGCCGTCCCGCGCCATTGCGGCTGCCGCTGCCTCTTTCGGCCCCGTTCCCGGAGCCGAGCGCGAGGAATCCGAGCCAGCAAATGTTAACGGGAAAAATTCTCTCATCAACAATATAACTCCTTTGGAGCGAAGATACTGTCCAAATTAATCGTTACGGCTGCACTTTTATCCCCGCCCTTCCCGCTAAACAGTTGGACAAAAGGATTGTCTTGAATTTTAATTTAATTAAGTTTCATCCAGATCAACAGCTACATTCTGGACGATAACTTTAGCACTATTGAATTTCTAATCAAATTGAGTAAAAAGTTTAATCAGCTTTGCCAGCTGGAGGTCATTACCTATTTCACCATCAATAGCTTTCACCTGGAGCTCGTTTCAGGCCTGCTATAAAAGAGCTTGATTTCCCCTAAAAGTGTGATAGTTTAGATGTGCTGTGTCAGTGGTTATGAAAAGCAAGGTAATTTTATTTTATTTTTTTATTTTTTAAATCTGTCATTTGTGAAAATATGTGGTATTTATTTGTGTGAAGTATGTTAAGCTGCAGCCCTTTTCTTGGTTTAGCTTTTCTTAAGTAGAATTTGAATGTGTGGGATGGTATGGCTTTCTATTTTTATGACTGCTTTTAACTTTTTTTTTTTGTTTGTTTGTTTTATGAAAACTTTTGGTTTTACTTTTCACTCCAAACCCTGTTCTACTCCATCCTCCTTAAAGGGTGAACTTAAACCCTTTATTACCTAAACCAAGGGGATGCTTTCTTATTCTTGAGGGAGCTTGGCTGATGTTGTTTGGGGCTAAACAGTTCTGCTCTGACTGTAAAGTCTCATGATACCTAAAGCAGGTAGAAATTGCTGCTTTAGAAGCTAACTAAATTAACAGTAACTGGTGCTATAAAGAAGTAGTAGATGCAGAGTTTGATGGCTTTCAGGGAGTTTTCAGCCCTGTAGGCACCAGTTTTATCTTCAACTGCTTGTTTCCCTGCCAGTCTCCAACTGCATCTTTACCCACAGCACTAGCCAGTCTCATTCTGGGACTGCTGGCCTAAAATGACCTGACCTGTTAAGTCTTCCTACAAAGCTGATAGATTTTTCCAAAGCTTCTGGAAAATGTTTAAAAACCAAACAACCCCCAGCCTTTTTGTGGTAGTTTGGATACTTTTTTCCTTAGTGTAATTGTTTTCCCCTTATACTTACTTTTGAATGCAAAATGAAAAATAAAAGCAATGAAATGAATGATTGAGTAAAATGGGGCAATTTTGAGAGATGAAACAGAAGGGTCTAATCACTTAAATATGTTCCTTGTTCTTTCTATTTGCTTAGCATGGTAAAATTTTCTGTCATTGAGAATCCCAGATTCATTTTCTATGTAATTATACTAATTAATAGCTTTACTGGCAGATCAACAGCTTAGAGCCTAGTTTTAATTCTAAACACAATTGGCTTTTATTTCATTGTTAAATATTCATGCTGTATCTCAAAATATAAAGCTATTTCATCTTAAGTGCAAGATCTTACAAAGTGCCTCAGTGAAGATGGCCTGGAACCATGTTTACTGCTTTGTCTCTATGATTTTGGTACTTAATAATAGAATTGATCTGTTTCCACAGACAAATTGTGCTATTGAATGGCCTAAAATGTGTACTCTGAAAAGCTTCCCAGTCAGGGCACCTACCACAGCATTTGGTGAGAAGCAGTGTGTCAAACTTTGCAAAGTCTTGCTTTAGCCAAACTCAGCCTGGATAATCTACTCAGACTTAGGTGGATTTGCTTGAAGTTTTTAAGTTTAAAAGTACCTCTTGAGCAAACTATTATCACTCTATACCAATCCTGCTAAAATATCAAGTTGCATACATATTCTTGTTTAAGTCTTAGTTTGGGCAATGTTAACTAAAAAATGCCAGTGTGAATTTGAGCAAATTCTCACAGAAAATCTCAGCAGCAATGGCTTGTAGATGCTTCCTTAAATTAAGGAGAAATGTGAATGTATCTGAGCACTAAAACACTCTTCTTAAAATATTGCTTCTAAGGATTGGCTCAGAATTAGGAGAGCAGCAAAATAACCACATTGTTCAGCACTGAGGACCAATTTTTGGTGGACTGAGTCTGCCCCATTATAGAATGGCTTAAGATAAATTGCTAGGGTGCTACTTTCTGCTAATTAATTCAGTGTGAAGGGAAGCAGCTCTTGTTAGATTCTCACTAATGATGAGTAAGGTGAAAGAGTAGTTCAAGCATAAATGGGTGCAATAGAAAAATGAAGTGAGAATGTAGGGATTTATCTGGGTTCTCCCATATTCCTTATAAATGATGGTGTACTCTGAATAGCTGGGCAATAATACTATCAAAAGGTTAATTTCAACTTTGTTTCATTACATTTTTATAGCTTTTGAAATATTTGCCTATTGCTTTTGTTATATTTTCACCTTGGGTAGTACCAAATTAAAAACCCCCATATATTTTTGTGTTTTGAAGCTATTTGTTGAACTTCTTAATAGTCTTGGCAAACCCTAAATGTGGTAATAGTCCTGTGACAGGCACTGCAGCCTTTCTCACGTGGTCAAAACAGAGCACTGAGGGTGCCTTTTCAAGGGTAACTAAGCAGCACAGTGAAAAGCTTTTGGCTATTTGATCTTTAGCAGCAATTAGTATTTCCATACTAAATATGCATCTAAACCCTGAACTACAGATTAGGATGCTTATGCATGTCTTCATTAAATAACTGTTTATTCATGATCATAGCAATGAGAACACAGTTAACTTCTGTCAGGCATTTGAGGTCAAATGCTCTTTATATTTTAATTGTTAACAGATTTTTTTCACACTGTTTATATCAAAGAGTAGTAATATTAAAATTACAATAAGCCTTTTTTTTTCCTGTGGTATGTAGAATGCTTTTGTAGTCTTAGGGTCTGTTTTAAATTGTGTGTGCTGATTTGAGCAGCTGGGATCTGGCTTTTGTTTAAATTATCATGTTTAGATGAGTAATAGGACTTCAGAAATACTTCTGAAAATGGCAATTTTAAAGCACATTGCTGATTTAAGTAATGAACCATGGGATGACACTGTCCTTATCCAAGTGAAAAGGTCAGATTTTCTTTGGTACTGTGATAAATGTTGGCAATTACTGATCTTGACTTCTCATAGTCATGGCTTCATATTCAAAGGGGTTATGAAGAAGGCTTATGGATTGAGGTTAAGGACAGCAGGCAAGGTATTTTGATTGGTAAAATAGCAGAGACCTGTTCTATGATCTGATGTGTCCAATGCAGGGAACTTGGTTAGGAGATGAGGGAGTAGGAGAGAGAGGGATGGATTCCTACAGGGAGGTTTCCTGCTCATCTGGGCCTTGCCTGTCCCCATTTCTTATGAGTAATCTAAAATTAGAATACAAGTTCCACTCAACTTCAGTGTCTCATCAAAACTTTTTATTCTATCATTAGCAGGGATCTTTGTATCTGCTGATTGTGAGGTTTGCATTCATAATGTTTAGTTACAGTTGTTGTCCCTTCTAATATCTTGGTATTTGTTGTGTCTGGGGAATTATTTAGATAAGGTGTTTTTATAACAGGTTTGTGCTTTGCCTTTAGACTTTAATTTATTGTATTTTATTATTCAGGGTTGAGTGGGGTAAGACTGTTCTGCCTGTGTAGTTCTGTGCTGCTCAGTTTTCAGTAACTTCAAAGGGAAATTCTTATAATAGATTTTCATAGAGTGACACCACTAATGTGAATTAAGTAAAATCATGTTTCTTTTCAAAAATATGTGTAAAAAAAATCCTGTTAGTTCATACAAAAGATTTGCCTGCTGAAGTCTTACTGCAGTTTAAATGCTGCTGAACCAGATGAAATCATGAAGAAGGCATTGAATATGTCATTTTTTTGCTGCACAGTGCATCATCTGTCCAAGATGGTGAGACTGGTGAGCTTTCCCCAAATAACTGAAGTTCAGTATGGTTTGGATCTCAAGTTGAAGGCTGTGTTTGTCCTTCGTGCTGTGAAAATGTTTTCCCCCTCTGCTATGAAAATATGGCAGGGTGGATCAGAACTGATACGGTTTCTTTTCTTGTATCAATTCAATTGTATACTTAATTTCTCAGCCAACTTTCAGTCATGCTGCAACTGAAGGGCTCAGCCGTTGTGTTGGCTCTTTCCTGTTCCTGCCTGCTTGCCCCTTCAACAATTTTAGTGAGAGATTTCTGTAGCTCCTCAGTGACTTAATTAAATTTACCACTAACCATGATTTGGTTATTTACCACTAATCATGATACATGGTCATGTTCTGTAACTGGAACAATTCCTTTCTGATTGGATGACTGATTATGAAGACAATGGGGTCTTTTTCTGTATCACATCTTTCTAAGCTTTACTTCACTGCTGCATCATTTCCCACAAGTCATTTAATCAAGTCTAAGTCACAATACAGGGCAGGTAGTGTTTTCTCACTGTAAATAATTATATACCACATAAAGTTATTAGAAATTTTTCCCTTGTATTTTATATTCTAATGATGTTTTAAGTGAATTCAGGCTTCAACAATAGCAGCTCAGAGGTTTTGAGAGTTGTGATATGTAAATATTTTATGTGAGCTGAGTAATACTTTGTTTCTTGCTCAGGGTTCACATGTGCAATCAGACAATAGTTTATCTGCCATTGAGTTGTTCCAAAATATATTCACAGATCAATCTGATCTTTTCTGATTTCTGATCTGGAGTTGCAAGAATATGTGAAAAATAGGAGGGAGAAGAAAGGAAAAGTACATCTTGTATAACACAAACAATTGCTACTTTTTGCTGTTATCTTACAAAGAGTATTGGACAGTAAAGCTGACTTTGACAGGAAGTAAAGCCCTTCTGTTGCCTTGAGATCTGTTCAATGATGTAGAGTATTATTTTTTTATTTGCATACTTAATTAGGAGGCAAGGTTATCAAAATCAAAGGTGTAAAGCTTTAATCTTTACAGCCAGTAAGCTGGGCCTTTAGTATCCATCTCTTGTGATCTTTAACTGCAGCTGATATTTTTTTAGAGGTTTTCTTGATCCTAAAGTGTTGTTTCATGAAGTATCATAGCCTTGTGACAAAAGTAAGACTAAAACAGGTTTTATTTGGAATTACCATGAAGGCTATTCCTAAGAGCTGTTATTATACAAGAAGTAGAGGGTACTTCTGATATTGTGACTTTATTGGTGTGTAAGGGTGCTTCCAAGAGGTACATCTAAAAAGGACTTATTTGTATCAGGCAGTGACAGCTGCTGAAATTAGGAATTTAAGTCCTCATTGCTTCTTTGGGTTTCTGTGGCAGTGAATGCTGTGCACTGGCTTTGATAGCAAGAACTAATTAAACCCTGATGTAAAAGAAGATCAATTGCCAGGTTTAGGGGAAGAGATGATTCATTTGGCTGCTTCCAGTGCCCAGCCTGGAAGCTGCTCATCAGAAAACTCCCATTGCTTCTGGGGGGGGAAAAAGTGTGCAAGTCCTGTAATTAATTCCAGCAGACACTCATTACCTAATGTCTTCTGCTGAGGCTGGTTTTTACACACTTAGCAGATTTTAACATTAAGATTTTAACTCTTGAGGTGTACAGTAGATTCTGTACAGCTGACAAGATGAATTTGTTTAAGCAATTCACTCTCTAGACATTGTGATCTTGGAGTATTGTAATGCCTTATCTAGTTAGATGCTGTTCCCTTTTTAGCTTTGACTACAAGATTTTCAACACCTGTACTTGAGAACTGAAGCCCTTTTGGAAACTCTATGCATTTCCTAGCTGAATCTCTGCTTTGCTGTTCCTGTTTTCTAGTTGAAACCTATTGTTACTCAGTATCTGTGAGAAATTTGGGGCTTGAAGGAACAGACACTCCTTAAAAGTTCTTTATACTGAAATTTCTAACAAATTCAGTCTAGGGATTTATTCAGTATTTCAGATGCTTTTTTTTCAGACCTTGAGTTATATCTCCCTGCTATTGCCATAATTCTGGAAGATGAGCAGCCCAATCTGAGCTTCCTGAATTCAACCATATTACTATATATGATCTATATGAATATTAAATGAAAGTTTTCTGTCACGTGCTTACTCTTAATTCAGTGTATTCTTATGGTTTCAAGGTTTTCTACTGCTGCTGATTACCTGGATGATTAAAGAAAAGTATAATGAAGCTTACATTCAGAATTTTTTTCAGCAAAAAATGTGAAACTTTAATAAAAGAGAAGCTATTAACATTGTATTGTATATATGAAGTTAGCAAAGATTTTAGCTCTAGTTCAGTATATTAGGAACCTGAACTAGAAAAATTACTCTGCTTAGAGCTGGCTTGAATTGTGGGAGATAGATGCCTCTGGAAATACAGTGATCAGATCTCAGCTCTGCTGAGTGTTGCTTTGTTTCCTATAGTGAGAGGTTAGGATGGATCATGTATCTACTTCCTCTGGAATGCTTCCATGAAGGTGGTATTGGGCAGATGATTCTCACTTCTTCCTCCTGTATTGCATGAGTATGATACGCTACCAACCAGAAGAATAACTTAAATTATCTCACTCTTAGGTAGTACTTAGGCCCTACCTTTAATTTAGCAGCTGCCATGATCTTAGGTCGCTTATAAAAAGTAATTTATTTTTTAAAAATTTTTAGCAGAAGCAGTTTTGACAGTTGCTTCTCAGTTTGAGGAAGCAAGGCCAAATTAAGGCTTTTCCTTGGGTGAACTTTTCATGTGCTGGGCGGAGCAGGAAGACTGATCCCCTGAGTCAGTTGTTTACCACAAGTTTTCCTTCCTTGGAGAGCACTTGTGCTGACTCCTATACACCTTTGTAATGATAGCTACTTATTCCTGCTTTTCCTTCAGGGGAGTAGAATGAAATGAGCTAAAGTTTTAGGCAGAAAACTGGCAAAAGTTTATGTAATTAATGCTTCTTCCAACAGAATATGAATTAAAATGAATTGGAGCACATTGGGTTTAATCTTCTTGGCTGACATCTTCAAACAAATGAAGTGTTTGAGACAGTTACATGTTGAGCACCTGCCTCTCCTCAGGACTCCTGAAGATATCAGCCTTTAGTACAGTCACATCCTGATGGACAAAGGCTGCCAGACAATTTCTTGTTTGCTGATATTTTTATATATATTTTTTTAAATTTTCTTTTTAGCCCATTATGGGCAGCTAATATCCAGCACAGAACTTGTGTTATCTCGTAGAGCTGCCTCCTCCTTGGTCTCTTGCTTCTGGATTTGCAGGTGAGTAAAGCAAGTTAAAAAGTACAAAACAGAAAGTAGCTGGATCTTAGCTTCATTAGAAACATGGTTTTGTTCTGAGGATGGAAGAGCAGAAGGACCTAAAAGGTATTTAATACAGCAGACTTGTCAGGGAAAGGCATTCAGGTTATTAACAATTAGATTCTAGTGGAGAATGAATGAGAGGAGAATTCATATTTAAGTTACCATTCATCATTTGGTACACATTTTTAGGTACAGAAACTGTCTCTGAAACAGTCCTCAAAAGACAGGTGTTTGGAATCATGAAGATATACTTTATTTTGCAGGCATTTGGGACATGACTTGGTGTCGATTCTTTATCTTCTTTTTCTGCCTCTGTCAGGGCTGGGATTGAAAGCGCTTGAGATGGTATTCTGTGTTTGGACTCAGATGTTTATTATTTCTTATTTATATCACAGTCTTACAAGCTGAGTTCTACAGCATTTCACTAACAAGCTACAAAATGGCCCCATATCTATCTATAAAAGGTATTTTAAGGAAAAACTATCCAATTAAAAAATGACACCTAAATTATTTTTACTTTTAATCCAATAACTAGTCATTTGTGTTCCACAATTTGGACTTTTCTGTCAAATTACACAAAATCACCCAAAACCTTGAAGAAGAAGGACCAGCCACTGCCCTAAAACCTCCATCTTAGCTTTAGTAGCTATTACTATATTCTAAAACCTTAAACCTTAAGTTTTCCATCATGTGGTATTACACACTTCAATTCAAACTACACACCCATAATCCCAGTGCTATCATTCAATTTTGGAAGCCTTCTCCATGGCCTCAGGTCAAATGTAGTATTCTCTTGAAGGTCTGTGCCTTTCAACACAAAGTCTAAAATTCTCAGCATCCAGGGTTCCAACAACTTGGAATTAAGAAAATGCATGTATAAGTCTGGATTAACTTCAGCACCAAGTTGGGGAAATATTGTGCTAACACTGAATATGGAGCCTGTGTTAGCAAACCTACTTGTTAATACTTTTAGTAGCTTGTTGCTGTGTATTTTTACTCCATCATGTTGTGTTAACAAAAGTTAATAGACAGCTGTGCTTATGCACAGGCTGAATATCTCCTCAGTAATGTTGCTGGAGTCCTACAGGACATTTATATTTATGCAATTCTGAAGTATTAGGGATCACTTTATCCTGACAGTCTGTCCACTCCAGTTTTCAGTACAATACTTTGTTGAATGTAGGTACTAAAGTTGGAAAATTAAACTTCTACTTTTCAAGAGCTGTAAAATTAAGGATGCTGAATGGAAGCTGGGGTTTGTATCCCAGTCTGTTTGAAGGGTTCACTCAGTACCAGTGATGTTTTCAATGATTTTCACAAGTGAAGTGCATGAGTTTGCTAGTCAACATGGAAATAATCATCAACTGAAGCAGCAGGTCAGCTGTCTTCTGCCTCAGACTGTTAGTTACTAGAGCCACATCCCTTTCTGCAGAATAAACAAACACGGAATTAAAACACTTGTGGAAATGGATCTTTTGATCAAGCATTGACATACCTCATCAAAAAAACTCCACAACTTATTTTTCAGTGTTAAATATGCAAACAGGGCTAAATAAACCATATTAAATATCCCGTGGCTTTGTGCCGCCGGTGTTTTTTGTTGTTATTCTTCCAGTTGAGGTATATTTTTGTCATAAATCTGTGTGTGCTGTGCTTTTCCTTACTTATATACCTTAGTGTGAAAAACAGCAGTCAAATCCTGAATCAAGTATGATGAGATCACATTTCATGGAATACCTATTTGCTTATCACTAAATAGATGAATTGCATTAAAATGTTGTGCTGTGGCACATTTCATTTTCTCAGAACATAAAGTGAGTAAAACTGAAATGGAACTGCTCAGAAAGATATTTTTCTTTCAACTGCATGCTAGAAATAGAAGTGATAGCTGTCCATCAAATGTGACCTTGGTGACATACCATGGAGATGGCTCTTGATCCCAAAATTTCATTATGACCTTGTATATTGGCAAGGGGGCTCATCAGGTTGCTCATTAGGTCAATAGGTTGCTTGAGATTGTGACTGAATTATTGTATTTATTAGGAACTCGGGAATCTTTGGGTGTAATTGCAGAATACTCTTGTTGTTTGTTAGTCAGTGAAGTTACATTATCAGGCAAGGAGTTGATGAAACTCAGGTCAGTTCACATTTTATCTTGCCCACTGTTGGTTTGCACTGATCTTTGTGCTGATGTTGTAAAGGGGTTGGGAAGATCCATGCAAGTTCAGCTACATGAGTGGTCTCACTGTGCACACTCAAGGGGGTTAAAAAGCAGCAAGAGATCTGTGATAAAATTCTAAACTTTCTTTAATGTACCAGCAAGTTGTGCTCCACCACACTGCAGGAGTACTAGAGACAGGTGAAGGACTCTGTGTAGTGGGCAGTATTGGGGGATTAATCACTCCCCAAAGGCTTCATTTTAGTTTGTTCTACTGAACAACAGAAGTGAGTTTGTTCTTGGGGTAGGAGCACAAATGCTGTAAGGTTCTTTTGTTGTCCTCACAGATTTGAGCATTTGGATATTCCATGTGCAGTCTTCAGTGTTTCTCCAAGAGCTGCTGTACAGTGAAGGATTGGCCCTGAGTACAATGTTTAGCAGTTTGCTTTCTCTGAAGGACCAGTAAAACCATGTCAAGCTTGTTAGCTTAGACTTTTGATAGTATTTTGTGCTGTTGTCTGGAAGCTAATCTGGAGATGGGGAAGTGAAAGGAAAACATTTGGGCCTAGTGCAGTTATGGTGGACGTGTGATTTACACCTTAGCTGCTGTTGAAGTGTTTCTTGGCAAATGCTACTTTTAACAGATCTCTTTTTGCCATAAAATCACCTTTGGATTCGAAACTTTACAGCTTGGACGATGTTCTTGTCTGGCTTCTGTAGTAAAGCTAAAGTAGTGATTTTACTGAAAGGCAGAAACTGAACATTGAATTTCGTGTGGAATTTTCAGCTGTTTTACTGAACCTGTCAGTATCTTCTGAAGGCATATTCAAATATTAGTGGTGGTTGGGTTTTGGGGTTTTTTTATTGCCAACAAGAGGCCAAGAGCCAGTGAGATGTTTGGCATATGTAAACCTGTCCCACCTAAACAGTGTTAGCTGAATTTCCATCTCTGGGCAAATAATCCTGAATGATAGGTGGAAACTGCTGCCTAAATACAGCATTTCAGAATGTTTAGTCACAGTTACTGTTTCTTTGGCACCTGCTGATTATTCTGACCATAAACCAAGTGGGAAGAGAGGGCATATCCTAGGTCATTCTGGGGAATATTCTGTGAAAAGTCATGTCTGAGACATGTTTGACTAACACCTATCATGGGGCAATATGAGAAAGTGCTGAAGTTTTGTCACAAGGGGAGACAAATATAACTGGGAAAAGGTCATGTTTTGCATTATCCATGATATGATTTCTCCTTGATCCTGTGAACTCTTGCAGTTTCCAAATAGAGTGTAATTAGAAAGCATGTGGACATCCATGTGATGTAATTGAGAAATATGTTTAGAAGAATAAATCCCCACCAGCTAGCTTTTTTAGCTGGTGCTTTGAAATTCTCTAATTGGATTATTAGCAGATGGTGCCATTTCTATTGTTTTGCCTAACAGCAGTCTTTTCTGAAAAAGGAAGAAAAAAGTGCTTTATTTCTAATTAGAGGGCTGCTTCATCTGGAAAATGTTGCCTTTAGTAATCTGCCTCACAGCTATTGTCAAATAGTGCTGGATAAGGATTTCACTGATTCACAGATCATTCCTGGAGAATATGGATTATAACTTGTTTCCAGTTAAAAGTTCTCTGGTACTTATATTGAGAAATGATGCCACTCCAACATTTGTGCTGAAGGCCCTTGGACTGGCTACTTTTGAAGCTGAAATGTAACTTAACTTTATTTTTTTTTCTTGTATCTACTTCACTAACAGCTGAAAATACTCTTTCATTTAGGAAATAAGCTGTCTGCCACAGTCAGGCACCAAATAGCTCAAACTATTTCTCTTGTAAGTTCTGTGGAGGTAAAATGTTCTGCTTGTAACTAATTAATCTTCCTGAATGCTGTACAACTCGTCATTTGTTGTTTGGATATACATAATTTATCTTAGCAACTGGAGCATGACTTTGCAACAAGACTTGGGATATATCCTCAGCCTGAGATCTTGATTTTATTATGATGGGAGCAAGCAAGCAGAAGTTTAATCTTGAATTGGTTACTTTATTCACACTCTATATACTGATAAATTTCCATTTATTTTGCCCTATAAGGCTTGATTTTAATTTTCTTTAGTGTGTAATAGGTCCATTTTGACTATCAATATGTGGGCTCTAAGAGTCCTGATAAAGACAGGTAAGTTTACCTGTCAAGTTAGGGCTAAAAGTTCTCCTATGTTTGGAAAAGCTTTTGTTGCAGAATGCTGCCTTTATGCAAAACTTCATTAAAGTTTCCTCAGGGAAGCAGGAGATTCCTGTAACTAAGATTTACAAGAATAGAGAGGATGTACAATTGCCACTAAAGCAGCACATGAAGAGCAGACATTCCCAAAATCCTGAACTGACAACCTAAATGTTCTAAATGTCAAGGTTAATTGTAGTAAAAGGTGCTTAACTGAGTGTCTGTTGGTGAACATGGAAGGGACCTTTGGGGTCCTGACAGCCTTTAACATTTTCTGTCCTTTCTAAACAGTGGCAGGACTTAGATGTGTTGTTTGGCTCTGCCAGTATTGATGCCTGATAACTCCTCTAACCAGCTGAAAAATATCTTGGAAAACAAATGCAGCTTTTAAACAGTTCTGTTAGAGCTGTTGCTTACAAATTATAGCTTTTTGTGTTAAGGATTTGACCTGTTTTAATTATATTTGCTCACCATTTTAGCCACCAAAACTGTTAGAAGTGCAATGCAAATACTTGCACAAATTTATATTGCTCACATCTAATCAATCATTTGTAATGATTGTCACATGCATATAGCATCAAAGTAGTTATTAAATATTGCACATTTAATCAGATGCACATAGAACCTGTTGCAGTGTTTGCAATTTCGTTAATGGATAGGGAAGCCATGTTTCTTTTCCAATCCCTTAGAGAGATGTATTTTGCAATGAAAAGGCAACATTGCAAATTGGGGTTGTTTACTGGAGCAATATCTGTGATAAAGCTGGAGAGGAAGAGCTCTATTAAAGTTGGCCTTGATGGAATCATATCAAGAAGTCTGCAGTTTGTGGTATTGACCAGTAATCTTTTCTAGGCTTTGTTACAACTTTCTAATCTCTGTGTCTGGGAATAGTCTCAAAAGGAAATATAATGATTCCTTTTCCTTTAATGGCTCTCTAGTGGGCTGTGAACTCTGGAGTTTGTCTTGGTGATTAGATGGTCCTCACTACCAATACACTGATTTTTACTGTGGAAAGGCACTGCTGTCATGTCCTTGTCTGTACAAAACACTTGGCTGTGTGGCTGCAATGAGATCCTTTGGTACACCCTGGATGCAGAAGCAGTGGGTTCCAGGGCCTGATCTCTACAGCATCTGCTCCTGGCAGCAAAATAGGCATCAGAATTATCAAGGTCAAGCAATGAAATACCACATGAATTTACCTAAACAAAGCACCTGGACTTGAGCTGGAAACCAAAGATTTAGAATTTGGATAAAATAAGTGCATTGTATTGTTGTATGTTTGTGAGTTTTTACTGCTTGGAATTAAGAGTTACTTTAGCTTGATGTTGTCATCTGGTCCTTTCTGAAGGACCAGAAGTTATATTTCTGTTTTGGACAGCTGTAACAGTGACTTCATTGCTGCAGCATGTGTTTATAGGAATTATCAGGCTAGAAACCTGTTATGAGGGTTTTGTGCCTTGGGTCACTGTCTGGTTTTTCAGGACGTGTGCTGGGCTCTCTGGGGTGATGCTGCAAAACTGGCTGTTTGATTTGGATACTGATGATTTGGAATGTCCTGTTTTAATGGGTTAAGCAAGCAAAGTAAGAGCAAGTCTTGAACTTGTGTTGAATTTGTCTGTACATACTGAAGTTGCTCAATGTTTCTGCTAGCCAGATCCAAAGAAGGGCTCTCACAAGAGCCAAATTTCACCAGTAGGCTTTGCACTGTGAGTGCCACTCAAGCTGTGCTTAAATATCAGTGCTCAAACTGGTGCACATTGCCATCCAATTTTTTGAGTGACTTTTTTGCAGTGCCCAAGAATGTATTCTAGGCAAGAGAAGTAGGCTAAGCATGTACAGAAGCCTGATTTTTCTTTCAGGAGTTGGTAAACACTTGTCAAAAGATCTTGATGGCTGAAGACTTAAAGAGAAAAGCAGCTTCTTTTAGGTGGATCCCTGGGTTAGGTGGTGGAAGGGAGGGAAATGAATATCCGGTGTGAAGAAAGGATAAGAATGAAAAAGGGCAGGAATACAGCATAGGTGATTCACATGTGTTCCCTCGTGCATGAGGTGGGGCTGGGACTCAAGCAGCTGTCTGTGCAGAACAAAAAAGAATCTGAGAGTTATAAATAGAGGAAGTTTTTTTTACATGCTAGGTTTTGTCCTTATATTTTCCTCTCTGATGATGTGCTGTTTTATTAAATCAATCAACTTATCAATTGCCATTAAGGAAATTAGTTCACTCAGAATCCTGTATCTTCTATCAGCTTTCCCACACTTCAAGATGGGGATTTCACTGAAGTTTGATAGTTAGAAACACTTGAAATCGAGATCCTGTTGCTGTCAAATTTAGCCTGAAGTTTTGTTGGGGCATAATACTTTTGTAATGATAATATTAGAATGCTAGTAAATCCTAAGTCTTGTGTTACTTCTGGAAGTTTGGCTGTTACTGATAGAAGAGCAGACCTCTTTCTATCACCTGATTCTTCTACTAAGCCTGTGTATTTCAGTAAATAGTTAAATTTGGTTGATTGACATCTCCTCCAAGTCAGGGTGAATGGCTTGCCAGGGTATCTGTGGCAGACCTTAGCTAGTGTGTCTCAGTCACTTTTTGTCACTGGAGTAAAACTTTCAAGTGTTGATTTTCTTCTTTATTAGCAGATTAAAATTTCTGAGTTCAAAGAAAATTGTTGATCCTTTGTAGCTGCTGACATAAAACTCTCCCAGTGTTGTTCCACTGACTCTGCTTTCTGTAGTGGTGTCTGCTTCAGGACCAGCCTAATTTCCTGGACCACAGCAAACTTACCCAAATCAGAAGATCATTACCCAGGCTGGCCCTGCTACTGCTACACAAGGTAGCCAAACAGAGTTATTATTCTGCATAGTTGCTCCTGTACCACTTAGATTCACCAGTTTATGTGAATCTCCATTCTAGAATCATTAAGCACTTCTTCTCAGTATACATCAGTCCAATTTTTTACCCAAGAGGACTGGCTGTCTGTTCTTGGCAGTTCACCACACTATTTTTAGTATAATTTTGAGTCTGATGCAGATCTGGTGTTGATCTTAAAGGGTTGAAATCTTTTTGCATAGGAGCTTTCAAATATTTGGATCCTTAATAGGGTGAATTCTTCTCAAGCAAACTCAAAGGGCTGAAAAGTGAATCACAAAGTGCAATTTCTAAGACAAAGACAGATAAAGATATGGATGTGTGCCTAAATGAAAATTCTGCTGAGAGCTTATCTTCTGCCTTCACCTCTATGAAATTGTGCCAGTAACTTGAACAATGAAAGCTTTTCTTTCAGCAGTGAAGTCATAGTACTATCCTCCAGCAAAAATCACCTCTTCCAGGTTCTGAAAGCAATGCCCAGTAGTATGCTGTTACAAAAAAGCTGGCATAGCAAAATTAATGTGTAAGACATGATCAAGCAGTTTGGACCAAGTCAAAATATTCAGCTGTATCTGTAGCTGGCTCATCTGCAAGCACTGTGGTCATGGAGAAGGGCTTAGAGCAGACAAATGGGAAGAAATATAACACCTGTGGTATTTATCCCTGTTCCTCTGGGATATTTGTGGGGGGTAGCAAAGCAGTAGCTGTGTTTTAAAGGAATTCTTGATATGCATTCATATTGTTCAAGCAATTAGAGGTGGTACACCACCAAATATCACTATGCTTGACCCTCATTCTGTGCTTCTGTGCTAAATTTCACAACTGGCTCCTTTCACTGAGGTGTGAAATTCGAGGAGAATGTCGTAGTACCTGGTAAATCAGGTATTGTTCTGCTCTCACGTTTAACAAGCTCTATTTGCCAGCTCCCTAAATCAAAAAGTTAGAGCACCTGGAACTGTTGCCAGAAATGTTAAACATCTTTTCAAGTTCTGCTTTTCCATTTTTCAGAGTGTGTCCTTGCTTTCTGATCATTTTTTAATGTCATCAGCTCTCAAGGGACTGGAACAATTGTTGTGTAGCAGACAAAAGCCAATCTGGAGACAACAGGGTTGCATCTAAAGCTTTATTTTAAGACAAGGCCAAATAGATAACACTACTTGTGCTTTTGAAGCTTTATCTTGCTTAATCAAAATCCAGGCAAGATGAAAATGTTTTTTCCATGCCAGATGCCCTGACTGGCAGATGTCTCCTGATCCTTTAGGGGGCTGAGTGGGTTTTGTCTCTTTTTTTTGTTGTTTTTGTTTTCTTCACAGAACTCTTTAATCATAGCAAGTGTGACTGAGGTCTCAAACACATAATACAGAAGTGTTCCAATGCTTATGAATTTTTAAGATCTTATCCATCTTATGAAAATGTAATTAGCTCTGCCAGCTCCTGAATTTTCCTTCCTTCAGTTTTCTTTAATGTTAGTGGGGGGTCCAAAGCCATTTGCCTTTGTGTGTCTGTGGAATGATCTTTTCATCAGAGTTGGTAGGTGCTGGCTATGTTTCATGAAACTGAAGCCTTGACCATACACAAAAGGAATGCCATGGGCAGGGCAGTGACATAAAAAAGGATGGGCCTGGAGAGCTAGGCTAGACATAGTAGGGTGGAGAAAAATGAAGATAAAAATAAAAAGATCATGTAAGAGGATAGAATGGATTGTATTAACCTCACAACAAATTTTTTACTGTAGAGCTGTACTAAAAATTTATCATGAGTTCTTCAATTTCTGCTCCAAACTGGCTATGTAACACAGTGTGGAAAACACTCCAAGTACCACAATGCAATAACTTTAAAAAAACCAAAAAACCAAAACAACCACCAAAAAAAACCCCCATGAAAATCACTGTGTTCTAATCATGTTTGTTCACAGCAGGATTTCTGGCTTGTATTCCATTTTTCAGGAGAGTATTTGTGCATGGAGCAAGTACTTAAAAATAGGTAACTGGGTGAGAAAATAATTGTGTGTTATAGCTGCTTTAAGCCTGGTAGGTTTTGCTGTCATCAACTTTTCAGATAGATTGTTTAGCAACATTTCAACAACAACATAGCCCCTCAAATAATTTTTCCCAGCTTCCCTGCTCCAAGTTATGCAGTAGATAACCTGCAGTTCTTTTGCAACTATTGAACCCTGTGAAGGGACTGTAACCACTTTTCACCTGTTCAATATCTGTACAGTGAGTTTAAAATCTTAAATTTGGATCATATCTAACCTACCAGCCTTCCCAACATTAGGTTCTTTTATCACTGACTCCTCACTTTACATAAGTATTTCTTTGCTTTCAAGGTTTCACTGATGTGACACTTGCTTGGTTTTGTTGTAGTGGTTTTGGTTTTTTTTCCATTAGAGTCCAATACCAAGTCCCTGAAACAACTTTGACACTGGCCAGGTTTCACCTAACAGGTTCTAATGGAAATGTGAAGGGGAGAAACAGAGCTCCCACCACCACTAACTCATCTGAAAGTGACAGTCCATGAATTTATTGCTTACCAAAAGGAAGACAAGTCCTTCAGTTATATTTAAGCAGCCTAAGTGCCAGCTTTGCTGGCAATGTGTCCTGCCTTTGCTGTCCTTGTCCCCTTCCTTTGTGCTACCATGGACAGCTTGCCTCTAAAATTTTGAAAGGCACAGGATGCTCCCAGACCCAACCTGCCACCACCTACAACTTGGGCTGCCCTGGCAGTGCCAAGCACCTCCTGCAGACTGACATCAGCAAACTGGGGTGGTGAGATTTGTTTCATAGGGAAAAGGCCCCGAGTGCCCTTCTGCCTCCTAAAGTTCCGAAGGGTGCAGGATGTCTCCCAGACCCCTGCCACCACGGCAATGAACGTTGTGCTGCATGTCTTGGGCACACCATGTCTAAGGCCATGATGTGACTGATGTGCTGAGACTTTGTCTCCAAGGGTAGACTGGTGAAATAAAAATTCATGTTTTTAGAAGTGTCAGTAATGTACCAGGTACTTGTGCTGCTCAGTGCCCTTTTCATACACAAACTCCCCAATTCTCCATGGCTGTTTGACATTACCTAGCTCGTAGTGGCCAGTGAATGCCTTTGGGATTACTGGGCATGAAGGCAAGTAACTCTGAGGACAGTTTCTGCCTGCTGGAATGTATGGTAATCTTCTGAGTCCCATGATAAATCAGTGCTGTCACAGCTTATTTGACATGGCATTGCTAATGAAGAAATATGTCTCTCAAATTAATCTAAGTGACACAGAGTTTGTCATCTTTACGGAACTTATTGACTATGAACAGAATTTCAGACAAATCAAGGACTATCTCAGATCAGGATCTACAAGGAGATGTGTTAGACAGTTATCCATTATCAAAGCTACTTTTGCCAAGTGTGGTCTAAATGGGATAGTAGAGATTACTTAATGTACTATATTAGGTCTCAATTATGAATGTGAATTACTCTGCTTGTTTTCTTTACTCTAATCAACATGTGTAAATCTGTATGTGGAAAATCATAGAAATTAATGTACATGTTTAACTGGCTCTGAGGAGGGTTTTGACTTGGAACAACATTATGTAATATACCTTCAACTGCCATAAGTTTTAATTCCCATTCCATAGGCAAATTTGAGACAGTTAATAGCTAATTATCTTAGTTCTGCTCTTCTATTTACTTTTATTTTTTACCCAGCTGCCATCTTACTGTCACACTCCCCTACCAAAAAGAGAAAGTCTTCTGAATTTAACTTCTTGTTGATTGTTTCCAGGAAAGGAAGATTGATCCCAAATTACTTATAAACATGATTTCATCAAGGGCTGAACTTGTCTAATGACAAAACAAAACTTGGGGCGTAGTTTCAACTGCACTGCTTAGAGGGCTTTAATTCAGAGAAATATTTTCCTTTAATCTTTCTTGCCTCAACATGTATCCTGTTCTTCCTCCCATCATTTTTATTTTTTAAATTCTGATACAGACTTATATGCAATATCCTAAGTTGTTAATATGTTGACGTTCTGATGAAAGGAAATAGTACATAAAACAATTTGTTTTGGCAAGAGTGTGTGCCAAAAGTAAGCCCTCCCTTGATGTGTCAGTAGAGAAATAAACACAGGAGGGAGGAAAAATGCTGGAGAAACAAACACAAATAGAGTTTGGATATAGAAACACTGTAAGTTTACAAATAGTATCTATTAAACAAACATTAAGACTGGAAAGTTAAACAAAATGAAGTTCCCCAGATACATGAAAGCCCTTACTAGTAAGCCTTAAAATAAAACAGAAGATATGAAATTGAACTGATGAGGTGATTGTTTCTCTTCCCAGTTTGCATTCTTGAAAGGCTTTAATACATGAGTTGCTCACATACTGGGGAAAATTCAAGGTTCTCATTTGGGCTGTGATTATAATTTTCCTGTCTGGTCTAGCCATGAGACAGCATTTGGCTTTGTGGAATACTTGGAGGATAGAAGTTTTGTTACTTTATATCACAATAATTTGCTTGAAAATCGGGCTTTGTGGCCTGTTGAGTGTGTGGCTTCTAGAAACTTACATGTGTATCTTGTAGGAGTGTTGGGTAATATGAAATGGAATAACTTCTAGAAAAGGTCTGGGGTGATGTGAGGCTCTCCAGGACAATGCAGGTGCCTGGAGAAATGGTGGAGGAGGAGGTGAGCAGTGAGCAGATCACCTCCCCATGGACAGCATGGACAGCAGGCCAGGCTGAACCACAGTCTGAAAGGGCTTGGCTGCTTTGTGCTCCCCAGCTTTCAAGCACAGGGAGAATTGTCTCCAGAGCTCTGGTGCCCTGTTCTGGCACAGGCTATAGCAGAAGGTGCTGCCACTTTACCATTCCCAGACCAGGTTATAAGGCACCACCTCAGGTTATGAGTTTCAGGGTGTCAGGGCAGGTGAAGTCTCTGCTTTGAGCTGTAAATGATTTGACATTCCAATTCTAGTCCTTGAAGGGCTTACTAATGCACTCCCCTTTAACACAAACCATGTGCAAACACAGAAATAACCCCTAGTTTGAGTGCTGGAGATATAAGGGTTATCACAAGAATGTTGCAAAGCAAATCAAAGGAAAGATAAGCCATTTCACCGTGATGGTCTCTTTTCTCCACAGAAAGATGTGGTGCTGTCACTTGGTGCCAGAGAGATGTTAGTAACCTTAGTTTGCCAAATGAATACCCTGGAACTTACCCCATTGTGTTCTAGAGGATGTATAGTGAAAAGCAACTTTTCCAGTTTTGAACACCAAGTGATTGTAAAAGAATTGACTCTTAGAGAGAATGCTAATTGCAAATATGAAGACCAAGAAATCCCAGGAGCCTGGCTTCTCACTGTATTCCTTGTGCAATAATGTAACATGACTGATGTGGATTTAGCTTGCTGGAATTAAAGAAACCTTATGCAAAGGGTTCATTTAAAGTTCTCAAATGCTTTGAACAGTTCTTTAGCTTGTATTCCAACAAGTGTGGCTGCAGCACGTCAGCCTCTTTGGAGGCTGGTAAGTAGCACGTGACTGCTTCATGACCATCAGCCATGAGGCCCTTGCAGTTCATTTTTTACTGACTGTAGGTGTCTAGTAGGGTTTTTCACCTCTTTGGTTTGAGGGATTTGCAGAATTGATAGTTTCCCCTGGGGCCAGCAGTGTTGAGGGAAGGGAGGAGAGTTTTGCCTTTTATCCTACATGTCTGTTATGATGATAGCATTTAAGCCACCACTCATTCATGCTCTTGAGAGGACTGTCTAAGATGTTCTTACCAGTTTTGCTTCTTGGGGAGATACAGGTTTAAGGAAAACAGGCTGCTTGGCTAATTTAGGTGCATGGCTCCTTGGGTTACTTCTCTTTAAAAGCTACAACTTACCTGGGAACAACTCATTAAATTATTGTCTTGCTTTCCATACTGTCTGTAAACATGCTAGGAATTACAGCACCAGGAATTTTCATCTTTGCAGAAAGTCCTGTGTATGTACCAAAAATCCCTACTTAAATCAGCTGGTTTTCCTGCACAAGAGAGAAACTGTGATCCTGCCTGGTTTTATATTCACTTGTGCATTTGCTGATAGGGTGCCTCTCTCCCTAAAGTAAACTGAACTGAAATGCTCAGTTAGGACACCTAACTCCAAGAGTAGAGCCCTGAAGGGATGTGAGGGAGGGAGCCTTGCCTTCTGGGAGGTATTGTACCCACAGAAGGCTTGTGAGATCAACAGGAAGAGTTGCTGCAGAAAAGGGCCCCAAGGATGGATCAAGCAACCTGTAGAGGTACCTTGAGCAAAGCTTTTCAGTGTGACGTTCCATCCCCACCCTCCCACCACTTCTCACTGCCAAAAAGAAAAGAGCTTTCTGGTTCAGGATTTTATTAGAAGTGGTTTGGAACTATAAACAAAGATTGCCCTCTTTGATTTCTGCTGTGTTGAGGGAAATACAATAGTGTGATGTAACTATAAAGAGAAGGGTGGCATCAGATGCCAGATTCCATTATCTTCCTATGGAACAACATGTAGGCACTGCAGGTTTTGGCTCACTGAGTTGAAAGTGAGATGACTCATGTAAAATCTTAGCCTTAGGAGCCTTGTTCATTCTGATAATCAGTAACTTAATGCAAATCTCTGAAAACTAATGAAAAGCAAACAGAAATGTATTTGATTTACCACTCCTGTAACTGACTCTCCTTGAGTAGGAGCACGATTAGTCAGCTGCACTGCAAGATGCAACAGGCTGAGTTGTGCTTTCAGGGAAGGTGATCCCTTAGAGTAATTAGGAGACTCTGTTAACAGTTAGCAGTCCAGAGCCTTATCCACTGATGGTAATGAGAGAAATTGATAATCCACCTGTTTTCTTTTGCTTTAATCTGTGTATGACTCATGGCTAGAGTGGGCTTTTATGGCAGTTGACCTAAAAATGGTCAACAACTGACCAGGCACGTTTACCAGCTGTGCATTCCCAGAACTGAATTCTTCCATGTGCTGGCTGTTGACTTACTCATTTCCTGGGCATTATCAGTTTCTGATGAAACTAATAATTTTAGAGAGTGGTATCAGGTTTTGATATGGAAGATTCAATTTGAATTTCTGCTGTCACTAAATTAATTATAACTTAGAGGTTTTCCTTAATTTATTTTTATTTTAAAGCTGCTCTATTTCAAGTTCTTGATGCTGAGCTGTATTCCTCCATCTATCAATGTAATGCTTAACTATGGAAAGAGAGCTACAAGGTTTCTACTTTAGGTTTGATAGGCATCTTTAAAATAAGAATAATTGTTCAGAAGACATGTTTTTTTTCAGAAGTATCAAGCATAAAAAAAACCTAGACAGATGATATCACAGACAGAGTGTGAAATCACCACACTGGCTCTGGTAGGTGCTTTTTACATGAGAATTGGTTGTTGACTGATCTTAGCATGAGATTGTTTTTTCTTAAATCCCCACTTTTGAGCCTCTATTAAGCATTTAAGATAGATCAAATACATAGCAAGTCTGTACAAAGTGTTGAAAATGTACTTTAAGGTGTTTGTCCCACCTAACCCTGACCAAAAAAAGGCTAAAAAATCTTTTTAGTGGTGGAAATGGGGTAAGCATTACATCATGTGTGGGAAAGGAGCAGTGAAAATCACTTACTCTCACAGGAATAATCAAGTGTCATCTCTTCTAATGCTCTTTGCTGCTGCTTCTGTCACTTTGCACCAATAAAAAATACCAGACAGATACAATGGGCTTAAAACATTTTGGTGTCTGCAGCCTTTGTGGCTGCTGTTCTGCAGCTGAGGTGAGTACACAGTGCAGTAGGAAAATATTCCATCTCTTAAATGAATAGTGTAATTACAGAATATCCTGAGTTGGAAGGGACCCACTGGGAACATCAAAGTCCAACTCCTGCACAGGAGAGCCCCAAGAATCCCATCACACTTCCCTTCCATTAGCTCTTCTTTAGCCATTAACACAGCTTGGGAAGTTTGCCAGCTCTGATGCAGTGTCAGAGAACTGCACGTGAAATGACACAGATTTTTCAAGTATTATTTGCAGTTGTTTCTTATGAGGTCCTAGTCCCTGCAAAATGTACAACAGCTATCACTTCAGTTAGTTTTGCAGATAGCAAAATGCCATCTCGTGTGTGGATCCATCAACTGCAGCACTGCCAGAATACTAATGTTCAGAATTCATTTGCTGAAGTGTTAGGAAACAGTCCCTGGCTCCAGTGTCCTTCATTTTTTATTGCCTATCTTGTTTGGATGCACAATAAACTTGGGCTTGGCCCCTGTTATCAAATTATTGTACGAGATATTGACTGAGCAAAATGTTCTCCTTTTCTCTTCTGTGCTATTACCAAGATAAATTTTGTATGTATTGAACCTCTGTGCAAGTACTGATAGAGACTTTTTTTTCCTGCAAACATCAGTTACCCTGGGATAGATGCTGCAGATAAGAACATGAGCTGATGAAAAACAGTAGTGTGGAAAAAAAAAATTCAGTAATGCAGAAATGGTGTGTTCTCTAGGAAGGGTTTGTTTATTTTTCAGTTATTATCAATGCTTATCACTTTCTACAAGAAATTTATTTATTTTTAGATTAAATAGAATGACAGTAGTAGTTATTATTTACTATATCCTCGTGTCCCCAAGTGTGCCATGGACTGAGGTGCAAAGATTTGCAATGCAGTGCAAAAATGCACCTTTTTTGTTTGCACATGAATCAGTGTGCAGAATTGATAGTGCAGGGCTTTTCTGATGCTCCCTGCAGCTAAAATGGAGTTTATTGCCTGCTTCCATTGTACCCACATAACTGAAACATCACAATGGGAGGGACAGGAGACACAGCTGAGCTCTTTCATCACTTCCCTGCTCAGGTTGTCCCTGCCCTGATCCAGCTCCCAGCCTGGACACTGGCTCCATCTGCCCCCTCTGCTTTTAGGCTTCTACACAACATTTAACAGAGGAACTTGGTTTAGCTCTTGCAATGTCTTCCTGGCTAAAAAAAACCCATAGATTTTATTTCTGTGAAAAATGGTGTTGATCCAGAAGCTTTTAAGGTTTAGTTGGTGATCTGGAGCTCAAAAATGCTATCACAGAATGTTCTCTGTAACTAATGGTATAAGTTATGGACTGCTATTAAACTTAGTTTTCATATTGAAAGGAGCAAGAAACTGAATCCCAACAGCTCCAGAGTTCAAGAAATTGGGTAAAATATAAAAGATAATTTTAATGTATAGTCTATGAAAATATTTTTTCTGAAATTTTCTCACTCAGACCAAAATATGCACAGGTCAATTTGAAGAAACCATTTAGGAGGTGTCTGCCACATGCACTCTAGTGATGATTGCAGTGCTGGCAACTCCCATTCCATGGAAGGATCTGATCAAATGATCCTCCAAGGAGTGTGCTGCTGATGGCTCTGGGCAGTGTCCTTGGATTCCTGCTCTGAGCTCTGGCTATGCTCCTCTGCAGAACAGTCATTTGCAATTCTCTCTTCCTTCATCACCTTCAACAATCTCACCAGTGTTCCAGAATTTTGGCTGTGCTTCATCTTAGTGTCCATTTGTTTTCTTGCAGTCTGTCACTTTAATGCATAGCAGTTAATAAAATAACAAAAATGTCAGAAAGAAAAATACAGTATGAGAGAACTGAAAATGAAAATTGAAGAATGAACTTGAGCAGATTCTCAAACAAACACAACTGCTAGCAGAGAATTGAACAGCTACCAGGATCTGGGCAGGGGCATTGAGAGCTGAACTTTCTCTCTGGTTGCTCTTGAGAAAGTGTATTTAAACCAGTCACTCTGGAGGTAACCAGGTACATTCTTTCTCACCTGCCCAGAACACAGGGCAGGGGAAACACCAAAACACTTGGATTGATGGAAGTTGGGAAGATCCTAGATTTCACTGAACTCTTTATGTGCTGTGGTTCCTTACAGCTGTGACTTTGCAGATTTAGAATTCACCAAAGACACTTTTGCTTTACTGATTTTTTTTTGTGTGTTTAAATCAAAGTTTGATCCATCTTAGAGCATAAGAACAAACTGAACAAATGCTTTAAGCAATTAAAATGGGCATCAGTACTGTTGCAAACTAAGCTGAAGGCTCAGTGGATGTGGGTGTTGAGGTTGGAGTTCATCTCCCCTTCACCCTTCAGGATATAATATTGCCAATAAATACAGAGGCGTGGAGGCTGTGACTCAGATGAAACAGAGCCTACATAGGTAGGTTAGGAAATTACTTTGAGATAACTTGGAGGTCAAGAACGGTCTGAAATGTTTATTTTGGGGGGTCAGGGATTGTGATTTTTCAGGTACAAATGGAACCAGCAGTGCTGGTGATCCCTGTGGATCTGTGGGTGCTACAGGTAACAGCTCCAAGGTTTAAACCTTGAAACAGATCAGCAAAGGTAAAAAGATGTCCAGAGAGAGTTAATCTTTCTGTATTCTAAAGTTAAGTAAAATTTCCCATATAGAAAGTTAAATCCTTGGTAGCTTTCAAAAAACCTATGTCTGACAACTCTTCTGTGGTGTGGTGTAATTGCCTTTTATGAGAGCTGACACACTGGCTATGCAGGAACCAAATTTATTTTAGAAAAATGGCTCTGTATGAATGACATCAACTCTGTCTTGCTGTGGAATGGATGTCTCGGGGACTTAATGGATGGAATGTAACAGCAAACAGAGAACAGGGAGAATTATGAGCTTTTATGGTTTTTGTAAATACGTGAGCAATATTTTGAAAAGCCTTTTTTGCCTTTATTTTTCAATATTTTGAAAAGCCAATTCAGTACTCCACTGAATATTGATGTTAGTAGCATTATTTTAAATCATTCACTTTATTGGAGTAGAAGGTGACAAACCATTTAATCTTACATTGTGCAACAACAAAAAAAAACCCCATTATTAACTAATTTTTATCTCTTTTAAATTGTCCTTAAGTCAAATAGTTCAGTGCATGTGTGCTTGCCCCATTTAATGTTATAATCAGTTTAAGATAAATAGAAAGCCAAAATGCTTTTATGAGATGTAGTTGTGATTGGAAGACCTGAACTATGGCAAATTTCTGTGGCTCAACTGAGGTCAAACAGTGTGAAACAGTTAAGGCAGCACTTGATCAAATTTGATTTAACATAGACCTGTGTGTATGGACAGCACTGAAGATTTAAATGAGTGAAAATGTTACAACTGAAAAGCTTTCATTGGCTGGAAGGTGCAAATGAAATTTCATCACTGGGAAAGGAAAAACAAAGGAGAAGAACTGAACATTCCAACTGTTCTCTAAGGCAGAGCTCTGCTCTGATCCCTCCCTGAGCTGCACGGGAGGTGCTGCCTGTCTTGAAGGAGGCTTGAGATGCCCTTTGAATCATCTTGTGCAGAGGTTTAATGGCTCTTGCTGCTTTATTTCATATATAACTGCTGCTGTGGAAATTGGGAGCTCAGAATATTCCCCTGGATGGAGGCTAAGGTGCTTCTTTGAAACCATCCTCAGCCCCAACTGGTGTGTGTGCCAAGTTACAGGGACAGAGAAGAAAACTTCTTGTTGGGTTCTTTGTACCACCTGCTATGTGAAAGCAACAACTAATTTGCAATACTTCATTATTGTTATTAATTTCAGCTTTCATTTGAATAGATGTTTATTAAAAGTGATGTTTCTAGTGGTATTATACATTCTTCATATTAAATATGTAAGTACTATAAAAAATGGAAGCACTGAAGTGATTTTATAGAGATTGGCAGGGCTTTTTTGAGGTCTTCTCTGATATGGATCACTTTCCAGCTTTTTTTTTTCCCCCCCTCTTGAAGGCTGGAGTTCCTGATTTCATTCTGCCATGTCAGGATAGCTGTGGTTTGTGTGAGTGTCCTCACAAGCATGATGGGCAGAGTGCTGTTCCAGCTGAGATAGAAAAACTCAAACCCAGGAAGATGATTGCCATTTGGCAAGTTAGTTGTTAGTGTAGTGAATGGATTATAAAATGTAGTACAGAAGAAGTTTCAGAGGATTAACAGAAGCCTTTATCTTGGAATTTGGTGGACTGTGTGAATAAGTAGCTGGCAATTTCATTGTCAGGCCCAACACAGTGCTAAATGAAGTGTTTGGGTTATTAAAAAATACATCAGTGTCACTGTGTTTATTACCCAAAGGCTTTACTCATTTTCTTGTTTTGGAGAGGAGATTTTGGCTCTGGGCAGTGACAAATCTTTGGAAATATTCCCTCAAGTTCTGAGCCTTAAAACTTCAAACAAATGGAGAGCTGCAATTCCATATCAAACTTCAGTCTCAGACATCACCCTGATCATAACAAATGTCAGTGGTCACTAAGAAACTTTGTGAGATGAGCATGGCAATGTAAAATACTCCTAAAGAATACCCAAACTCAACATTTCTGATGGCAAAATCAGGCTCTGCTTAAGGGACAACAAATATTTTTTTTCATCTCCCATAATTCCATTGTTTAACAATACCCCAAGAAGAAACAACTACTTGTCTAAGGTTTTGTTATCTTCCAAAGATGAAAATTAACTTTGAAGCTGGGCCAGGATAACACAAAATTTGTTTGTATAACACATAGGTAAAATCTACATGGGGCAGCTGTGGTTTTGGACTTTTATTTTATCCAACTTCTATTCCACTTTTTCAGTGGGCTGTAAGTGTACAGTGCCACTTGGGAGGTCTGCTTCTACCTCCTGGCTCTCAAAGTTTAGGTAGGACTTTCTGACCTTTAAATGCAAACGCACAAAAAAATAATAAAAATATATGGCCACTTCAAATACTGGCCTGTTTTTATCATTTTCTCTTTGATATTATAATCTGTCTTTTGAATACAGAGTAAGAAGGAATTATTGAACACTTATTACCACATTAACAATAAATAAAAATGTTTTATCAGGAGAGGCAAATCAGTATTTCAAATAAAGGGTTGAAATAAAAATGATTAAGTTTTTCTACTGAATTCATAGTGGTATAACTGTCAAATCTTGAAGCTTGTGGTCTTCAACATTCAAACTGAAATAATCTATTTAAAAAAATCTAAATTAAATTAATCTGCCCTTATGCTGTACTGATAAAAAACCATTTAAATACCCAAAGCAAAAAACCCAAACTCCAAACCAGAACCCTAAAGGTTGTAATAGTAGAGTGTATGTATATATATATAAAAAATAGCTGCAAGTTCAAATATTGTCATGTTCTCAAAACTAATAATAATTTTAATAATAAAATGATACTGTGCCTTTTCCTGATTTTTATTCCTGAACCCTTCCAGAGGTGTTAACTGTGTGCCTAAATGCTGTTCCCTAGTGATAAACAACTACTGGAAATTATATCTCTCTACCCATATTGGACTAATGTTTCTTAACATCAGTCAAAAATCTGTCCCTGTAGTGGCAGAAAGGAACTCCTGGTGCAGTGCTGATTATCCACCAGGCAGAGAAGGAACTCTTCTGATCTTCCCTGAAATAAGCCCTGGTGTGTTTATCTCTGGTACCTCTTTGTGCACTCAAGCTTGCCTCCCCTAAGGCTCCACTCCCACTCAGTGACTCTTATCTAAGTCATATTTTGGTGCTTGTTCTCCTGCCCTCTTTGGAGAGGTTCTCATTTCTCTCATGAGCTTGACTGGACTATCTTCAGCTTTGGGTGGGTGAGTGTTATTCCAGCAATAAGCTGGTTCCCTCTCTGCTCTCTCAAGAGTATTATCTCAGGGTTTGTAATCCACTGTTGCCCCTATTGTTCCCTCATTTTGCCTGAGTTCCTGATTAATTGTTTGCAGGAATCTGGACTCCTCATTTCTTAATAGCCACCATATTCATCCAGACTATCTGGTTAGTTTTGAATTTTAGTATTGTTCTTTTCATTAATTCCAGATACTGCCAGCAGCATGCTTATGAAGTATCTTTGATTGCATATAATTGGTTGAATGAAAATAAAAATAATTATTGCCTTGAATAATATTGGAGCTATGTGGAGTTCCTAAAGAAAGATATTGTGTTAGTGGAGCAAGAGGTACCCAGGGGAGTTTCAGGGGCTGTTGGCTTACTTGCACAGGGGCAAAGCCTTTAAGTTATATGAAGAATCCATAGGAATTCCTATCCAAGGTGAGTTTCTTAAAGATATTTTGTACCTTGGTCACTTTTAGACTGTGATGCCCAGGCTTAATCTTAGTAGATTCTCCTCTATCTTCTTACAATTTCATTATCTCTAAAAATAGTCTCTCTGAATGAAATAGTATTGGAAGAAACTCATTTCTTGCCATTTGCAGAGTTTTTGTTTTCAAAGCTCTGTTCTACATATTCTTACTAAAGAACGTGCAGTAGGTGTTTCCCAGTATTCTGTAATTTACCTGCCATCCCTGAGGGGTGAGTTGTCACCATTGGGTGTGACACTGGCTTCTGAGTGTGATATTAATTCTGAGTTTAGCAGACTGGTTCCCTGACAGCTTTTCCCTCTGACAGGATTTCTAGAGTTCTGAAAAACATCCATGCTTGCTTTGTTGTGGCTTCTACAGCTGTTTGTGATGAGGAAGAGACTCTTTTTTACTTCAAGCTAATGAGTTAATTAGATCTTTAAAATTATTTGCAGCCTGGTTTAGTTCATGTCCTGAGGCCACAGGAAGAAGTGCTTAGGAATCAATTTATTGGTTGCTGATTAGCCCACACCCTCAAGTGTAAGCAAAGTTCACCTATTTACATGTTAGTTACTTAGCAAGTTACCCTGTATCCAATTATTCTGCCCTTTTTGGCCTTTTTTTTTTTTCCCCGTTTGAGGATTTAGATGAGGTTTCTTCTCTTCCTCCTAAATTCTGAGAATATTGTTCGTGTGCTTGTGATCCTGCTAAGATGCCTTTTTAAAGAACAGATGTTTCCTTATCTTTGGGCATGATTTTCATTTTAGACCAACATGTTTTCTCTGTTAGGTGCCTTGGGGTTGTGTTTGCCACGCTCTCAGCCCTCAGAGCGTGTCAACCACTGACCCTCAATTTTGCTGCCAACCCTGTGTTACTGTCTGGTTTTGGCAGTGCCACAACTGCCAACCTTGGCCATGTTTCTGTGAAGTAGCTGTAATTCAGTCTACACAGATAAATCACCATTTAAAGGAAAACTGTTTTGAAGCTTTCAACTCTCCCTGGTGGATTTTTCCTCTAACATTCTAATTATCTGAAATAGACTAGAAGTGTCAACATAAAAATAATCCTGTCAGCTCTGGATTCCTGACTATCAGGAGCCTCTATTGAGTAGAACAAAATTATTATCTTATCCAAAAATAGGAAAAAAAATTATTTCTTATTTTTCTCAGGGTTAAGATCACCTGAGGAAAAAAAAGTTTAATGCAGCTCTTACTTTCTTGAGCTCCCTGAGCATCTTTTCAGTTTCTTATTTATAAAACCTGAACAACAAAGCACCCTGAATCTGTTACTTTGTTTTGCTTCTATCAATTTATAGAAATTGAAGAAGCATTTTAGTTACGTTGGCAACTTGCTAATAACAAATGCGAGGAATAATATTTTCAGATGTCTTTGTTTCATTTATTAGCACATTTCAAATTGTGAAATGTATCAAAGAATGGAGTTAGTACAAAAAAGATGGCTGAATACTTCTGCTACAGAGCAAGAGCAGAAGCATAAATATGTATTTACAGGGTCTCCATATCCCACAGTGAGCCTCAAAGTAGAAAGGTAAAGGAAGTTAGGGAAAGGGGAGGTGTTGGAAGACCAAGGAAATGGTTGCAGCAAGCTGCCATGGATCCAGGGAAAAGGAAGCAATTGGCAAGGGATCAAAGTTTCTCAGAAACTGTTAAACTGTCAAAAAAACACAGAAGAAATAGTGAGTGTGAATAACTTCAGGGTTCAATATTTTGGGGTTCTTTCTTCTTTACTGACTTTGATTTTATGTGTTTTCCAAGATAATAAATTTTCAATCTGGGCTGTTTTACAGCTACCTTTGGACCTAAGCTTCTTCTAGCTCTGGTACAAGAGTTGAGGAATTGGGCTGGAGTGTGTGCATCAGTTCTGAGAGACCACAGATGAGCTGGGTACCCCTTGGCAGAACTCTGTTCTTGTTCATGTCTTACTCTGAAAAAGATTGTCCTCTTTTGGTTGGATGGATTTTGTTTGGGTTTTGTTCCTGTGATTTTTTTTCCATCCCCATGGAACACAAATTTCCTATAGCAGGTTTGGTGTAACAGTTTACGAGCTCAAAACTGGATAAAAGGGTTCTCAAAATTAGGCTCACAATTACAGTAAACAATAGGGCAATAGAAAGCTTTGCAGCACTAGGTGATGACTTAAGAAACACAAGGAAGTCCTACATCTATTAGAATGTGAAATTGATTGATTGTTCACAACATAATGTTAGAAAAAACCCACCACCCTGACCTCTGAATCAGCGCTGTGCTATTTAGCAGCAGTGTACTAGTTAAACTCCCAAGCAGTTAATTAACAGAAACTTTTTCCTGTTCAGTGAAATCTAGGATGCTACCATAGAAAAGAAATAAATTTGAGCTCTATTTTAGTCTTTCTTGTTTCAGCTGATAACTCAGTGTCTCAAAATTGGTTCTTGATTGTTTTAATCAAGGTTACTTTTTTAATTTCTGCAGGAAATTGCTTTTGGTCCTGGTATTAAACTGTCAGTGATGTGCTACTTTAGCACTTCATAAAGGAAGTAAACATTTGTCTTGCAATAAGTAGTGAGATTTTGTGAGTGCCAGCTGGCTCTTCTGGGCATTTCTCAGAAGGAAAAGGGAGCTTGAAAGAAACAAATGACTTTTTTTCCTCTTTACCCAAGATGTACCAGTAATACATTCATCAGTAGTTAGAGGAATGTTATGATCTGAGAACTTTGCTACTTTCCCTGACTGCTGAAGCTGACAAGCATGGGAGGTATCTTAGATTTATGCCCTGGTTATGGAAGCAGAAGTATATTAGCCAGTTATATTGAAATGTAAATGCTGGAAGAGTTAAAAAGAAAACTTACCACAACATTTGGTGTAGGAGATGCTCAGCTGTCTGTGTCGGATTACTTTGGGTCATTGAACAAAATATGTGGAGAAAAGAGAGTAGAGGTGCTTGGAGGAGCTACAAATCCCTCATGCTACCTACAGTGTCTGAATTTGCAACTGTTTGTTATCAATTCATGTTTCCCCACTCCCTGGGAGTGTGTGTGGTCTTTTGCCACAGCAAAAATGAGGGAACTTGTGCTCCCCAGTGAGCACAGAGAGCAGGACCCATCCTGCCAGGCTGGTCATGACTCAGGAGAGCTCCTCAGCTGAGAGCTCCTCCTGCAGATCTGTCAGATGGGATGTGGAGTGAGGGCAGCCTGACCCCAGGCAGCTGCACCAGCTGAGTTTGGAAACAAAATGGTTTGAGCCAAGTGACAAGGGCAGACTCACCTGGCTGCCCTCACCTGCTCGTGGCACTCAGCTCTGTGTGCAGTGGGTGTAGGGATGTGCTTGGTTAGCAGGAAATTCAGATTTGCTGCCTAAGAGACCAATTTCACTCCTTCCTTCCTTCCAGTTAGCCACAGGCACGGAGTGGGGGCTCTGATGGGGCAGTGCCAGCCCCGGGGAGGCACAGGCACCAACCAACACTCCCCTGTGCAGAACAAAGCCAGCAGTGCCAAACCAGCAACTGCGGAGTCGTGCTGGGATCGGAGGGGTCTGAAATCTGCATTGCTGGGCAGTGCTGCTGTCCCTGCTTATAGCAGTTGTGTAAACTCTGTAATTTTTTCTCAAAAGATAATATGTAGCTACATTAGCTACATAATATGTAGCTACAAACAAGCTTTCAGAAAAGATTAGTCTTGCCTCAATCCCACCTTTAAAAAGGCCTATTATGGGAATAAATCACATGGGACTCAATTTTTTTCATGGTGGAAAAAAGTGCCCTTTTTATTCATATAACTCTGTTTTTATACAGTTTTACAGACTTTGTGTGTGACTCCAATTGGTTACTAGTTTTCCTGTAAATTACTTATTGGTTAGTAATAAGTTGTTATTCTGTATTCATTGGTCACTTAGACCCCCGGTGTGGACGTGCAGGAAAAGTTGTTGGTGAGAGATATTTTTCATTTTTCTATTTAATGGTGTAAAACCAGTTTATACAGGTGCCAGTTCTTTTTCACCCAGGAACAGATTGTTATGCTAACAAACTGTTCACACCAGGATTGCTTTCACGTGGGAACTTGCAAAGTGCTAGTTTTGACAAAGCCAGCCATTGATTTTAACAGTGCAGGCTTGATTTCACGAGGCCTTTCTTCATAAATTTTCTACCTTACTACAATACCTATGATCAACAAATGAAACTGAAGTTTTTCAGTGTCCCTTCAACTGTCACATTTGGGACACTGTCACCACCTGCAGCCCCCCACTGTTCCACCTCCTCTGGCATTTCTGGAGCTTCTTTTCATGATTGCAGCAGCATTACTTTGATGGAGTACTTGGAGACACTGATTTATGATGTCACTTGTAGGAGCTGAATGACAGTCCACACTCTTCAAGCAATAGTTCTTACTGTCACTTTCCTCTGCAATCTGCTGGGATAATTTGTCATGCCCAGACCACTGTATAAACATTTTGGATGGGAGCATCCATCACTCATTGCCTGTTTAGGTGTTACTAGATGCTAAAAAAATCCCAAGCTATTTATCCTAGTAATAATTAGAATCTCCTTAATATGAAGTTGAAATTTCACCCTATTTCAAATTTGAAGTATAGCTTTAGGAATCTTTTTAAGAGTTTATGTAAGAAGTAATTCCATATGCAGTGTGTCTCCATAAAAACCACCAGTGATTCTATCAAATATTTAGATTGCATAAAGTGTTATCATTCGTCCTGAAATTTGATAAACCCACTGAGGGTTTTTCAGTGCAGGAAGGAAGGAAGACAGATAGTTTTAAGGAACACTTAGCACAGTTTTACCTTGTGTGTTTTTCAAAAGCATCATTAATGAATAATTTTTTTTTTTCAGTAACACAAGAGTTATTATTTGTTAACAAGAAAAAAATGAGAATAATATGAGCATTCTTGTAGGAAATTTTATTGTTAGGGTTTTTTCCCAAAATGAGAATTCTGCATTATCTCTTAAGTGTATGATGCTTACAATTTCAGATAGTTATCTTTGACTTTGGAAGTAGTTTAAGGCTAAGACATGTGAAAGATAAGCTAAGTTTTCCCTCCTTATTTCTTTTTAATAACAAAACCAAAGACACCATAAACATGGTTCCTATTTAAATATTCCTTTTGCTGACTGGTTTGGAACTAGCTGATTTAGGGGATGATGCTGGATATCTTAGTGACTTTAACAAGTGCCTTCAAAAGGAAACTGAAAATATTCTGACAAGTCTGTTCTCTCCACAGTAAGTGTGTGCACCTCATTCATCCTGGTAGTGAATGTTTCCTGTCTGGTCCAGTGAGGGTGTTTCTGGAATATTTCCCAGTCTTTCTGTCGTGTTTATGGCATTGTTAATAACAACTGTTTGAGATTTCATGTAGGTATTTAACTCTTATCAGAAATCATGCTTTTATTATGCCAAATACTTGCTTATGACTACAAGAAATTCCCATTTGAAATCGGAGGTAAAAGTTTTTAAGTCAGAAAGTCCATGAAGATAGGCTGACAGACCTTGGCCAGATCCTGGAGTATAACAGGAATTAACAGATCCAATTTCTGGTGGCCAGAATCAGTATGGGACAGCCTTGTACACCAGGACTCTTTCAGCTCTCATAGGTTGGTTCAGTTTAAGATTCATATAGAAATGTCTTAATTTGATAGGAGAATAGTGGACTAAAATAATCACAAGAGAGTTCTGGTTTTAGTTTGAAATTTCCAATACCTATTCTGCAAATTCAATGCCATTAAATGGAAGTCTATTAATACCTGGTTCCTTCTCAGGTAAGTTTTTCTTATGGGGTAGGTTAATACATCTGAAGACATCAGATTCTCAGCTGGAAGATGTGTGTGAATAATGAAAGCAAAGCATGCATCTGATCTAGTTTGAATTGAGTATTTTGAAAGAAATCACCTTACCACAACAGGTTGGGGTTTTTTTTCTGCCAAAAGCAGTTACCTCGTGGCAATATTTAACCATTCTAATGTTCTCACTCAGAATATTGTTATCATTATTTGGTTTTGGTGGGGTTGCTGTTACAGAAGATGTGGTCTCTGGTAATACATTCAATTAATTTTACCTGGGGGCAGGATTTGGTGCTATAGCTGAGTTTTTCAGTGGCTGTTTTGTTCTTGCACTGTGAGAATCGTGCTGTTCTGAGGGTCCCTCCTAGTGTGATAGATTTTCTTTCCATGGGTGTTGGACCAGGGAACTGATGTGCAAAGCTCCTGCTGTGTGTTCCTTGAATTTGTCCTTCTGCATCACTGTTAAAGGATTTGTCATCCTGCACGTTGCTCTTCTGCTCGTTCACCTTGAGGCATCTCTGCTTCTTGGGTCTCCCCTTACTGCTGTGCTGCTCAGGTGAGAGGTGAAAAGGCTTCTCTTCTGGGCTGTTGTGCAGCTGTGGTCAGGACAGGTTATTTTAGTTTAATCAGTGTTTGTGCACCAGGAATTAGGACTTTTCTGTCACAGTTGTCCCCTGAACATGAACTCCTGTGAGGCTGTGGAAGAGGTGTGTGCTATTGTAACACGTGCAGCTCTTCAAGGAGAAGCTGGAGTGAGGTAAGGAGGCATCAGTCAAACAGCTGCTGGAGCTGTGACATTGTTCTGAGAGCAGCCTAAAGCTCCAGAGAGGATGCACACAGCAGCACCACCCCTACCCTTCCCTTGAGGTAGGAAATACTGAGTCACACGTGGAAAGGACTTCACCTCTCTTGCAGCAGATTGAGCAGTTACAGCTAATTCCTAGAAATATCCTGTTGCAGAAGTGGATCTGTAAAATCTGAATTCATGGCATGCAGCTGAAGGCTTTGGGTCTGAAGTGTGCTGGCTTTGGGTCTGAAGTGTGCTGGCTTTGGGTCTGAAGTGTGCTGGCTTTGGGTCTGAAGTGTGCTGGTGCTCCTCCCTGCAGAGGAGCTGCAGGGGCACAGGGGTTCCACACTCAGGCAGATGGGATTTGGGTGTGTGCTCCCACTGAGAATGGGGCACAATGACTGAAAACTCACAGCTCTGCCTTGGTGGGTGCTGACTAACCTTGGGATTTCTAAATTCAGAGTGGAGAGTCAGCTAGAGTGAACTGAGTCTTAAGAAGGCTTGTGGCATGAGACTAAAAAAATAGCAAATGTAGGCAGAGAGCTGCTGTTGGCAGCATATCAAGTGCTGAATTCATTCCTGGACTTGGTGCTCATCAAAATGCTCCAAAGGGAAAAACAGCCCTGAGCTGGGAGGGCCCTCTGTGGTGGTGAGAGTAGCTGTTGGAGGCAGGAATTGAAAGGGATTTTGAAAAATTATCTTTTTCTCAAGTTCAGTGAGCCTTGTTGATAACCTGGGATAGATTAGTAAAGATCTGTGAAAAGGGGTGGTTGTTCACTATTAGTGAACTTTGTCATTCCTTCCATAAACCTTTAAAGGCTAAATTCCATGTTTCCATTTACTCTCTATAGTTTCCTGAATATTTTGTAAAGAAAAATAATCTTAAATTTCTTATATTGTATTAATGTGGTGAGCACTGATCACAAATACTCTGTACTGAACACAATACAGTAATGAAAATAATCATTGTCAGGGCAGTGAGTGCATAAATTCAGGAACAAATTGCAATTTGTGCATCTTTCCCTCCCCATATTGGATGAAAATAACTTGGTGGAAAGTGTGAAAAGATCTGGTTAATGTATTGATTTTTATTCTCATAGGTGATGCATTGTTTTATTTTTACTTTGTGTCTGAGGGCTTTGTTTTTTACAGGGAATATATAAAGGTAAATGTCTAAAAGATAGTTAAGCAAAAGGTAGTGAAAATTACATTATATTTTTCTCCCAGGAAGGTATCAAAAGCTAATCCAGATGAGTGCTGAAATAACTCTGCAGAATTTATTGGTTAGTGCATTGAATGGGCTGAGCTTCCTCTGCAGTTCAGGAGCACCCTGAAGTGATTGTGCTGCAATTTTGGAAACCACTTTCAGATGAGTAATGGTTCAAGACTTACTCTTTTTGTGTGTAAAGATAAATAATGTGCACATACAGGTACTCATTAGTTTGATCCTAAAATTTTCCAAGTTGACATAGTTACAAAGCAGGTAATTTAGATGCAATGCACTTTCAATATCTTGTTCAAGGAAAGCTTTAGGTATCTATTATCTGAAAAGCAATTTGTAGCAATGCATTCAATTTGACAGATGAATGTTGAACTGGTAGCAAAACAATGGTAATGGAACTTTAACAAAGTAAAATACAACTTAAATAGTTAAAAAATAAAGCAAAAAATTGCCACTAAAAAAGGATCCCCAGAAAGCCACAAGCTTTCTCATGATTTTTATGAACTATTTTTTTGTTTCTGAAAGTATTTGCAGTCTGAATAAAGGTAGTCTTACAGATGTTAGAGTTCTTAATTTTAAAGAATTTGAAGCAAACTATGTCTCCAAGATCTGAAGTAAGAGTGAAGTAATCAATAACTACAACCAAAATATTTGCATTAAGCAGATCCAGAACACTTAAAGATTTTGGCAATAATTCTATGGAATGGGTCAAGAGGCCTACTACAAAATCTGGGTATTTCTGTGTCTGTATACACAAGTAAAACCCAAAGTATACAGCTTAACATATTTCATCGTGGTTGCATTTCTTCTTTGTCTGCATTTTGTAACTCTGCTGCTCTCTAAAAACATTCCCTGACATTTCTTAGAATAGCTCTATTATTGCCAGAGTACTTAAGAATTTTAAATGGGACTTTATGTGTAATAAACTTCAGCAGGAAGAACAAATCTTTTCCTAGTGTTATAGTCATGGAACTTAAGGACTGAGGAAGAAAAATTCCTGTAATTCTAATACATACTTATTTAGATGAGTGATTTCAGAAGTTTATTTTGCACAGGTGAAGATCTCTTTCCACAAAGCTTTTTGAGGCAGCAATAAGATGGTTTTACAGTGTTTTCAAACAAGGAGTATGAATTTAGTCTTTTTAGTGTTGCCCAGGTTTAAGGGGAGGATTCTTCCAGTTCCTTCTTTCTTTTGGAGATGATGATCAGGATGGTAAAAAGAAAACTCAGAGTCTGTGGTGCATCCTGAGCTTAGCCATGATCTCTCTTGCACATGCTGTTTAAATTATTCCTCTTTAATTGTACATACAGAAGATACTGCTGAGTTTTCTTTTCTGAGTTTTCCATGTTTCTATCTTGACAAATGGTCTGTGCAGTAGGAACATAATGAACTACTTGGTATTTAGTTTAGCAGCAGCCTAGAAGGCAGAGAAGTTTCTTTCAGAGGTGAAAATTCCAGCTCTAATTGCATTGAATTCAACCTTGCTCATCTCTTGGAGCCCAGCAGCATCTCCAGATGGCTGTCCTGAACCTACTGAAAGAATTGCAGGTTGGTTCAGAGCTCCAACCCTTACTGATGCTGCAAATTCACTGTGGCTCCCTGTTATATTGTGGGTCATCATTTCCAGTAACTTCTCTGCCTGGGTTGCAGTGAATGGGAACATTCCAGATGTTACAACACTTAAAGCCTGTTCTGGAGATCAGATGAAAATAACTCCTAAGTGCCCCATGATGAAAAGCTGAGGGAAACTGATGTTCAGGTGTGAAAGAATGGCTTTGTGGCAGCGGTGTGTGGTGCCAGCATGGGTAACTTCATGAAACTTTATTTCAAGTACAGTTTTAGTTCATGTCTGGAGGGTTGAATATACATAGGAAGCCCTTTGCTCTAGGTGTTGCCCTGTTACCTGTTCCTCCCTGTGTAACTTGGGTACAGAAATACTTCACTGTTTTTGAGAGATTTATTATTTTCTAAGGAAAAAAATGAAGTAGAGCAGGGCATTATAACCAGCATACATCTCCCTAAAATGTTACTAAATATGCCTTTCATTTGAGTTTTCAGAAACCCTTTTTTTCCCCACTCAGTCCAATCTCCAATAATGCTTTTTTCATCACATCAATCAAGTCACAGGAACAGAGGATGAAACAAGACATTGGCACCAGCCCAGAACTCAGGAGCAGCTGGTTCTAGTCAGGCATCAACCAAAGTCAGCTAAGGAGAACTGAGCCCCTGCCTGCCTGGGCTGCATCTCTTGCTTTAAATCCCCAACTTAGGGAGCAGGGGTGGTGTTGGAGCCCTGGATGCTGAGAATTTTAAACTTTCTGTGCTGAAAGGCACAGACCCACAAGAGAACACTGCATTTGACCTGGGGCTGTGGAGAAGGCTTCCGAAATTGATTACTAGCACTGGGTGTAGTTGGTTAGCACTGGGTGTAGTTGGTTAGAAGTGTGATCTTACAGGTGAAAAAACTTAGATTTGGGATTTTAGCATATGGTGATATAGGGGAGCTAAGATGGAGAATTCGGGGTGTGGGCTAGTTGTCTTTTTTTCACCTTCTTCTTCCTCCTTCTTCACAAATCTGGGTGATTTTCTCTAGTTGAGTGAAGGATGTTCGCGTTGTGGGTTTTGGGTGACCATAAACCCATTTTGGGTTAGAAGCACAAAAAATATAGATGTCAGCTGTTTATTGGATAATTTAGACTTAAATAGCCTTGAATAGAAACCATTTTAGCTCACTTTCTCAACTTGTTAGAGAGAGTCCATATCTCATGAGTCTGTAATAGATAAGGATAATAAACTTCAGAGTGAGACTACAAAAACAACGTCTCCTGAGTTTTATTGGCCCTGACCTTGGAGCAAGAAAGAGCCTGAAATTCCAACAGGGTGGCAGTGACAGCAGGGGTGACCCAGCTGCAGGAGCAGATTAACCAAGAATTTGGTGACTGAGGGCACAGAGATGCTCTGGCATTGCTGGGGATGTTTTTCTGAAATGTCAGCAAAATAAGGAATAGCCGTGAGGATCAAGGTGAACACCTGGAAGGAAACCTTGCAGTCTAACTTGACTGAGTGCTGTCTCAAAATACACAAAGTACAAAGGCACACTTCCTGTTGCCCTTAATTGGACAAGGTAAATTTGACATCATTAAAAGGTGATGGTATTAAATTCTGATGCCAGGCTCTACAGAAAGGTTTGTGATAGCAATGGCTCAAGTTGGCTTGCTTAAAAGCTGCGTTGAAAGAAAGCTACTGCCACAGTACCCACCCAGACTTGAATGTGTCTAGCCTCAAGTGTAATTTTGAATTCAGGATGTATTTTGCACAAACTTTAGGAGTTGATGTTAGCTGAACACTGGAAAATGACGTGTGAGAGAAGTGAAGCTAATGCTGAGTTTGAATAATGGAAGTTAATGCCATAACATGGAACCAGCCAGAGCTGTAGGTCTTTTACACTTGGGCAGTAGTAATTTATGTTCTGAGGAAGAGACTTAAGATGTCAGTAAGCAGTGATGTTATTAACTGTAATCAAAATTCCTGACTATATCCCCACTGGATATATTGTTCTGATTTAAAAAAAAGTCTCAAAACAAATCAAACCCAACACCCTCTTCTGTTCCAGGAGTTGGCCTTTGCCCCTGCATATTTTTTCTGCCTAATTACATTGGAAAGATTTCCAATTCAAAATGCTGGGTCAGAAAAAAATCTTACTTGTGTGAAATGGAGAAGTGAGCAGTTTAGGCTTACAATTGAAACTTCAAAGCCTTTGTTTGACATTTTCTAAATCTGTCTCCTGGCTGTTCTAGGCTCTAAAAATGCTACTTCAATAATTAGATTGCCAGAAAAATTCCCACTAACCACATAAATTTGCACTTGATGCACTTGAACCTGTTCCAGGTCGCCTGTTTACAAAAGACAAATTCTGTCCTATTTTTGGAATTACTTTTTACATTTTGGCACAAGGAAGCAGTTGTATGACAATAAAATGGTGGAGAAATATTCATCCTAAATTCAGACTAATCAAGAGTGACCAGGAATCCAGGCTTCCTACAGCAATTACTTTCCACTTTCGTAGTTTATTGTAATGGCCAGTAACAGAATAACTCTATTGCTTCCTTTTTGTGGTCATATATTTTGGATTTAGTTCCCTCAAATCTTCAACTGCTTAATGCTTGTTTAGTCACTTTCTCGATTACTGTCTCCTCTTCCATCTACTTCAAGAGAGTTAAATACCAAGCCCAAGTGGCCCAGCTGGTATTTTGTGCTCACCAGCTGGTGCAGAATGAAGGCAAAGCTGTCACAGCACAAACAGCCCCGACCTGGGAGCTGTGTCCCACCCCAGCCTGCCTTGAAACTCCAGATCATTTTAGTAAGGAGGGTAATATAAAAGTGGATCTTTATTTGAAGGCCTTCAGGGGCAGCTATGGAAAGATGTCCACAAAAGCCTTCAAATAAAGATCCACTTTTCTATTCCCTCCTTGCTAAAATTATATCAAGTTCCATTTCTAGATTAGGGAAAAAGCAACAGGCTCAGTGCTGAGCTGTGCTCCCTGAAACACAGAACTGTTGGGGAGGGTGTGGGAGGCAGGGGCAGTGCATCCTGCAGTGTGACCAAAATTCCACTGCCCAAGCTAAAATGAGAAAGAAGAGGCATTAAAAAATCAGATTAACAGTGCAAGTGAAAATAATGGTTGGAAGTTGTAAATAATTATGTTTGACAGTGGTTATGGAGGAAAAATTGCCATTGCCAGATATTTAGCAGTTGTATTGAAACTTGAAATATGTTTTCTGCACAGCATCTTGGAAAAGAACTCAATCTGTGATGTGAATTTTGATTTTCTCCATGCTTAAAGGTAGATGATTGTATATGACGGTAAAGAAGGTACGAATTCCAGTAAAAGACATTTTAAAGAAAGAGAATAATAAAGTTAAATCTTTTAGACTATTCATAATGAGATAGTAATCTACAATAGCCTTAGAATAATTTTAGTGGTATAGAGTGGGTTTTTAAGGCATAAAGCCTCAAGCTTAGAAATCATTCTGGCTATGAAGCCGGGTTTTAGAGTCACTGTAGGGTAAATTGGTATTTTGACATTCAGAGACCTTTTTCAAGAAGTAAAAGGTTAATAGCATAAGGCCTTTTCTTTTGTAAATTGTATTCTCTGTGAAGAGGGTTGTTGAGGGTGAATCATAAAATGCTTCAGTACTTCTTGAAGAGAAAATGATAGAGAAGCAATTAGGTTATGGAATCCTGAGAGTTCACATATAAAGTTACATAATTTCAGGACTTTTCTCCTATTTCTTCCACAGTGACAGGGAATGATGTCATAAAATTAAACTGTGTTTCAAATCAGGCCTACCCCTTGCCACCAGAAAGAGAAGCTTTATTTTCCAATTCTGTTCTTTTGTTTCCATATGTCATATGTTTATTAAAGGAAGCAGAGTTGCCCTTTTAATCCCAATGTTTCTAAACAATTTCTCTTGAGAAAAGACAACCATGATCACAAAGAAGTTTTATTTCAAGGCCCAACACATTATTTGCTAATCTTTTCAACAAGGAATGTTAGCATTTAAGGCTTTCGTTTGTACTTTAAATGTGTTTAAACTCTCTTAACGCTCCAAAAGTCTGAGCAGATCAGTCTTTTTGTGCCTGAAAGTGGAAACAAGATTGGAAGTAACACTTTGGAGTCTTTTGTGCCCATCAACCTCATTAAACCAACAGCATCTGGTTTCCAATTAGGAACCATATTGGATACAGACTGCTCTCATTTCAATGGGTTTTAGTAATTTTCTATAGCAAGTGCAAGACTGGGCTTGAAATCTTCAATTCCAATGCCTTAGAATAACCATTATGGAGTTTATTTCCAAGTATTGCCTTGGAATAAATTATGTGAGGAAGGCTGTGCAGCCCAGAGACCAGCCAAATCCTTTTTGCTCTGTGCAGTGTGGCTGGTCACAGTACTGTCCTGATGGTTATGGTTTCACTGGGAAATTTCTTGTACTTTTTTCCCTCCTGGGGGTTGGGGATGAGCAATTAGAAAGCCCAAACATGCAGAAATCTACAAAATGAATTAACTAGCTATGCAAATCTTTTGAAGTGGAAAATTCCATAAAATGCTCTCACATCCTTCATTCTTTGGTGTTCCATGCCTTCCATACAACATGCAGAGCAGATATTGAAGAGTACTGTTAAAAATACTGTTCTACAGCCTTCCAGATCAATGTACATACATATGTAAGCACTTACAGGGAAAAGTTGGAATTTTCTACAGTACTTTGCTTTCAATTACCATATCCATTAAAGACATCCATAAGGGGAAAAAAAATTTTTCTACTGTCAAAGACCACAAAATGTTCACATTAATAAAACATTGCATATTTACAAAATACTTTAAGTTCTTTATATTTAATGTAGACTTTAACTTAGACAGAAAAAATAATTCTTGAAACATGCTTTGAAAAGCTCAGACTGCTCTATAACCTGGTGTGTATTATAAATCTTTACAAACTCCTAAATGGGGGCCAGAAGGCTGACTTGCCAAGGTCATAGCCCCTAAGTAACACACAAACAAAATCCAGGTTTTCTGGTTCCTGCTTTAAGCACTAGATATTTCCTCTCTGTGCTCAGAAGAATTTTTAATGTGAGTGTGTTGGCAAAATGGGGATTTAGCTGCCTAAGCTTTGCACTGAACATATTTTTTAACTTCTGACGTTATTGAACTTTTCAAGTCAATGGTAGGAAACCACTCTGTTGTGAGTAGGTGAAGACCTACAACCCTGTTGCCAGCACATGCTAAATGATATCTTAACTTCTCTTGCTGCACCTTTTGAAGCAAACTTTCTAGGAAGTCACTTATGCTGCAAAACCAGACAGTTCTGCTTGACACATTGGTCATGTGAACCATCCAGGGTGAGGTAATGGAACGAATTCACTCTGTGGCAGTGGCACTGCTCTAAGAGCAAGTGCTAATAACATTCAATCACAATACACATGTGATTTATAACAGCTTTGAATGCTTTATTTTCTCTGAAGATGCCAAAACTTGCAGCTTAGTTTTGTCCTCCAAGACAATGCAAGGTAATAAACACTTTTTCCATGTGAAAAGGCCTTATTTAGGGTACATCTTGTCCCATCTTTCTGATTTGGCTTCCAAACAGAGGAAGTAGTCAAATATTTAAAACTTCAAGTATTTAGGTTATAAAGCTGATAGTCTCTATCCAAAGGATTGCTTGGCCTTAAAGCTTGGAGTTGTTAGCTCTTGTCCAAGAGAAGTGTTCAGTTCTGGGCCTGCAGCTCTGAAGACTTCTGTATTTAACACCCTTCAGTGGTGGAACAAGAAGCCTGTATTTAAATTTGTAGCCATGATTTGTGCCCCTCTAACCGTTTGGGTGTTTTAACAACTGCTGGTGTAGACAGCCATGAATAATGAATTATTGCCTTGAATAATGAACTATGCCTTAAATTAGAAAAAACTAAACAAACAATGGAACAAACCCTAAATGTCCTTGGATGCAGAATCTGTCAAAATTGCTTAGTGACAGTTTATAGCTGAGACAGAACAAGCTGAAGCTAAGGAAACACTCCTTCATGTGGCAGTGAAGATCATGGGTTATACACTTTGACTCTCCAGTCTCTCCTGTAACCATTGCCAAGCCTGCTATATTCTGTGTCAAAAGTAACACCCTCAAGCCTGAAAGGATGCCATGCTGTGACCTCCTTGCCCTTTTATATGTTTCATAAGTATTGAAATTATTTAGATTTTCCAACTAATTTGGTACTTCCTTGCAGGATTATTATACTCCCTGTAAACAGAACAAAATGTCTCGAGTATTGCCTGCTACATGCAAGCCATGTTCTTATTGATTGCAGATTTAAGGAGAAAATGCTCATTTATTAGGAGGCTTTTCTGTGGTAAAAGCAAATAATAGTAGACTTTGCTTCCTGTCTTTTCCTCCTTTTGGTCATTCATTTACTCAAATGCTGAGCATGAAGCAGAAAAACCTGTAGCAAGTTGTGTGTGCATGAGACAGGTAACTCAATAGTTAATGCTCTATAGCTGATGGAATATATGGCAGGGTGAGCAGCAGAGGGGATATAATGTGGAAGGCTTGTTTCTGATATAGGATACAAATCTAATACAGAAAAACCTAATTTAATTTACTAAGCTTTTAGTGGGACTACTTTTTGTTTACTTCATAATTTAAAATTCTTTAACACATTTAAAACATTTTCAGCAGCTGTGAAGGTGCATGATCCCATCTCAGGGTTGGCTTTCTGGTACTTCCCACTTTGACTACTGAAGCAATAGCAGATTAGAAACTATAATAAGGAGTAAGTGAATTCAATACCACCCATTATTAGAATTAAACTGACAGAATAAACTAATTCCAAATTTCAAGGACAATTGCAATTCAGCCTCTTAATCTAAGCAAGAGAGAAAATAGATGGTTTAAGTTTCATTCATGATCTCCTACATAATTACTGTGCATGGGAGTTCTCTTTTAAGTGGAAGAAATCCATTTAAATTCTTTGTTGCTTAAAGTTACCACACTTTCTTGTGTCCTACTGGTGAATCCCAGTGTGCCAGGGGACAAAGTGGCAGAACCCTTCTGGCATGGAGTCATCTTCTCCCATTGGGAGTGGATTTATGAGTAAAGATGTACAGGTTGCTGATATTTTAACTTGTTTGAATGGCATATTAGACTTCTTTCCTTGGCTGGACTCTGTAATCTCTTTGCTATTTCAGAGGAAGCAGTAACCTTCAGTAGCGTCTTAGATCTGGTGACTGTTTTTATTTTATAGTATTTTAAGAGCTTATTTACTATTATTTTATATATATATATATATTATATATTATATATATACAAATAATAATAGTAAATAAGCTCTTAAAATATNTAATAGTAAATAAGCTATTTACTATTATTATATTTACTATATTATATACTATTATTTATAGAATTTTAAGAGAATTTCAATAGGCACAATATTCAAAAAAACGGAGGCCCAGGTGCAAACATTGTTTGCTTAGCTTAGCTCACCCGTAACAAAGAAAACAGCTCCCAGTGTTCTGGGCTAGCAGGAAGAAGGATGGCAGGAGGGCTCGGGACGGCGCCGCTGCCGCGAGAGGGCACCGCGCCCCCGAGGCAGCGGCGCTGGCATCCCGGCCCGCTGCCAGCCTGTCCCCGCTCCCGGGCAAACCCAGCTCCAGTCCTCGGCACGGACAGGCTGCCCCAGGGCCTTTGCTTTATGTCCTTTTTAGGCAGCGTGCCCGGAGACTTTATTTAACTCGCTGTATGTCACTGCTGCCCCGGTGGCTGCGGCAGGGGCTTTAAAATCAGGCGGGGTTTGAAATGCGCACATCAGCCTGGTCATGTGAGGAAGCATGAAGTGATGTGTCTGATGGGCTTGAGAGCTCCGCTTTGAGCTGTTCAGAGAGCCTTATGATAAGATTCGAGGCTTGATTCCTTTGAAGTGATCAAAATTAGTCATTTCCTCTCCACCCTCCTGGTTGCCGCTGCTGGTGGGAGCTGTGCTCTGCTGTGCAGGTAGTCCTGCAGCACGGGCTTCTGTGATGCCCTTTACCCGGAGTGCCACGTGCTTGGATTCCTTTAGTGGCTCTTACTTTTTGCCCATAAACTTTTAGATTTCAGGACTTTATCCAGCTGACCAGTTCCCATCAGGCCTCTAGGCAACTGACTATTGTGCATGCTAAAAGATGAGCATTTGGGAGCCATCAGCTGTCCTGCACATGTGCAGGCCACATGCACAGCACCAGTGCAGCGAGCCCTGTGCTCCTCAGACAAGCCACACTTGCTGCACAGCGTGTGCCTGTGCACAACTGCCCAGGGAGTCCCCAACAAGGGACAGGGTGACGTTATGCGTGACACACCATGTAATTTATCTTGAAATTAACTGTAAACACTTGTGCTTGCGTTTTTCTCAAAGAATGTGTTGGAAGCTCAAAATTGTCCAGATTTCTATTTTGGGGTTTGGTTTATTTATTTATTTATTTATTTTTCCCCCCATACCTCTCCCCAAGCAGCTGCTGTGATGGTTCTGTCTGGTTCTGCCCACTCTGCCCCCAGAGCTCAGCTTTCCTAGGTTGGTATGGAGGCTGCTATTCCAAGGTGATGCTGATGGTGGATTCTTGAGAGAAGGCAGCTACAGAAGTACTTAGGTGGCAGCACTGCTTGAATATAGATATACTCTGAACATCTGCTTAGTAAATGTCATCCCATGCTAAGGGGAAAAAAAAAACAAAGCCACTTTTTTTTTTTGTCCTTACTTGAAAGCAAATATTTATGTATTAGTCAGTTTTCAAAGATGTTCTAAGTGATGAACTACTAATTTAATAAGAGAAACTATATTTCTTTGTAGTATATTTCTTATTGCAGAAGCAGCAGGCAAGATTTAAATCCCTGCTGAGCAGACAGCACACCTTTGATAGTAATCTTGTTTGTAAGGGGTTTTACATATATGGAAATGTTGGTAGTGTCTAATACTCGAGGAAATAGTACAGATAAAAGCTGTCCAGTTTTGGATGGCTTCTAAAAATATCTTGCCTAAATTTGTATTTATATTAGGAGGAAACACTTTATTTATTCAAATTATCCAATAATTTGTAGCTTTGTGCAGTTTTGTGTTACACTTGTTGTGCTGACCTCTGCCAATGCCCTAGAAAGAGAATGAAGAGTGACTTGTTTGCCAGCCTGTGGCAATTGCTGTGAGCCAGGAGCCATAGGATGTGTGTGAAGGAAAACCAACAGAGTTAACACCCTGCTCCACTGTGGTGTGTCTTGAGATTATGTGGCCATCTCCCTTCAAGAGCTGTTTTAACTGGAATGCAGGAGAATGTGCCTCTTAGCTTTTGTAAAAATTAAGTATGTTTCAATGATAGGCTTATCTTTTGGCTCATCAATTTGTTTGCCATTTAATCAGGTTCACTTGTCTTTCAGGGGAATTTTCTTGTGAGGGTTTACCACTGAAGCATGGAATATGTCCAACTGCTTTGGATGACAGTGTTGAAGAGGTTTTAGGGATACTGTTTTTTAGAATTTGAAATTTATCACAGATAAACAGTTTAAACAATTCCATCAGGCTATGATGTCTGCATTACCTATAATCTTATTTGCTGAGCATCCAACTGCTTCTGTTGGATGACCCTCATCCTGAGGCGAGGGTGTGTGCCTCTCCTTAGGGCTATCTTCAGAGCTGGGAAGATGATTGCTAGTGAACTGGAACAGGAAGAGAGCCTTTCCTTGGAATGATGTTGCCTGGCTGCCAAAGGAAGTCAGGTTCCAACAAAAGTATTTTTACTGTCAGAACGAGCTAAGGGCGTACACCACCAGTCTGTGCAGAGGAGACTTCAGAGCTTTGCGAGTACTTTGTCTTCCTAAGCAGTGTAATTTCTGTCTTGCCTGGTCTGAACCAGCTGTTCCTTGTTCAAGAGCTGATCTCTTGTAGGCTCACACTTGACAGAGAGTGCTGGCCTCAGAATAGATAGTGCTGAGTGTCGGTGACATGCCTGGAGCTGGCTGTGCCTTGGCCTCTGGAGAGGGGAAAGGAGAGGGACACGGCTCGGGCCCCCTGGTTATCACTGCTGCTCTGGCACCGTGGGGCTGGACAGGGCTCTGGGGCTTTGCCCCTTCCTTCTGCTCCCACTGGTGGTCAGAGTCATCCCCTCTGTCTTTTGATCCGGGAAAGGAGAGGTTAATTTGGGAATCCAGGCAGGGTGATGCATGCCTTCCTAAGCTTTTGGTTTCTGTGGCTTTGGGATGGATGAGGGGCTAGTGTTTTCTAATCTTTTCTGAAGTAGCATAAAGCTCAAGGGGTGACAGCCAAGTCCCTCAGGGCATTTTCAAACCTTGTGTCACTTGTCACTGAGCCTCCAGGACTGGATACTGCTGTATAAGAGCCACTGCACCCAGCTTTGTGTTCTCATGTAAGGGGGTCAATCTCAAGGCTCGATTAAGGTGGTTTCTATGAACAAATACAATTTTTCATGCAAATAATTAACTTTTTATATTAGAAAAACAACTTGCTTTTTCAGACAAAGACCAGGAGAGTTGAAGGTTAACTTGTGGTCTTGCTTGTGCTCTTTGACAAATTTGCCTTTACAGGGAAACACTTGAGTGCCAAATCTTTGCTTGTTACAGAAGGCAGTAGACAAGTAGCTGCTTTGCTGGCTGTGAAGGGGGGACACTTCACTGGTTTGAGAAAAAAAACCAGCTATCCAGGAGGGCAGGAATGCCTCAGGTAATTCCAAACTTCAGTAATCAAAACATGAAGAAAACATTGCCAGAAATGAGCAGTTTATTTAGGATCTGTTACTGCAAACTGGAAGGCCATATCCATAGCTTGTGGTGAACATCTTACAGTGGTTTTCCCACAAGCCCTTCACTTAAAATAGTAAATATTTTTAGAAAAAAGATGAGAGCACATTTTGGGCACAACCTGAGAACCTGAGTCCTAATGGAACTTAGCCATGTCAAATCTTTGGAGCCCTGTGAGGGTTTTGTGGTAATGCTGGCCATGATCCTTGTTGAAAACTTCCTTACCCACGGGATCAGAGCCTAGACTCCATAGTCTTGGACCACAAGTTTGTGATGCAGATAAAGAACACATTATCTGTGTTCCCAAGTAAGTTAGTCATAAACCTGTCTTTTGAACTATTTTGAAGTCCATGAAATAAGAAACATGGTTTATTGAAACAGGCAGATGTTCATGATGTGCATACACCAGCTTTATTTTGGGTCAGGAGGTCACTGTGTGTATGGTGTACTATGGCGAGACCCTTCCTGCTTCCATCTAAATAAAATGCCTTGTGGCAGGACTCACCCTTTGTGCAGTGCTCTAGGACTTTTGGGGCGTGCTGCCTTTTTTGGCCCTCTTCAGGTAAAACATCCGAGCCTTAAACCGCACCAGATCGGAACAGAATGACCACGCGAAGGGCCCGTGCTTTTGTCTTAAGCAAATTTTTCCAAGTTACAACTTTTGGTGCTGAACTTCGGCGCTCGAAGCCCAGCGGTGACCCCAGCGGAGTCCCGGGACGGGAGGCGCTCGGGCTGGGGCGGGACAAGGACGGTGCCGGTGTGAGGGGGAGCACAGCCCGGGTGTCCCCGGCGGTGTAAGGGGAGCACAGCTCGGGTGTCCCCGTGTCCGCGGCGGTGTGCCGGGAGCACAGCCCGGGGGTCCCCGTGTCCCCGGCGGTGTGCCGGGAGCACAGCCCGGGTGTCCCCGTGTCCGCGGCGGTGTGCCGGGAGCACAGCCCGGGTGTCCCCGTGTCCCCGGCGGTGTGCCGGGAGCACAGCCCGGGTGTCGCCGGAGCACTGTGCCGTAGCAGCAACCCGGGTGTCCCCGGCCGAGCAGCCGCCGCCAGGGGGTACTCGGGGAGAGCGAACGCGGGTAACAAAAGGCAGCGCAGCCTCCCCGGCCGCAGAGGCAGCGCGGAGCCGCTGCGCGGCCGTTCCCGTGCTCCAGCCCGCACATTCCTTCCCGAAACCCGAACCGGACGGGGGGAGGCTCGCCCCCGCTCCGGGAGCCGCGTGGCCCCGCCGCGGCGCCGGGCAGGGAAGGGAAGAGGGGGCTGCGAGGCGCCGCCGAGTNACCTGCCCGGCCCAGGTGGGGCGGTGCAGAGCGGAGGAGGCTGTTCTGGAGGTTGCCGCCGCTCCTGATGGATGTTTTGTGTGTGCTTGCCTCCGCTCCCGGGTTCTCTTTCATCTGAGGACGCATCTGGCTCGAGCTCTGTTAAACTATCTGCCTTCTGGTACCGTTCGTAGATAACAGAAAGAAACCTGAGCCCGAAAGGCAATTCCCCACCTTCTTCCACCTAACGTGACCTTCTCGGGCGCCTTTGAAGCTTTGCTGGTGCTCCGGCGATGATGGCAGTGGTGGGTTCCCTTGGGCTGTACTAAGAGCCTCTTGTTTTCTTTTCCCTTTTTTCTTAGAGGCATTTCATCTTTAAGGGCCGGCTGCTCGCGCTCACTTTTATACCCACTGGAGCGATCGAGAACCATGTTGTCTGGTGGGAGAAGTGCGTTTCTGTGCCTCGGAACCATCCTGAGCTTTTGGAGCTCCGTGAGTTGGATGCCTGTTGGAGGATGCCCGCATAAGTGTACGTGTATTGCTTCCAACGTGGATTGTCATGGACTGGGACTCAAAACCGTGCCGAGGGATATTCCCAGGAATGCGGAGAGACTGTAAGTAAAAACCGTTAAGGGCTTCTCGAGCGCTTGTAGGAACACCTGGGACGAGTTTCCCAACACCTGCCTATCAGTGCAGAGCACACGTTAACAGGAGTTTCAGCAATCCAGCGCGGATTAATGTTTTCAGGAGGGAAGGGGAGGAGCTTTTCGGCGCTCCTGCCGCTGTGCCTTTGTACGAACGATCGCTTTCAGAGTTTCACGGTAACTTTCAGCTGCCGCCTGATCGGGTTTTGCAGTGACTTGCTTGAAATGGAGTTCGGAGCTGTACCTGGAGTGCTCCCGGCTGTAATCACTGTCAGTGAAAACACCAATTTAATATGCAATTAGAAACCTGGATGTTTTCACCTGGCGGCTGGTAGCAGTTTCTCCTTACTTTCTCAGCATGGTGATTTCATCACCATGGAAAACCGACTGCTTCCATAAACTAGTTCAAATGGAGAAGTCCCATTAAACAGCCCCTAATTTCTGTTTTAAACTGCTGCGGGGAGGCTGGGTATTCAATTTTTAATCTGCCTCAGGGTTTATGATAGCAACGTAACGCTGTGGGGAGCACGGAGAATAATGAATGTGTTCATAGCAAATCCCCTGTATNGGGGGGATGTTAGAGGAACACGTCGAGGAGGGGATGTTAAAGGAACACGTAAAAGGGATGGATGTTAAAGGAATACGTCCAGGGAGGGAAAGTTAAAGGGACACGTCCAGGGATGGATGTTAAAGGAACAAGTCCAGGATGGAAAGTTAAAGGGACACGTCCAGGGGGAATGTTAAACAGAGCCCCGGGCCGGCTCCGCACGGCGCTCCGGGCTGACCCCNTGATAGCAACGTAACGCTGTGGGGAGCACGGAGAATAATGAATGTGTTCATAGCAAATCCCCTGTATTGTAAGTTCTCGGGAGGTTTTTTTAGCTGACTGTTTTTACTTGCTCAGTGAGTTCCTAAGGAGAAAGCTGAAAGCAAAGTTGAGTTTTCTGATAGAGTTCTGGCACTCGCCCGGTGCAGGGGACGGCGTCTCTGACGTGCCTTAATGCATAGCAGATGGCACAGCTCAGAGAGTGCCCGGTGCGAGACAGGGACACGTCCAGGGAGGGATGTTAAAAAGGGACACGGCTGGGGGGAAAATGTTAGAGGGACACGTCCAGGGGGGGATGTT
>VZRH01003727.1:2377738-2454044 GCA_013397555.1 Urocynchramus pylzowi | reverse complement strand
TCCAGGGGGGGATGTTAAAAAGGGACATGGCCGGGGGGAAAATGTTAGAGGGGCACGTCCAGGGGGGGATGTTAGAGGAACACGTCGAGGAGGGGATGTTAAAGGAACACGTAAAAGGGATGGATGTTAAAGGAATACGTCCAGGGAGGGAAAGTTAAAGGGACACGTCCAGGGATGGATGTTAAAGGAACACGTCCAGGAGGGAAAGTTAAAGGGACACGTCCAGGGGGAATGTTAAACAGAGCCCCGGGCCGGCTCCGCACGGCGCTCCGGGCTGACCCCGGGAGAGCGCACTCAGCTGTGCCCCGTGTGGGTTAGCCCCCGACTTAAAATGTTTTTGAACTTGTAAGCAAATGCTGTAGATTGTATGGCCTGACTTCCTGTTTTATTTCCTTCTGGGTCATAGACTTGGGGAAACTTCAAATTCTCAGGCAGATTTTCCTCCGAGGAAGAAAGCTGGATGAGGTTACTAAGCAAACAACGTTTGTGTGCAAAGAGCACTCCTAAAGGCTAAGTTCTATCCCAGAATGAAATTTTATAGAATGCTTGGCTGTTTCTAAATGCATTTTATAGTGCTGAGAGCTCTTAAATGATAGCAATATGCAGCTTTCTTACTCCACTATTCTACAACCTTTAATGTTTTGTGGCCGTATCAGCCCTCCTTTTAACCTCAGCTGTGTGAGCAATAGCTTTCAGATGTCAGTGCTATAGAAACCTTAACTTCTGTGCCTGAAACCATGCACTCTAAAATTGGTGGGTACCAGCCTGGCATTTTAGAGCCAAAAAACCCCCAAATCTGGAACAACAAACCCCACAACAACCCAGCACCAGGGGAGCATGCCAAGTGTGGGTGATAACACGGGTGGTTTGTGTGCTTCACTGGTGAGGCGCGTGAATGGTTTAAAGAGTTAAAGGCTAGAATTAAACTTTTAAATTGCAGGTTAAAATGATTCACAAGCACAAGGTTAGTTGGCCACCTGAGAACCATTTCATAAATGGTAATTTGTTGTAGCTGGAGTTTCAGGGGGGTTGAATTTACATTCTTACTGGGTTTCATTTGGGAGAACCAACATCACAGAGATGTGAACTTTCCTTGCCTGCTGCAGGAAGCTGAGCCAGAAGAAGAAGGCTCTTGGTCTTGGCAGGTTAAGTGTTAAAAAGAATGAAGGAGAGCATAATCACTGTCTTGGTCTTGTTCTTTTTGGTGTTATTTACAGATTTAAATTTTAGATTAATGGCTGTGAAAAGAACAATAGTAGCGATTTCACAATATTCAGTTTGAACATTTAACCTCAGAGATACCACCACTGATAAATGTGAAATATAGCTGTGTTGGGTGGTTTGTTTGGGGTTTTTTTACATATATAAATAGTGTATTGTTGGATCACTCAGTGGCTGAAACCGTGTGGAAATAGGATACAGAAGGTCATGTGGTAACACTTTAATCTGTATTTTAGATACTGTTTTCAGTTTTCATTTCTGTCAGTCCATTGTGAGCCTTTCACTGTTTTTGGAGTGTTCACCAACATCTTCATTACAACTGTTTTAAAGCTTGTATCAGTTCCTTCAAATCTAGGTTTCTACTAATTGCACCAACTTGGGCTTTCTAATGTAAGCAGTGGAGAGAAAAAGACTCTGAGTGTAAATTCTGCTCATAGGTGAGACATCAGTCAGCCACAGGATATATCAGAGTATCTCATTTTGCCCTGTGCTCCACAGCAACCTGTAACTATTTATGACATAACAGTGGGTTGATGTGTAATCTTCTTACTAATATGTTTAGCATGTAATTAACACCAAATTGATTGTATCTGAAATCACAAAAATATTTTTAATCTTGGAGAAATGTTTATATGTTGGGAAAATAATTTTAACAAGTTTCTTGATGGCCACACACGAAGTGCCTTTTTAAACGGTTATGCTCTGGAAAGATATTTATTTTTTTCTGCATTCTCCTGAGCTAAAAATTCCACATACCTGTTCAAGTTGGAAACTTTTTGCTTTAATTAGTAAAAGATCTAATGGCACCACTTAAAATATTTTGCCACCAAGCTTTTAGAGTTATGTTTGGACAAATGTTACAGATTGTTTGGGCTAATGGAGCCAAGTTAAATATTATTCAAATTTGTGTTAATATGAAACCCAGGAAAACTGAAAATATAACATTAAGGAAACAATGGGAAATATCTTTAAGGGGAAAAGAATTTCTTATTGAGAAGTTCTATTAAGTGAACTACTTTGATTACTGATTTTTTCCTGAGAAATGAGATGCATGCTTAATTTTTTTTTTTTCCCTGAACACTTTGAAGGTCTGTAGGTTTGTACCTGTGATTCCTACCTTGAAGGAAATCCACAGATTAACCAGTGATCACAGAAACAGAGCTATAAAACAATCCCATACTTCTGTTTTTAATTTTTACACAGACTGGTCTTTAATAGTAGCTTTGCAAATATAGCCAGTAGTGTTAGGTTTGTGCTGCAGTTTTTACCTTGTTATTACATTCTATGATAGTCTTCTAATTGTGTGGTTGAGATGGAAGCTTTGGCTCACCTCTCATGAAGAGCTAAAAAGAGGTGAAAACTGTCCTGCTGCAGAATGAAATTACTCAGTCTGGAGGAAATTAGTGGTGAAGCAAATCCTTGTCACTTCCAGGAGCGACTTCCAATTATGCTTGTTCTGGAGAAGGAATGCTCAGGATAGCCATCATATTCCATATTTACAGTATGTCCTCATATTGCAGATTGTGGTGCTCCACAGGGGTCCTTGAGCAGGATGGCAGAGCTGCCCTTGTGGTGGTTGTTGGTATTTACTGGTCCCTTCCACACTTGTGAAGCAACTTAGCACCTTACCAAAACCAGAAGTTGGTAGAATTTTTGTGTTTTGGTGGAAAACTTCTAATTTTTTGAATAAAATAAATTATCTATAGTTATATTTATATCTATAATAAAAATAAATCTGGAGTGGGCACAGTGATTCTTATATTTCAGCTGGGCAACTGGTAAGATCTTTTGACCTAATAAAGGAAGACAATTTAAGGATATGCAAACACATACATGAGAAATCCAAACATTTTACCTTTCTGAAATGTTCCTCAGGATTGCACCATCAAATTCCCATAATCAGAGTTTCCTTAGCTGTGCTTCTTCTCGGATGAGATTATTTGTATAATTTCCTTCAGTGGAAGTCTTTTCTATATATGTAGAATATCATACATGTGGCTCTTTATAACCTTTAATATGCTGATAGCCACGTTTAGTTGGAGATGATGCATAAATGCAGTGACCAGATCAAAGGCTGACAGTTGAGTTTTTCAGCTCTGACAGGAACCAGTGATACTGAGAAACAGCTCAGAAGTCTTCTGGGTCAGTGTCTGCCTCCTGTTTGAATGTGAAGCATGAGCCTTTGTGATTTTCCTCCATTCATGCCTGGTTATCTCCCTGTCTGTTAGCAGCACATCACATATGTATGAAAGCTTCTTGGGAGAATTTAACCATGTTTGAGTTCTTGATGAGTTTGTTTGGTGGCTTAGGCTCTTGTTTAATTGATAGCTCTCCTGTGTTAGTCATTGCTTTGTTTTGCCTTTCATTTGAAGGATTCTTTACCTTGCTAAATTGATAAAGCTTGCAGGACTAATCTGCTCTGTGCTTTGTCTGAGCAGCTAAATTGAGTGTGTCCACATTTAGGTGCAATTTAGAAGCTTAGTCATCTGCTTACTCCTGAGTTTTCATGTGGTCTGGGGTTTCTGTTACACAAATATATTATTATGGTGGTTTTGGCCTAGGTGCACGGAGCTGCTGAAGCTGCACTGGCTTGTAATATGTCTTCAACTTCCTCAATTCTGTCTCCAAATTAAGTCTAAGCTCCTGTCTTGAATGCTTCCATATTCCTGCAGAAGGCGATGTTAAACACATGCAAATATAATTATGTGACTCTTACCCTGACATTCTGCTTTTCTAGAGTTCTTCCCACTAGGGATTACCACTCATTTGTTTGTAGTAATTGTCTCCAAAACCTTGCATGGAGCATTTCTCAGATATTTTTTTCCCTAGGTCATGTGTCAGTAAGTGGATGTACATGGCTTTGGCTTGGAAAGCTTGCTCTTGGAGGGACTGATCCTGGAAAAACTCCACTGAGTTCCCTGATTTGATGGGGATAATTCCCTTTCTTAGTGTAACTCTGACTAGCAGTGCTTGAGTGGATGTTGGCACAAACCTGGCTAGGATCAGTCTGCTGCTGTTACCTTTGGGACGTGGTTTTGAAGTGATGGGAGCAGGAAGGAGGATGGAATTAGCTGCTGTAAATTGGTAGCTGCAGAAGCAAGTAGTGGCCATTGTCATGTTGCCTGTATTTATTTGCACAAATTTGGATTAGATTTTGAGATGAAAGAGACCAGGCTACTTCCTGCAGAACTTTTTAATGAGCTTCTCTGAGACTATTTACTTTCATTCATATTCTTACTTTTGCAGCTGACCATTGATTCATGCAAAGGAATTAGGCCAAAGGAAAATTGCCCCTCTAAACAGCAGCTGTTGTCTTTTAGGAAGTCCTAACATACAGATGATGAGTATTGTTTTTATATCCCTTGAATTTGTGCACTGTATGGTTTTGGGGAAGCCAAAATACAGGTACAGCTTACCTGTAGGGATGTGAGGCCAATAAAAAAAGTAAATCCTGATACTCTTTAATTGGCACATTAGTTGCATAAAACTCCTTGTGTTTTACACTGTCATTTGACCTTTATAGTGAGAACTACCTGTCATCTTTTGGAATGTCACTACCAGGGTACAAACATTTCCAGTTGTGTTTAAAACAAAAGTAGCTTGTCCTGTGTGGACATTGGCCTCTGATATTTGTTGTCTGTGTTTTCAAGAGTATTTAAGCTATTCCTCCACTTCCACAGACCAGAGAAAAATGATTTTCTCACAGAAATCTCACAAGATGTTTGGGCATAATGATAATAGGGAAAAAGAGCTTGGTTCTAATAAGGATATTCAGTGAGTAATTTCAGTGATTGCATGTGAAGAAGTGAGTTTGTCTACTGCAGAGGCTGTTCAGAAGGCTTAAATCAGGATCTGTTCCCTCCCAGGAGCTAACAGCCCAAATGACTTGAAGCTTAATTTTCCCAAAACCCTTGATAAAGTTTGTGTTGCTTGATTTCCTACAATGTGGAGCACCTGTAGGAATCCACTCACACATCTTGTGGTCCCACAGCTCTCTGAAGGGGCTTCTCTTTTCCTGTTGGGCTTATTTTCCATCCTGCAGGACGAAACAGTGATGCTTGTGCTCCTCAGGGAGGAGGAGACAGAACAAGTTTCAAGGTGAGGAAGGAAGATAAGTTTGGGGAGCAAAGCCAAAGTGAACCTCAAAGGGCAAAGCTTTTTCAAGAAGAATGATGGCAACTTGATGGAGAATGGCTGACTGCAAGGGACGTGGGGCAGGGGTTCCTTCAGGTGGCTGTCAGTCTGTCCTCCTGTTACAGGGTGTAGATGGAGCAGTGGTGCTCAGAAAATGTTATAACACAGCTCAGTTTTATTCCCTGTCCTCTTGTGAGGTCTGAGGGACAGGCTGGTGGAAATGTGCCTCCTGTCCTTGGCTCCTTTCTGCCGCTGGGGTCCCAGGAAGCTTCCAGAAGTTCTCACTGATTCCCGTGCTACAGCATAACCCAGTATGGATTGTGATCTAGCACTGATCCCATCCCTCTGATGTTCACCAACAGTTTGCCAGTGTAAAGCAATATCAATTCTACTTTTTTGTTTGTTGTGTAAGTCGTATTCAGGATAAGAAAAGGCTGGGTTCCAGTCATATTTGGGTTGCAATATGGCCCAGGCTCTGTTTTCAGTATTTTTCAAGTCTTTTCTCCAGAGATCTGTAATGCTTCATTTCCAAGTCTGTTTTCAGTGTTTTCTAGACAGACATATCATAATTCAAGATCTTGAATGGATCTTGTCAATGGCAGGTACTGCTTCTTCCCCATTAGCAAATGGCCTTGTAAGCAACTGACAGTTTGTCTAATGGTATTAAATACATCAAAGATAAGGGAGCAGGTCTGTGCTCTGTACTCAGTAAATTTGAGATTGACTTGAAGGCCATCTCCACAGAAAAGAGAATTTTAAGAAGTTGATTCTTACCTCTGCCAGTTATTTTCAGCCTATTTTTTTTTTTTCTTCCCTGTAACTGAATCTGGTCTGTCAGTTGTCTCTGTCAGAATAAATTTTTGTATTTTGCTTTTACACCATCTGTTTGATGGCTGCAATATATGATTCTAATCTTATGATTGATAGATTTCTGGAGCTTTTAATTAGATTTTTACCTTTCTATTTGTGATCTACTTCTTTTTCTAAGACCCTAATTTTGTCTCTCAGGTAGAAATGAGATTGTAGCCATTGCTTCAAATCTGCTTTGCTGTCACTGGTGAAAGGAGCATTTACAGTAAACATGAGTATGGTCAAAATGAGGCAGAAAACCCAGTTTTAAAGCAGGTCTTGTCTTGACTTTCCATTGATCAGCCTTCAAAATCTATCTGAAATTTGCTTCTAAGTTGATTATAGAATTGATGTTCCCAGCAGTTCATTTTTACCTGTTTTCCTCAATAGTTGCAATACTGTTGCAGAAATTATTCTTAACTTTCTGTCAAAGGGACTGCTCAGGAGAGTCCTGTGTTCTTGCTGCCTGCAGGATGCTGTGCCTGCCTTTATTCCTGCTTCAGCTGCCTGGAGAGGGATCAGCCTGGTGGAATTAGTACCAGGGTACTGATGAGAGCTCTCAAACACCTGCAAATGTTGTTGGAGTGCAGGCAGCACTGAGGATTTTGGGACACTTTGTCCCTGGTGGTGCCTCACTGGCTGCCCCGTGCACCCACAGTCAGTGTGGTTTGGGGCAGCACTGCTGTATTTGGGAATTATTTGGAATTAATGTTGTATTTGGGAGTTAATTGGAATTAATGTTGTATTTAGGAATTAATTGCCTCTCTTCTGTGGTGTGGGGACACAGTGGTGACATTGTGCTGTGTCTGCATCCCAGCAGTCACCCACAGCACAGGACACAGGAGCTGCCTGCAGTTTTTCAGGATGTTTTCTCTGCACCTTTGCTTCTGCAGAGACACAAATTGGTGATTCTGTTTCAGCCAGGGCTCCATGGAAAGGGAGGACAGACTGCTCTGGAGGTCAGTGATTTGGAGATCACTAACCCATTTTTAACAGCCTGTCAGCGTGCCTGTAGAAAATGTGGGGAGGATGGTGCTGAACTCCATTTCTGATAGATTTATTCTTTTTTTCTTTCCATTCTGATGCTGTTTCTTAAGAGGAACAGTCCTTGCTAAACAAACAAACAAACAACAAAACCAACAATTTGTTTTACAAAACTTAAAATTTACTGTAATTTTAATTATATCAGTTAAAAATAAAGAGTGCAAGTTAGGCTGTGCTGGGTTGAGGACAGTGCCTCCCATACTCACCAGTTCTGTTTCATCTGCTTGTCTTCATCCCTTTGCTCTTTTCTTTGCAGAAAATCCCTTGGGAAATCTTTGTTTGCACAGTGCTCAGTGTGAAGAAATCTTGAGCTATTGTAAGGGTGCTTTTAGGCATGATAACAGAAATGGTAATAAATTTCATATTAGTGGAGCTGAGGTTCTGATCTCCAAAATCACAGCACAATCAAATGCAGCTTTTAATGTGTGTCTCCAAACTTAATTTCAAGAGCTGGATTCTGTCAAGGTTGGCTATTTCACTGTGGGGGGAGAGAGGCACAGAATGGAGGGGAAGAGTGTGGAAATCAACTTTCTTGTGAAATGTGCCAAAAGATAAGCATTTAACTATGAGGAAGATAATATTTTGATAGCAGAAGTAAGGTGTATGTGAATATTTAGGAGACTATTCCTGAATCCTTGGACTTTTTTTTCCATTGGTCTTTTTTCTTTTCTCCTGTGGCAGGTAAGAATGTGATAATTAACTGATGTAGAATATGAATATTAGTAGACTGTGAGCTATTACTGGTGTACCTAATAAGTAATCCTGAAAGTTTCAAAGGAGACCATGAGTTGTGAGCCTTCCTCACTTTCTCAGGTCAGAGTAAAACCAGGTCTTTTAAGGCAATTTAGCAAAGCTGTCCTACTGAGTTTTCATCTCTGACATTTTCTCTGGGTGTGCACTGGGCAATATTGAGCACTTCAAATATTTTAGCAGCTTTTTAAGTTGAAACAGCACTTGGTTGTCTGTCTGCCTAAGAGGGTTTTGGGTGTTAGCATTAAATAGCAGTGTCCTATGTTGCAAGATATCAACCTAATGAAAAAATTTGACTTTACTTGGAAGAGTTTTTTCCACAATTTGTCCCAAAATAGAAAATATTTCAATTCTTAACTTCAGTTTTCCTTTGAAGATTACAAAAGGCTTGTCCAAAAATGGAGGCCTCTTCCTTAGAATTTTATTTTATGTTCCTTGGGATGTGCTGTCTTATCCAAGGTGACTGAACAAATAAATCCTGCATTGTTATACATTCCCTACATAAGAATATAATTTAACTTTACATTAATGATTTTTCTGCTCTCCCAATAAGGAAACAGCACACAGCAGTTTGCCCATTCTCTCTGGTTTAGAATAGAGTGTGTAGTGTATAAAAAGTTCACATAACAGATGTGGTCACAGGACATCCAGCCCATTAAAGCAATCCTGCATATGTATGTACTGCTTGTCCACAGCTATGGAGACAGCAATGTTTAATTAAAGCAGTTGTGTTGTTTAAATATGACTCTGAGAAATTTCAGCAAGGAGAAGATGAGTTCAGAAAGCAGTTTGTGTCTTGTGCCTTCCTGTTTGTCCTGAAGCACGTTTTGCCTGGACTTTAGTGGGAACTTAACTTATGGATTTTCTCCAATTTTGTCTTTTGTCTATATGATGGTTTTGTTTAGACTGGGGAGGCATTATATTAGGAATGTTTTTTTGAAATGCTGATTTTGGCAAAACCTGGATGAAACATCTTTCTTTGGGGAGGGCAGCAGTGGTTACAGCATCACTGAGAAATGTGGGAGCCTCTGGGTCACAAGCTTGTGTGAAATTGTTGTAGAGTGGTGAGAAGAGGCCCTGGCAGTCTCATCCTCTTGAAGTGGTAGAGCTGGTTAGAGGTGGGGTTTGGAGAATACAGCTGGGCACAAAAGAGAGCTCATTGTGAGGCAATGGTACAGGGAAGCAATTGTGCATTTCTGAAATGCCTAGATAAATGCAGCAGGGAAGTTAGCTGGAGACCAGAAAAAAGAGGTGAAAAAAAAAAAAAAAAAAGATGGAAGGGAAATTCTTGAGCAAAGAGAACTTGTTTTCCAGAAGGGGAAATAGATACTGAGAAATAAAGCCCTAAGGGGAAGGCTGGTTCTTCAGAGAGATGAAAACACACATCTGGATATAAGTTTCTCAGATAAGAATGTGAAAGTGTAGGAAACAGCCCAGTGATCCTTTGGAGCTTTGAGTTTTAATAGATAACATGTGAAAAGGCAGCAGAAGATAAGGAACAATCAGAAGGGTTTTATGGATTTTTGGGGGTTTGTTTGGTGTTGGTTTTGGTTTTATGTTCATTTTTTCCCCTCTGGAAAGTTTTTTAGCAATTGCTTATGAAGTTTTTTAGAAGATGAAAATGGATTGTTCCCAGTTAATCCCACTTAATGTTAACTTCATTTTATAGAATAGATAATTTCCAAGCTGGTTCTTCCATAGCTCTCATGTATGCAGCAGGGTTAGTACAAAGTAGTTTTATAAGCATGAGGAGTTTCAGTAACTTGAAACATCAGAATTCTGTGCAAAGGCTTTAGGAAAACTTGAGTTTTGTGTTCATTTAGCAAACACTGTGAAATCAATTCAGCTGTACTACAGCAAGTAAAAAACCAAAAGTGGGATGAGGATGGGGGACAAGGAAGGTGGGAATCCACTCAAGAGTGAAGAAAATTGCTCGTAAATTGGTTGCAACATCTGGTTGCTAACATCAAGTCAATACAACCCTTCCTTCAAAATTCATTTTACATATTAAAACTGTCCTACGCATTTTATTGCAACGTTTTGGCTTCCTCTGCTCCTCAGTGGCCTCTGTAGACATGTTACACTCAGTGTGGTGGTGCTAGGAATGAATAGAGTTGGTGAAACTGGATGCTTTTTACATTAAAAAACCAAAGCCCTGAACAGCAAGAAAAAGAAAAACCCCAAACATAAACAGAGATCTCTCTTACCTTTCCAGGAAAAGATCTGGGAAGGGTTTCTAGTCTGTGCATGTCTGAAAGTGAGCAGGGTGATGAAATCAAGGCTTGATTTTCATGCCAGGCTTCACTAAAATAATTTGTTTGTTCATAGAATGTCTTTCCAAGTTATCAAGAATTTACAGCAGTGAGGAGCAGGTGTGAAATATTGCAAGTCTGAAATATCAGGTTGTCTGCATTAGTGGGGAGCACCCAAACACTGCAGTTTCTTCACTGTGATCTATTCAGTCACACACCACACTTAAGTGATATACAAAATTAAAGCAGTGTGTGTTTTGCTGAAGTTTGCAGCAATGCTTTTTGCCCAGATGAGTCCAGAAGTGTCAAACACTGAAGCACAGGCACATCTCTGTTGATATCCTGATGAGATTGTCCACATGGTAGCTGAGTGAAAATATGGCCTGGAGAGTGCTCGGTGTGGTCTGATTTCTGCCTTTGTGGCAGTCTGAGCTTTGGAACAGCTCTGGGCTGGTCTGGCCACCTGAAATCTGTGTAACCAGCTGGTCCTGCTGGACATGGAAGGAGAGCTCCAGTTGGAGAAGTTAAGTAGGAGTTGCTAAACAAGATCAAGAATTGAAAAGAAGTAAAAAAGTGACTTTTTGTATGTGCAATTATTAACCTTGGGTTTTAATTTTTAGTATGAATTAAAATGATGCTTGAGCTAATCTGACACAGAACTGTACTGCTCCTCTTTGTGATGTGCATATCCTGCCTTCTTCATATTAAACCATGTTTCTGTAGCAGCTGTATTTTAAAGTATTTTCTTTTTTTTTTTTTTTTATGCTTCATATTTATAGTTTACTGCCATTCCCTGAACTCGCCCCGAAACAAAAGACAACAAATATTTGTTTTTCAAATACGCTTTGCCTTTGAAGAAAATGTAGAATCATGGAATCCATAAGGTTGGAAGGGACTTCATGAGGTCTCCTGGTTCAGCCTCTGCTCAAAGCAGAGCATGGAATTCAGGCAGGAAACTTCTGTTTGGGTCTTGAAAACCAAAAATTGCCTCCTGTAGTATTTTCAGTGAGTTTTCCAGTGCCAGACTGAGGCTGCTGCTAAGCAGCCTGTGCTTTGCCATTTTGTGCTTTTAAACCTTTTCAAGGCAGAGGTGATACTTGCCTGTGTTGGAGGTGTCAGGGCAAGGCTGGGCTGTGTCAGCCTGACCTCTGCACCAGCAGCTGTGTCCTGTCTTCCTGCAGGCTTGTTCAGGTCAGGAGCTCTCAAGGGATGTTTGACTTGATCCTCTGCCACTCCTGGCTGTTCCTCTCCTCCTTGGACACAAGAACACGGGAGGCTGTGCTGGTGAAGGCTCTGTGCACCTCAGTCTGTCACTGAACCATCACATCTTGTTTATTGTGATATTATTTTAGTTGAGGTGTTAGGGCATGGGTTGGACTGGATGGTCTTGAAGGTCTCTTCCAACCCAGTGATTCTGTGAATTATTTTACAGCTGATCCACTGCTAGGAGCTTTTCTTGGTGACCCTCGCCAGCTTGAGCTCCAGATGAGCTTTGACTTTGCTCAGACCATCACTTGAGATTTGGGCAGTGTTCCTGCACCCCTGGGTGCTGTTTGTCCTCTCCCTCCTGTGCTGGAGCTCCATCACCAGGTGCCTCTTCAGCCCAGGTGTGCACTGGCACACGAGGAAGTGCCAGGACAGCCTTCATCCCTCTCATTCCTCCTGCAGTGTCTCTGTCTTTCACCAGGGCACAGGTGACGCTGCCAGAGGAGATCTGGAGCACATCAAGAGCGAGTACAGACTCTGGGGACAGAGGTGAAGGACACAGGAGTGTAAAATGTACTGTTAAACATTATGCTGTCAGCATAACGATTCCTTTATGTGGGTAAGAAAACCTGTACACTCTAATTATTAGACAGGAATTCCTGCAGGCTGAGACAAACATGTATTTCCTTGGAAGAAGCAGAATACTTGAATTACTCAATCCATTATCCTGCTTTCTGTGGGCCTTGGTGTGACTTCCACTGCAGTCTGCTGTAGGGAATTCAGCCTGGAATTCAACTGCACAAGTTGCAAAAAGTGAAGGGTTTTTTTTCTCCTGGATATTTCTTAACATTAGTAGTTTGCCAAATACTTTTTTTTCCTTATTTTTATAAGGATGAGGGCAGAAGTGTGTTGTCTGCAAGCAGTTCCAGATCATTTGGACATTTAATGTGTGTTATTAACTGAGCACCACTGTAATGGGCTTAAGAATGGACAGCTTATTCACAAAATTAGGGCACTTAACCTCGAAGGTCCATTTTTCTCATTGTTCAGACAGAAAGAAAACAGTCTGACTCATACCTGAAAGCCTTCTCTAATCAGAACAGAGGATCTAACCTTTTTTGAATTAAAAGCTGTCGTGTAGGTGTGTTACAAAACTGTGATGGACTGCAGCATGGGATTTGCACACTCCAACTATTGTGTGGCTGTTTAATTGCTATGTAAATTTTCCTGAGGACTGAAACTATCCAGGGTCACACATGTGGTGTCCAACAACTAGAGCAAAAATTCAGAAATGTTGAATAGAGAGTTGATTGTTAATTTTGTATGAGATGTCCACATTGCTGGATCCCAGTATTTCTGTGTGGATCTGTGCAGTTCTTCTTGCTGAAACTATGCAGAGTATTTGGAAAGCACTGGTGGTTGTAACAGGGCTTGGTTTTTTTCTCTCAATATTTTTCCACCTGTGGCTTGTTCTTACTGCAGATCAGGGACAGGGGTCTGTAGTCTCCAAGCTGCTGGTTATAGTTTGCAGTGGGATCTCCCCTCAACCTTTCTTTAAGTTCAACAAACCCAGGTGTCTCAGCCTCTGTTCAAATGTCATCATACAGCTTCCTGAGAGTCTCTTTCCTGTCCTGAGAGCCTGCACTGACCCAGGATTGCAGATGGGCTGTCAGAAACCCACAGGACAAGGCAGCAGTGAATTCTTCCAAATTCTCAACCCCCTCTGTCTGTGGTTGAGGTGGCCTTTGCTGCTCCAAGGGCCACTGCTGGAGTTTTGGGGCACAGTGGGACTCCAGGAGACTTTGCTGCAAAGCATCTTCCTGCTCATGCAGTACCCCACCTGTGCTTGTTGCCTGGGTTTATTTCCTCTCAGGTGGAGGGCTTTGAATATTTTTCTTCTATTGAACTAAATGATGTGAAAGGTTCAGAGAGTGCCGGTCTTTCTACAGCTCAGTAGAAATAAAAATAAATTTTCATGCCCCTTTGCAAAGTCAGCTGATAAGAAGAAAAAAACCACTTGAGTCTTATAGAGATGAAATGTACTATTTTTTTAAAAATAGAATTACCTCAGCTGAATATGATTTTAAAGTTTTTGTCTTTCTTTAGAAGTGATGTTCATACTTGCCCATGTGATTTGGAAACTAGTGGAATTTGTGTATTTCATAAAACCCAGTCCCAGGAATTCATTTCCTGCATTGCAAAACTGGAGATGAAAATATGTTCAATCTGAAGATATGCAGATTGTGCTGCCAGAGGGCTTCAGGATAGTGTTATAATTGAGTAGTTTATCACAGTAACTTTGAAGTTCTTGGAGTGAAGGCAAAAGAGAGAATTGCCAAGTGCTTTCTGTTGGGAATTATGGTCATTTAAGGTTAAGAGGCTGGTGGCAGTTCATACCCATTAAAGAAAATTAGCTGCACAGCAGAAATCCTGGAAAATGGTTAAAATAATAAAACAGATACTGGGTGTGTGAAGACTGGAAAGGGCAGCCAGAATCTGCTGTGTGGGTACATTCACACATGGGAATGCATTTTTGTCCCTTTCCTAGTCTTGGATTTAGCATGTTCCCAAACCAAGAACTAAAGCACTCCTAAAGAAGGGGAGGCTTCACTGAACAGCTTTTTACCTCCAGCCCTGCAGATAGCTTTCCTAAAAATCAAGAAGATTTTCCTCATGGCTTTTAAGTTTCTGGAGTGCAAGAGATAGCCAGGTCAAGGGTGAAAAAATGCATTGCTGTGGAAAATTCAGGTTTCTTCCAGCTCAGGTGCAGTGTGTTTGGGATTGTGGTGACTGGGGATGGGGAAAACAAAGCACAGAAAAACTTCCAGGGGATGACTCAGCTGCCACTCAGGATGCTTTGGGCTGACAAAGTCCTTTAGCAGTGCAGTGCAGTGGCACAGAAAAAGCCTTGGAGTGAGGAGTGAGGGCTGCTTTAGTTACTTGGAGGAATTGGGCTAATGAAAACCATCAGTAACTCCTTAGATCCAGGAATCTGGATTAATTCATTATCACTTGAATTTTAGCTCCCATGTTTTCAATGTTGATCTGCCATTTAAAATAAACCCTTTGGAATGTGGTACAGATTAATCATAGCAAAGGATGTGTGCTGTCACTTCAAAACAGGTGCTCTTAAGTTTCTTGGAAAATTATTTTTCTTCTGTTCTTCATGAGCATTTGGAAGTTGCATGAATTGTGTCCCAGGTGAGGTTTGTTTTGATGGGAATTCTAGATGCTGTCTTGGATCGTGACCTGTTTTTAGGGAGAGCAAGAGAGGTTTTTATTAGTTCCTAAGCTTTCTTCTGTGGAACACAGATTTTATGCATTCCTTCTTGTAAAATACAAAAAATGAGGTGAAGAGAAATTCATCTTCCCTGTAGATTGTGGGGTGTTGGTTGAATCAGGATTCCTTTCAGAGTGTTGGGTTCTGGGCTGATTTGTTTGTCCCTGCTTTGAACTGGTGTGTGGCAACCACTTTGAAAACGTAGCAGGAACAGAAACTCAACTTTGTGTTTGAGGTTCTGTGACTAGAAATGAATATTTACCTTACTTAGGAAGCAGCTGGACAGGAAAGAATCCTATTGCTGTTTAACTTGGGTAAGAGCTGTTTTTTGAAGTGTATGGCAGTTCATTTTTCCTTAAATACAGTTTCCCTACTGGTCTTATTGAATTCTTTATTGATGTAAATGAAGAAATATCTGAGGACTGCAATTAAGTCTGGTGTTCCTTCTCCTTAGATGGCAGGTTATTTTTGTTTTCCATAGATTTTCATTTTGTCTAATGTTGTCTTAGGTTAAAGACAAATAATATCAATTAGACAATACATATTTTTCAAAACTTTGCCTATTTAGGACTTGTGTTTATCTCTGAAATGCAAAATCAGCTACTGCCATGAAATTATTGGGCATCAAGGATCTGCAGTTTTGTTGTTAGCAGTGTCACTGTTTGCCAGATGGGTACCTGAGAATTCTCTGAAGCAGAGGTAAATTTGTTGTTCTTGAGCACTTATTGGTAACATATGGCTTTAACCAAATGCAACAACTATGTTCTTTCTAGAAAGAGAACTAAATTGAGGCCATTTCTTTTCTGACCATAAGGTAACAGAATTAGGCCTGAAGTCTGGTAGTTTTTCAGATCAGAAAAATATAAAATAAAATAAAAAAGTTTTTTTTTTAAAGCACAGAATAGAACCTTGTCTTAAAGCAAACACAGCATCTGCAGCAAGAACATCAGAATGAGTGTGTTTTGTCTGCCCATGAGCTTGTGCAGTGCCCATGTATCAGAGGCTGCAGAGCCAAACCATTACAGAGCTGTAGAGAGAAAACTCGTTTGTGCTTTAGTAAGACTCTTCAATTTGGATTCTGTGTGCCTGGACAAGCACAACTGGGCAACCAGAGCTCTAAAATGAGCAGCTGATTAAAAGACCCCAAATCCACAGTCTTGAAGATGTTGAGTAATTAAGTTAGGGATTGACCTGGGAATGTTTAAAATTCACAACTATGATGAGGATTATTATTTAATAATAAACTTTATTATCCAGATTATCTTGGATATTATGATGGAGAGGGTTCAGATGGTAGCAAAATAACCTCTGACTACAATAGGAACTTGCTACAATCGAGTAGTGTTGCTTTGAATTTTTGCATCCTTGTATATAAAAGGATTTGAACGTTGTATAAGGTATTTTATAGTTACATACCTATAGAATTACTGAGCTGAAGATTGTGCAAGACTTCAGCATCTGATTGCTGTTATTGGCACTTCTGTAAGAGCTGCTCTGCTCGTTGTGGGGGTGATGGGGTGTCGGACTCAGTCCTGATTTTGCGCATCAGGGAGGGGAGGAAGGCTCCGAGCTGTCCGGGATGAGGGGCTGCGATTGCCAAGGCTGGAGAGCCCAGAAGGCAGAAGCACAAAGTGTGAGGAGACAAGTGGATTTACTTCTCCAGCCATGAACTTCATCCAGTCCAAGGAAGAGGGTGGGGGCTGAGAACAGTGTCCGGATGTTTTGGAAGAGCTGAGTGGCTGAACAGAGTAATTATCAACTGAAATTTAAATAACGTAGCAGAGGAAATCTGTGCACTCCTGGCATCCTCCTGGGAATGCTGGTGCTTTAGGACATTGGAAAGTCTGTCTTGAATTCACTTGATTGTCTTTAGAGAAGAATGAAAGATGAAGCAATTCAGAGGAATTATTGCAATGAAGCAGGATTTGCTCCAGTTGCTCCAAGCATCCCTGTTTGTAATAAGTGTGTATGTTGTGTGACTCAGTCTTCAGCATCTACAAAATATGTGTTGAATTAAATTGTTATTAGAACATTGCAGGACATGTTTATGAGTAAAGCTCCCTTAATAGCTCATCTGAACTCACTTTCATGGTGTCTTGTACCATTCTAGTCCAATTCATATTTCTATTCTCACTGAAATAATTCCTTCCATGTCTGTTTTCTTAAAGCTACCACTGTAGCTGCACTGTTCTTAGCATGCTTTATCCTACAAATTATGCTAAAATAAATTAGAAATTGACAAGGCATACCTAATGTCAAGAGCTTTACCAAAGCTGGTATAGATGTCATTTCTGATTTCGTTTTAATGGAGTGATAATCAACTTTGCTGCTGACATTCCAGAAGAGACCTGTGTTCCTTAATGCAGTTTTCTTAGATGTTTTTAATTGATTAGACTATCTTATTTGAATGTGAAATGACCAAGAGTAGTAGCTGGTCCTGTGGGAGAGATAGATGTGTTGAGTAGGATTCAAGATCTTCTTGGCCCCACATACTACCAAAGAGGCAGGAATTCTGCACAATAAGAATATTATGTAGAATTATTTCATCTGGACATAGATACGTGTTGAAGTGAAATATAAATAAATTTGCCTGCATGGTATTATTTTCCTCATATCTTAGACCCAGATGATTTCTTTTCCAAGAAATCTGTTTGGTTCCAAGAGTCCTTTTGAACACTGATGTGTTTGAAAGCCAACCAAGATTACATGTTAAGGTTTAGCTCTTTGTAGTTGAAACCCACTAGTGAGCCCATAATCAGCTGCCAAACTTTATAAAGGAAACATAAAATATTATGTTGCCCACAAATACCAGCTGTAAACCACTAATGTCTGCATTAGTTCAGTAACTTCAGAGTCACAAAGTTTAATTGACTAATGGGGTAACCTGTGGCAATCTGCTGCTTTGCAGCAGCATTAGACCTACTGCGAACAGGAGGAGGAAATTTTACATAGTTCATCACAGTTTTAGTCTGTTTTTCTTCAAATGGCAGATAAGCCTTGAGGCAGAGCATGCTGGAAAAAGCAAATGTTCAGAAGGTAAACACTGTTTTTTAAAACAGACAGAGGCTGCAGTTACGGTTTGAGCAAAGTGAACTTCATGAGGAATGTTTCTCTTAAATTTAGGGCATGGTGCAAGTAATTGGAATAACAGAAATGGAATCCTTTCACTTAGACACTAAACTTTGTAAGTGATTAATAGGATGATTGATATTGTGTATACAGGACAGGCTGTGCCAATCTGCAGGAGTAGAGGAAAAAGCGATCTCAAGATATGTGTTGATCAAGGAATGTTGAAGTCTTTCAGAACAGAGAGCTGCAGATTTCCCCAGGGGAAGAATGTTGAGTGTTCCTGGGGAATTGTGCTCGTGTGTGGGACTGGTGTCTCAGACTGGGTGTGGTGGAGAGGTTGCTGTGTGGATGGCAGGAGTGGTGGTTCTGCATGCACTAGTTGAAGCCAAGTAAAGCTGTGCTGGGATCAAGTCTTACCAAAATACACAAAAACTGAGGCCATGGACACTGTGTTGCTCCATGTCCCTTGGCTGGCTCCTCTCTGCCTTGGGGGATTCCAACCAGCTTAACGCTGTGTTTTGCTAGAGCTTCTCTGAGATAAAGGGAAAGCTTGTGATGGAATGCCATGAAAAGCAGATGGGGAACAACATGCAAGTTAAACACCAGCTATTTACGCGTTGCTTACTCCAGACATAATTCTTTCCAGTGTTTCTTGCAATCAGCTCACTGGCACACCAGTGAGTAGCTAATGATGCACCAGGGTAGAAGAACTGAACTGAGAACAGAAGAGGAAATTAAGCTGGAAAATCTGAAAGGTGTAGGCAGTGATTCAAAGGTAGTCTTGGGGAAAAGCATGAGTCAATCAAAGGATCAAGACAAATGGAAGAAAATGGCTGGTACAGGCAGTGAAAGTGCCCTGTACAGGCTTGGTGGCTTCTTTTCTTCAGTGAACCTTTTAAAATACAGCTGACATAAGTCAAGTAGGGGTACAGGCTGTCTTGTGCATATAGCTGAAACATAGGGACCTTTTCCCCCTCATTTCCTTATCTTTATCGTTACTTTCCATCTGTGCTTTCCTGACAGAAGAATGTTTCTTGTGTTGTAGAAATGTCTTGTGCTAAGATGCATGAACTAGGGCCTATAGTTTGTAAAATCTGTTTATAATCCATTTTATGACTTAAGAATTTTATTAGTATTATTTTGATGTCTGTCAATAACCATTAGACCTAGATTCCAATATTCTTAAACACTTATTTCTATGCTCTAGTGCATTACATACTGCTTCAATCCAGTTAAGGTCTTGCTTGTATGCTAGGCTCATAGAAAGATTGATGTCAAATCAATCTTTCTATGATATAACTTCGAAAAAGTTATGCCAAAAATATTCTACATTTTGTGTCTACATGCCATATTTTTGATGGCTTGAAGACCAGAAAGGGAGACCAGCTGTTTGTCTTGTCCCTGTTTGATAGCACTAGGTCAGGGAGAAGCATTTGGACAGGACTGGAAACAATAAAATATCTATGGCCAGGTAACAGGACGTGCTCATCTGGCAGCAGTTCAGGGGTTCTTGGCAAAGGCAGGTCTAGAGGGGAGAAAGTGCCAAACCAGGTCCTATGGCACCAGTGAGTATTCCAGCTGGGTAGGAGCACACTAAGGACTCACTGAACTAAGTTGTCCTCTTTTCAGGCTCTGTGTGGCCAAAGTTTCTGCAGCAGGTTGGACTCACTTGGGTTTACAATAATAATTTTGGGGCCCTGTACACTTGTTTCAGCTGTTTTGTGCTAATTGGGTCTTGGAAATACACAGCCTCTTACAGAATTGTAGTTTAAGGGGGAAAGAAGCATGTAGTGAGCACTGGCAGTAGGACTAAAAATGAGAGAAACTTCATCTGTGAGAACAACATAGAGGAGGAGGAAGAGGCAAAATGCATCAGGATTGATGACTTGCTTTTTGAGATTTTAATGCTTTTAATCTTTGTACAGTTTGAGCAGTTGGTGGGTGCTCCAGTGATGGAGATACTTTCTGCTAATGTAATTTTGGGTGTCAGTTATGGTGTCTAAATGCTGCTTTCTTTTTCCTCTGCAGGGATCTAGAAAAAAATAACATCACAAGAATCACAAAGACGGACTTCACGGGGCTGAAGAATCTTCGTGTCTTGTGAGTATAGCACAAAAGTTGTCTGGTTTTTAGGAGACTATTTTAGGGTGCTACTACTTAGAATTTCCTTAATTCCAGGGATGAAATTCTAGTAATTTTGGCACATTATTCAGTTGTTGGTATTCTTTTAAACCAGGCAACCTGAACAGTTTTTCATGTGAAACAGTAAATTTTAGTTCTATACTAAAGTGACTGTAGTTTCAGAGCTGTTCAGTTGTTTCTTACTAGCTTTGAATAAGTCATGTGCTAAAAATTTTGGTCTGCTTTGCAGTCACTCATGCATAAACCACTTATATTGAGACACTAGCAAACAGGACTTTCAGATTTTGGCCACTGTAAGGTACAGTCCCATTAACAGCATTTTGCATAGTCTTAAGCAGAAGTTGATCATGAATAGCTGTAGAACTTGAACACAAGCAAAATGGTGAGGTTTTTTGGTCTGTATACAGTCATAAATACAAAGATTTCAGGTGGTGCTGTCTTGGGAGCTCAGTATCTGTCGAGAGCTTAACCATACCTGTAGATGGGCCTTGAACATCAGTCTGCAGACTTTGTCATTCCTGATTTCCTGTTTTCTCTACATGAGCCTCAAACAGCACTACTGAGTTAGTGATGAAAAATCTTCCTCTGAGTATCTTCTAAATCAAGCCCTTAAAGCTGCAACTGTTGAACTGTTACAGTTCTTTAGTGATAATTCAAGTAATATTTAAGTCCTGCTAAGGAAAAGGTGAGTATTTGCACCTGCTACCTTAACACTTATGAACAAGTTGTCATATACTAAGGAAACACCTCAAATCTAAGGGAAGAATTTTTGTTCCTGTAGTGTTTCTCTCATCTGTAGCAGAGTTGTTTAGATTTCCCATCCCAGCTGTCAATACCATTTTGAGAGTCCATTAAAATACATGTTCTATACTATATTAATGCCAGTGGTTGTTTCAGTTTGGTTGGACAAACTGAAATAGTGTCAGACATTGCCTAATGCTGCTGCAGTCTTTTATGCCTTCAGGAATAACCAAAATGTACAACTGCCATCTTTATATGGAGCTTTTGTCCTCTGTTCATTCCAGGTTTATGTAATTAATTTGCTCAGACTTTGAGTAGCGTGGTGTCTGCCACAGAAGTCACTGGAATAAAACATCCTCCAGATTTTTCTTAACTTTGGCTTCTCATATGGTCTCTTCATAATTCTGTCACTAAACCCCTATTTTTCCTTTTTTTCCTCCCTGCCTTGTTTGCTCGGGGGTACAGTGAGAAGACAGAAATTTGCAGCCTGTCCCAGTGTTCCTAGAAAGGTAGCATAATTCTGTTTGCACACATCAGAACGAGGACTAGGAGCAAGTGACCTGGAAACTCATAGCCCTCTACAGCAGAAAAAAAATCCTCCAGTCTCAAGCAAACGCCACCCATTAAAAATACCCCTTTGTGCACCTTCCCCTTTCATCCCTTCAGCTTCATCCTTTTCCCTTTTCCTCACACAGTTTTCCTCCCTGTCCTTTAAGCAGCATGACTCTCCTGTTCACATGCTGGAGTTTTGTAGTTTTATTTTTTCATCTTCTTGGTGTCAATATTCTCTTGCTGTCTGTGCCCTCAGCTCCTATCCAGTCAAAAGCTCTGAGCATCCTCAGAGGATTGAGGGCAGAGGAGTGGCTGTTGAACTGGCAGGAACAGTGTTTTTCACTGGGTCCAGACTGTTCACAGGTGTTTACCCAGAATGTTCAGAGGTGTTTAGTGCTCTCACAGAAGCAGGAATGGGTGTGTGCTGGAGGGAGGGAAAAGGTCACCTCAGATGGGACTGTTGGAGTCTCTCTTCCTTGGCTTCCACTTCACCTATCAAGAGCATTTCTGCTGTGGCAGAAATTTTGGCATTTCTGAATGGCTGTCATCCCCTGCACACTGTAAATCAGAGAGAAGTCAGTCTCCTTTCCTTGTAACTCTTCCCAGTAAAGGCAGGATCAGCCACAGTGGAAAGCTGGACCTGTCCCAGGTGTTTTTACACCCTGTTGCACAGTGGGGCTGTAGAGTTGGGTCACAGCTGCTGTAACTGAGAGTGGAACCCCTTGGGAGCACTTACAGAGGATTTGCTCCAGAGCAAGCCTGAAATCAGTGCAGGGCAGAGTCTGGACAAAAAAATACATTGCTATTGAGTGGGTTCCTGTTGTGGGCTGTAGAAGTCAGTTATCTCAATTATGGCACACAAATATTCTAGAAAGATGAGGAATGTCCCAGGGATGTAGCCACCAGCCTCCAGATCAGAACCTTTCTGAGCAAAATCTGGTTACAGAAGTTTAGGAACAAAAATATTTACCAAATGTGGAGGTCAGGAGGAAAATTTGGAATCAATTTCCTGTTAGTGACCAAGAGAAACAGTGCTTCTCTGCCCCAATTATTTTAATAATCTCCAGTTAAAACTGGTATTGATACTTAGGTGGAAAGCATTTTGATAATGTTTGAAGAGAAGTGGGAATGCTTTTCTATTTTGTTAAAATTAACTGGTATTTCTGGAATTGCAGACACTTGGAAGAAAATCAGATCAGTGTGATAGAACGTGGAGCTTTTCAGGATCTGAAACAACTTGAACGGCTGTAAGTATCTGTATTTATACCTGTGGGAAGGCTGCACATTTCCCACCTCACTGTTAATGGTCATCCATAATACAGAATGATAATAAAATTAACTTTCTTTAAGAAAGAGAGAGATAAGTACCCACCTAAATTAGAATATGCTCTTAAGGACAGCTGGATTTACATTACATGATAGCTAATACTTGAAATTAAATGTAGAGTGGCTGCCTAGAAAATAGAACTGGAAGTGAAACCAGAGTCTCAATAACATTACCAGAAGGACATTATCTGGGCAAGTCTTAAAATTGGTATGTGGGGGAAGGATTTTTTTTTAAAATGACAATTTCATATTATTGTATATTTTTGTATTTTATATATGTCTATTCTGATGGAAATTTAATTTTTCTCCTTTGAGAACCACAGTATTTCTAAAACTGCCTTTATATTTAGTTTTCTGATTTGCTTCATTTCCTCTGAAGTAGCATTATGCCAGTGATAGCAGTGGATTCCATGGTATCATGGAAGACTTAGTGGAGGATGGATTGTAGATTTCCTCTGCTTTTGATAGCAATTAAGTTAATTTCTTTTCTTTTTTGGAGAAGATGAATATAAGATGTCTCTTAATCTGAAATTAGTTTATAGGAAACTCCTGGCCCTGCAGGAGAATAAATTTAAATATTAAAAAGGACAAAGTTAATTCTGCATCCAATTGCTTCTCTTAGCTGGGTGTGCTCCTTTTCATCATGTCTGTTTATGGTGGGAGCAGAACAAAATCTGAAATACCTTGGAGAATTGTTCTTTGTTAGAGGTAGGTGACCAGAACAATATCACAAGCTGGTTTGGAATGTAGGCTTTTTATGCTTGATTGGTAACTGTTATCTGCAAGGCATTTCTTGTAGGACTTGTTATTTTCCCATTGATATCTTCTAAAGCAGCTTTCAAGAGTTAAGTACCCACTAGCAATTATTCAAGAGAAGTCTGGAGTACTGAGCTAATGCTGTACTAAAGCTGTTTCAGATGATCTCAGGATTAGATTTGCATTTGAGTTGTTTAATGAGTGTGCTGAACATTTAAAATTAATTTACCCAGTACTTTTGTCATGGATCAGAAAGCTCCATCTATGGCAATGAGGGAGATGAGTTTTAAATTCTGATTATAAGAGACTTTCACCTATATTCAATTAGAAAGTACTTTTAGGTGCAGAGTTTTGCCACAGCTGATTTATTTCAGAAAAAAAAAAAACCAAAAACCTAACTTAATTTTCTAAAATTAAACATAGCCTGACATTGTAGAATAAGTTTTTCACATTATGTATCATCTTGAAGAGTCAGTATCCTAACTACCAAGTCCTAGTTTTAAGCTCATTTTACTTACATGTGTATACATATATAAATAAATCTTTCTCATACCTATATTTAGATAAAGGTTCACGTAGTTAAATTTTGAAAGGGTTTTGAAAAGCTTCCAGGAGAAAGGCTGGCTATTGGTAGCCAGAAACAAAACTCAAGTGTCATCTGTGTGTTTCTGCAGAGCCTGCTCTGCCAGCAAATGAAAACAATATACATTGTGAAAGCAGGAGGCAGGAAATATGATACCTTTAATAGTGTCTCTTTAAGTCTGTGATGTTTGAAAGTCTCAGCTTTTTTTTTCTTCCCTGTACGAACTCTTAACTTGGCCTGTTCACCATACTGCATCTCTGCTTCTCTTTTAGGATTGCCTGTCATTAAAATATTTCCTAAATTAATGTAGTATGAAAGGGAGGTCTGGAAACTTGCAAATTTTTGCTATTTTAGCTTAAATCATTTTTAGGACAAAACTATAAATCTGGCTCTTTTGCTACGCGTAGGCTTTGGAGAATGGGCTGTGGAAAGTTTGGCGTAACTCACAAAGGCTAAATTGCAACATTTTAGGTAATATTAAAGCTATTTTATTAAGTATTGTCAAACATTGCAAAATGTTAATGAAGAAAGTATGTCGGTTGCATTTGAAAAAAAACCTGGCTTTTTCCCATTTAATTTCTTTCAAATAACAAATAAAAATCACTTATATTGCTTCAATTTTTGGAATAATGTTCTTTTTTGATCTATTGAAGTGGATGCAAAAGTAATCATTGACTTATTTTTAAACAAAGCAGCTGTACTGGGTCAAACTTTAAAGAACAGGAGTAATTTCTATTCCTGGCAAAATACCACATATAAAGGTTTTCATTCAAAGTAACAGGGGAAGTATGTTCCACTCCTCTCCTCATGGTAAGCTTCCAAAGGGCTTAGGCTCAGGTGAATATTAGAACTCATTTTATTTTCACTTGTCTGGACATTGAAGTACTTCTATTGTTATTTTCTGAGCAAATTAGCAAAATTTTGTTTGACATATCCTGTAAAAGCAAATTTTAAATAAAATTTCTTTAGAGCTGATATCCACTGCTGCCAATATGCCATGGGGGTGGCCCTCCAGTTATTTGGATTTACTCTGATGATTTTTTTTTTTTTTTTTTTTTTGTGGGACATTAATGCTTAAAATGCAAATAAAGGAGGATATTGTCAGAATTGAATATTGGCTCAATAAAATCTGGCCGTATCAGTTGAAGAAAGAACATCATGCAAGGTATCTAGAAGTGACAGCACAAAGCTGAGAAGAATTGTGGAAGTGGAAGGTAGAAACCACTTCTTTTTTTGGCATGTTTGTACTCAGCACCTGGAAAATGAAGGACTCTAACCCAAAATTCAGTGTGTTCAGTGTAAGTTCTGCTGAATGCTAAGAGCCAGAATCATGAGAAAGACCAGTGATACTCACCACAGTGGAAAAGAATGTTTCCAGTGCTTTTATTGCAGCAAGGTTGTACAGCTTTATTCCAGAACATACAGATTAGTGGTGAGGTAGCTGACCCCTATTTTGGATTTTAGCATTTCAGTTTTATGCTTTGCTATTAACACAGTGTAGGATTTTAAGATAAATGATTATGAAATTTCACGTGCCAGGAGGATCAAGAGGCGAATTGGTGGGCCTGAAAGATGAACTGACATTTCTCCCAGAGCCAGATGTATGTCACACATTTATGTGAAAAATGAGGCAGGATATAAGACACCAACAGATCCTGACTTTTCCACGGCCAACTGCCAGAAATTGTCACGTAGCTCTGTAATCTTCAAAAGAATGGACTTTGGCTGATGGTTGATTCTTTCTACTCAAATTAGTGTCTATAGCAAGCATAAAAGATCTCAACATCTGAAAACACTAAAACTGTGTTTTTGTTGTTTAGGGGAGGGGGGAAAAATGTATAAGCGTGGCCAAATCAAATCTTCTCAAAGTTGGGAAAAATAATTAGCTCTAAGAAAATAGCAAAAAGCTAGAATCCAGATTTTAACCCTGGTATGGTTTTGGTTTGGTGTGTGTGAAGACACAGGTCAAAATGGAAATTAGGTTTGATTTTTAACTGTGGTGATGCTACTGTGCATTCAGTCTTTGTAAGCAGCTCTCCAAATGCTTGACTGAGTATTAAAGTGTATATATTTGGCACAGTGTACTGTAAAATTGCTATTAGTGACCAAAGATGCTGAGGAAAAGAATAAATTGTTATGTATTGCTTCACAATTTGGATTTCAGAAATTGAGATTGGACAGGCTTTAAATAATGTAATACAAAAAGCATCTTCCACAATTACCATGCTGTGTGGAGAGATTGGAAGGTGCTTCAGAGTAGCTGGGAAAGAAATAAAAGGATTGGGCAGCTCTTTGCTGATGTAAACAAAAGGCAATCCTTGGCAGCATGGAGCAGTCGGTGGTGTTTACACGAGGGTGTGTAGTTTGGGTGTTCCTGCTGCAGCTGCATGCACCACACCTTTCAGAGGCCACATGGAGCTGTGAAGATGTTACACAGGTGGAATGTAACCTTTTGGAAAAAAATTCCTTATTGGTTTTGATCCCCATTTTCCTGTGGCACGGTGGGTAACACATCCCATTGGAAATCCATGCTCATAAAATGCTTATCTGGAGAGGCAGGAGAACAAAGACACCCTAAAGTGGGTTTAGAGCTGTGTCTGGGTATTTAATTGGTTTTATCAATTGTGTGTTTCCCTCTTGCTGCTCCAGCTGCCACAGGTGAGTTGGTTTAGTACCAGGCTTGCTGCCAGCCTGCCCATGGGCTGCTGGAGCTGTCTCTGCACACTGGATGATGGATTTCTCTGCTTTCACACCCAGGACAGCAGCATCCCCCTGGCTCCTGAGGAACTGCGTGTGGGATTTGTCAAAACCTGAGCTGCACCTCCCTGCTGGGCAGAATTACTGCTGCAGGAGCTACCTTCATGGGGGAGAAACAGTCCTGTGGTGTCTAATCCCAGGTCACAGTCTGGGTGTCAGTGGTGCCATCTTTTGTAAATGGGGGGGAAACTGTTTCTGTCAGAGACCACTTGTAAACTGAACCACTCTTTGTGGGAGCTGGCAAAGAATAAACCAAACTGAAATTCAGGTTGTGACACTTGGAGGTGTGTTCTGGTCTCCTGGCCAGATAGATTAGCACTTAGTTCTTGTGCTGCCTGCAGCTGTGAGCTAAGCAGTATGAAACTCCATGTTGCATTGGCTGATGCCTGCAAATTTAAGTAATACTTATTGATATTGGTTAATATTGAATTAGTATTGTTGATAACTTTTCCCCCCACATCCTCTGAGAAATTATTCCAGTCGTAAAGAGTCCTGTAACCACTATCTGACCAAGCAGTCTCTCTTACCTTGCGTTTTCAAGCAAATTTAGCATTGCTTTTCAAATGAGTGTCTGTGTGACTGTTTACGTTGTGAGAAGTCCAACATGAGGAGCCAGAATGTTTTGAGTAGGAGTATCTGACAGGGTGTTATTGGTTTTATTCCTGGATGCTGATGGGACAGTCATGGAGCACGGAGCACTTGGTGCTGCAGAATTTTTATAGCATTATTTGAGTCCCTTCCATTCATTTTTACTCTCAAGTCTGGGGTTTGTTCAGGGCTTCCCTTTCAGACAGCGTCTCTGAAAAATACATGGTAAATTCATGAATTTATTTGGAGAGACTAACTGTTTCAACTTGCATGGGTAGGGTCTGACTACTTTGTTCAAGAATTGTGTTAATTTGGAGCGTGGCTCTGCAGTTTCCAGGGGCTGTAATGCAATTTTTACTGCTTAAGGGTAGGCCATGTCATCATCACTACCTCATCTGCTGTTTTCTGACCCTGGTAGCAATAGAGTAGCAGCAGCACCCTCATGTAGCAGCTTTGCATGTTCACAAGTTCCTTCCTCATATTGTTATTGACCAGAGTTGCCCAGTTTGATCCTGCTCTGGAGGGAGGCTGGATCCCCTCTCAGTTGTCCCCTGGGGGTGTTCACTTACCCTTCCTACAGAGTGCCCAAATCAGACCAACCTAAATACACCAACCCCCACCCAGCTGAGAAACCCAGGTGGGAAAGGTGGAAGGCTGGCAGACGTGTGGAGGAGGATGATCCCTCCTTGCCCTGTCTGCAGCTGCACATTGGCCTGCTGGAGATGGGATGTGGAGCTGGCTGGGCTGGAAGTCAGCCCCAGAAGTGGACATTTGCTGATTTTCACCTGTTGCAAGAAACTGAACTGCCTCTCTTTCCCAAATCTGATTCTGCCCCTGCTGACCTAGCTGACCACCTCTTAAGTGTCAGGGATGTGCTGTCCTTTCCATGGAGAGGGCTGAGGTGCTTTGGCAAGCCCTGCTGTTTTATCATGCCTGGAGCAGAGGAATTTAATGGTCTTCCAGCTGCCCTTCACCCCTGCAGGAGCTCACACTGCGTATCTGACTTTAGAGGAAGTTACCAGTAAGGAATTCCTGTTTCTTGTAAGNCTTCACCCCTGCAGGAGCTCACACTGCATATCTGACTTTAGAGGAAGTCACCAGTAAGGAATTCCTGTTTCTTACAATACTTGCTTAACAAAACCCAGGCAAAATCAGCAGCTTCCCTGAGGAATGTGAATAATAACAAGATAAAATAATAAATACAAATTTTATTCATGAGATATGATGGAAACTGCTATCCAAATGGTGGATTGCTGGACTGTGTGGCTGATATTTTACCTTTAGAATCACTCAGGACAGAACCAGTAATGAGGACAGAGTAGCTCTTGTGGATCTATACGGGGGAATGTGTGGCTACAAATAAAAGGATAAAATAGTAAAATAGATATTGACAGATGGATTGTGAGTAGGGCACTTCATTCAGCCATGGGGGAGGAATGCAGGTATTGCATCCAGTCTCACCTTGGCTCGAGCTGACAGCTCACCTTTGTTAATTCTTGGAAGGAAGGAGGAAGCTCATTAATTGGGTATTGCTTTTGATTCAGCATTGTGTGCTGCTCTTGGCTCAAACAGCCAAAATAAATGGTCCCAGGATATGGCTTACATGCTTCCCTTATCTGTCAATACTGTGCACTGGCTGCTCTGGAAGATTTCACTGAGATGTATTTTTCTTACACTATTTAAGTGCCAGTAATTGAGAGAAATGTCAGTCCATTGTGTGAGTGTTGTATCAGATATGGTCAGGAATGATTATTATTCTTTTTTGTTTAAAGGAGCTCTCTTTTTGCTGTTCCCACACTTCAGAGATACAATCAGTATTAAACTGGGGGAGGAGGGGGATTTGCAGCTATTAGTACAAAAAGTCATTTTTTCTGCAAGGGAATGTTGGAAGATGTCTGCTACATACATTTCCATATAGAGTCAAGATTCTCACAACAGCTCAGGGTGGGAGAAAATACTCGAGTAAGGCCTAGTTCATCCCAGTTCATATGGAGAATAAAGTATTCTATCATTTATATTAATTTTTCAGAAAAAATGTTGCCTTATTTTGGCTGTAGTACAGTGGTAGTGACCAGGAATGAGAAATCATTTTCCATGTACTGAGAGCAGTAAACACACATCCCAAAATGAATCACACTTAAAGCTTTAAGACTGTCTTAACATTTTTAAAGTCCATGAATATAAAAATACATGAATTTCCCTTTGAATTTTGTTGATTTCATATCAGTAGCCACCAGTTTTGTCAGGAATTATTCCTAGCAACTCACTGAATTTTCTTCAAAAGATCTACCACAGGGCTGAGGTAACTAGAACCTTGAAACTATAGAATTCATGTTATTTTTTAGAAATTTTTTTAAAATTTTTAAAAAAAAATTTATTTTTTTTAAGCTTAAACTCTAGTAATATGAATTTTGTTCATTGTTAAAACTGAATATTGTGTAATATAAATGTGCACCAGAATAACCACGTAGTCTATATTCACACAGAGACACTTCTGTAATGTCCATGCCTCAGTATCTCAAGATTAATTAGTGTTTACCTTCTCCTGCCAATAGGGGCTTGCAGGTAGAACTTGTTTATTTTTTGGGAGACAGAGTGGTTTAAGTGTAAGTATAGATCACTAGTGGAGTAAGGCTGTGGTGAAACATCAAAAAAAAGCTTGAAATGACTTCTAGAAGCAAAACCTGGGTCATTTTCAGATGCCCCCAGTCTGTGTTTTGCTCGTACAGAAAGCCACTGTCCTGTTCAGTGTCTTCATGAAGGAAAGCCATAAAATGGCTGTCGTTCTAGTCTAAGTATTTCAGTAGTTTAAACCACATTGTGAAAAGGTCAGCTGATTTTTAGAAGCATCACTGGGAACAACATGACTTACAGAAGTGTAAGGAAAAGCTGAAACATGAAAAAAATCTATCTGGGGCTTTTTTTGGAGGCAGACTTGGTCATTCTGTGGGCACTGGGTACTTGGAAAAGAGCAGTGCTCAGCTGTGTCATGTGCTCTGAGCAGGGTGGTACCTCAAATGAGAGGCATCTGTGGCTTGGATCTTGATTTTGGTTTTTTTTTTTTCCTTGTATTAAAAATCCTAACTTTAGTTTTCATTGAAATTAATCAAGCATTACTGCAAGCATTGAAAAATCTATCTTTTCTGCACAGGTGAGCTGGTGTGGTGTGAGTACACGTCATGTGCTCGAAAATACTTTGTATTTCTTACCATCCATTTAGGAAAACCTAAATTTGCCTTTTCCTTTTCCTGTGGCCCTGGTGAAATTATGGCAAGCTATTAATTTGCAAAAAACAATTCTGCATTTGCTGCACTTGGAGTTTCAGGACTGAAAAAGTTGGTGCAGATTGAGGAAATCATTGCCTCAGTCAGCCTGGCAAAACTTGCTCCACTTTATCAGCTGTGTGATAATGTGTGTTCCTGCACCCCAGACACTTTTATTGGAATTGTGCTTGATGTGAGGAGCACAAACATTCTGAAAGGGTAAAAAATTTCATCCTTCTACTAGTGATGAGTGCCTTGCAAAGGGTAGGGCTTGTCCACACAATCTGGAGGTAAAATGGAAAAAAACAGGTAAAAAAGGAGCCAGAGAACCTTGATCAGCTGATGTTTTGTGCACTACCTGCTGCTTTGGATTTCTACTGGACCATCTTTATTTAGCAAAAAAACCAGCCAACCAAAAAAACACACCAAAAAACCACCACCACCAAAAAAAGAGTTAAGCTTGTGTTAGTTATAAATTAGTTCAAAGATGAATCCCTGCCACTTGTTCTTGTCCATGAGTTTTGTCCAGGAACCCTATTTCTGTGTTTATTGTTATGGGACTCTTGTGAAATAAATTTTAAAAAGGTACAGTAGCTGTCACTTCCTTACCCTTTGGGGACTATTCAGTGAATGAAATTGTTTTAGGAAACCACTTCTTCTTTGAACATGTGTGGAGGTGATATTTTCTAATAGGGTATGTGCAGTTTGAGAAATGATAGTTCCCAGTTACTGTATTTATGTCCTGTGGACTCCTAGAGGGCACTAATTCCATCAGATTCCATGGCCTGCTCTGTCTGTAGCACATAATTATATAGTTACACATTACTCAGCCATTGCTGGACAGCCAAGCTCTTGGTTATGGCTGGTCCAAGAGCAAACCTTTTATTTCTTTTGCAAACATTATTAAAAAAATAAAAAATTAAAAATTGGCCCCTCTTTTCCAAGGGAAGCCATTAGCAACTCTGTCAATAGGCCAGCACAGGAGGAGTCCAAACACAGGAAAAGTTCAGGGGAGGCTGAGGGCAGTAGCAAGGAGCAAGATGCAATGCTTCAGTGAGAGGGTTTGGTTTGCATTAGTACCTCTGACCAGGGCCACAAAACAACGAGGTTTATTTTAACAACATGAAAATAAATGAACCTGATTTCATCAAAAACGTTTTTGTAATAGGTCACTGACCCACAAGAACTCATGGAAAAACAAATTTGGGTCTCATTTATGCAGACAAGAGGTTCTGTAACCACAGGATTCTTGAGCTTCCGAGAGCAGTGGTTACAAAGCAAGTGGGATAAGGACACTTCCCCTGCAGTTAGCCATAATTCACTTGGAATAGCTGATCTGCACTGGACATTACATCAGAGCTTTTCAACATTATTCTTTTCTGTGGCTTGTTTGTTTGATTTTAGCAGGTTTTTTTATACTTGGTGAAGATTTATGAGGATATTTGCTTAAGCAAAACACTTAAGGATTTAGCAGTCATTTCTTCCAGATCTGTAGGAAATGCTTAAGTGTCTGTGTTACTGTTGGGTAAGAACTGCTGCATCAGTGGTCTGGAATTATTTGGGTGAACTTTATTTAGCTTAAATAATTTCATCAAAAGGGTTTTGCTTCTTTGAGCTTCCTCATATTAGAAGGATTATGCTGCTTGCTGTCCCAGAAATACCATAAGTGTTGGCTGAATTTCATGCTGTGGAGCACAGCAATCCTTTAATAATCCTGCTCCTGAGTGAAACGATGATGAATTCATAGCACTTAACCTCCTTTTGTTCTTGGAGAATACATGAATATGTAGGTCTTGAAGTCTCTCTGCCATGGAGCAGATCAGTACAATCTTGACTTTGCTTTTCCTGTGGCACAACTCCATTTTAGCTGTGTCTGTTGAACTGGAGCTCCCCTCAAGCTGCACCTTCCTTCCACATGGAACAGAACAAACCAATCCATCTTGGCTTGTAGTTAACTTTATGTTAGTGTCATGCTCTCAGTTCCTTGGAGATAATCTCTTCTCTGGATCTTTCTGCTTGTGTCAAGGTGTTCTAGTATGAGGATCCCAAAAAAAGGAGAGGATTTTAGGGTTCATGCAGGTGTTATGGATGTCCCATGTACATTTTCATACTTGTATTTGGTGACTCTGAGTGGAATAGATGTCCTGTAGTATGTCAGGAATACAGGAGAGCAATGGGAGCTGCTGGGTGCTGAAATACCTCAGAACAGCTGACCCCTGCATTTGAAAACCTTCTGGGAAAGGGGAAGTGAATCAGAGTAATTATCACAGAAACTGGGCAGTCTCAGGTTTTAGGCAAGGTGGGTTTTGTGCCCGATTACCCTTGCAGCTTCCTCAGGAGATGATGTCCTTTGGCTGAGTTGTGACAGGTAATTCCAAGCTGACAGGGCAGTCGAGAGCTGTTTCTATTTGATCTGTTTGAGTAGGGCAGTACCTTATTGGTGTTGGCTTTTTGCTTGTCACATTGGACTCAAGTGTGCAGTGTGCTCTTTGTGCCACTTCATCATCTCCTTAGTCCATTCCATTGGCTTGGGAGGCTGGAGTATTTTTTAAAGCATCCAGTTTGATTTCAGCAGGAGATGATCCTTCCTTTTCCCCTGGTTCTGCTTGGCACAGATCCCTGGGAGAAGGAGCACCACCGTGCCCTGAGCATTCCTTACTATATATGGATGGTGTGGGGAGCAGGGCTGGTGTTGCCTTATTCAAACAGGAACAGGGTTCTGTTCCTTCTGCTAGAAATTACAGTAAGAGTTGTACTTAGAAGTTTTACTGCTAATTGTTCACAGCAATTTCTGACTTCTAGAAATAATATAAACTTTTAAGGCTTGTCAACAGGGGCAGCATGGCTTGGAGATGTGAATGCTAAAACTTATTTTTTTCCTTTCTTCATAGGCTTTCAGCCCTGACCTGGAGAGATTACTCACTGGTGTAAAAAAATGGTTTAGTCATGTCTATGATACTGTCTTTACAAAAATAGATGAAATATTAAAAGTTATGGACATTTAGGTGTACTCGAGTAGATTACATTTCTTGGATTATGTTCCTGTTCTTTTCACAATAGTCAGTGGAGTAATGAAAAAGTAACTCTGTTTTTATCATTCTATATGAGTATTTTGAAGTTACAAAGTGTGAGTTCTTAATTTTTTCTGATTTTAAGTAGGAAAACTTTCTAAAAGCTTTTCAGAAACAGAGAAGCAGCTTCAGCAGAGACCATCTCTGCTTGAGGGTTTATGGATCAAGCTTTTTTGGCTTCTTTGAATGATAGTTAAAAGAAATTATTAATTGTTGTACATGAAAGTCTTCTGCCGACAGGTATAAGCTACCATACTGCATGTTTGTAACTCAGTAGTTGTGTAAACTTGCTGCTGTGTTAAGAGACTGGGCAGACACCTCTGCTTGCCTCTTCTGGATTTAAAGGATTTTCTTGCTGTTGCTGTTGTCATTAATGAACACTGACAATTAAGAGTCTTTTTTCTAATCTTCACTTGGGTTGGTACTAAGGTTTCTCATTAGCATGTCCATTTCTGTATCACTGTAGGGCATTGGTTGCAGTTTTTGATGATCACAGGAATGTAATTAGGACATTTCTGTTTATTCATGTTGGCTTTGGGGAAAGTTGAAATTTAAACATGTTCCTCCTGCTTCCCTTGCCAGTGTTAGTAGTTTGTTCCTAGCCAGAGACCATCTGTGTAGTTCTGTCCTCCATCCTAATGTCAGATTTTTTCATATGAGGAGATATTTAGGAAAGAAAAAAAAAAAAAAAAGATGGATTCTAATATTGAAAGCTATGAAGTGTTACAGAGCCACAGTTCCTGTGCTACAGAAATGCACAGACATGTACTCTGCACTTCTGAGAGAGGGGAGATAATCTTTCTCAGTCTAATGAGAAGTTGGTAATAAAGGTTATTACTTGTGACAGCTTTGAAAATGTGAATCAGGACCACCCAGCCTGCTAAGTTTGTAATAAGGGATCTCAAAGTTATAACTATTATAAACAGTTTTCCTTCAAAAAATGGTCCCTTAGCAACTTGCAGTGGTATCTCTCCCAGGTTTTTAGTAAAAGCTTCTGAAATAACACATCACGTGGATGAAGGAGTTCATTTATCCCACACCATAATCCTGTAATATGGTTGTTCTGGGCTTCCTCATAGTGCCCTTATTGAAATTCCATTATAGATCATCTGGCTTTATTTCCTAGGGCAGTAATATAAAGAGGTGATGACAGAAGGTAATGGATAAGGTTGACTTTTTTTTACTGGGTGCTGCATCTTGACTGTTTTTCCTTACCAAGAGGAAGTGATATGGAGCAAAGGAGAAGTTACATTAATGATCACAAAGGATTTCTTGACTCTAATAGGATTTTCTGGGGAAACCATTGCAGGCAGTTGGCTGTGCTCCTGTTCCTGCCTCCCAAGCCAGTGCTTCCAAAGAAAAACTTAGTTACTCCTTGGAGTTCAGTAACTCCTGTCTTTCTGTTTGAGACTTCTTTGCATTAAGTCATTTTTATTGCTTGTTGGTTCTGCCCAAGCTTGTGATGTAACTGCTTCTTCCTTAAAGTAACTTGTAGGAGCTCTTTCACTGCATCATGTTCCCTGAGCCCCATCTCCAAGGACAATGCCATAGAGCTCTTGACAACAAAGGAGAAAAAGTGACCTTGCTTAGTGCCAAAAGGGAGACTCAGATGTTTTGAGTGAGAAATAAAATAAATGGCCAAGCTGGGGAGTGAACCCAAAGTTACTTGGATAATTTCTGGATATTAAAGGCTGAAGTGGCAGGACTGTTTCTTTAAAGCTACCCTTTAAAAAATATTTAAAAGCACTGTAGTTTTGATTTTTCAAAATCAAATGAATTGGAGAATGAATTGTGTAATAGGCAGCAATGTGAATATGGATGTTAAATCTGAAAGTTGAACTTTTGTGCAAAGGAACTGAGTGCTACTTACTTAATGAAAAATATGAAGTGCTTTGATCTAGGTCAAAGCTGGCAGTGCTCAGTAGAAAGGCAGACAGGATTTGGAGGCTGATGGGTATCACACATTTGTGGGGTTAAAACCAGGTAATAGCTCTGTTTGGAGACAATAATAAAACTGTCAGGTTTAAGTCAGAGCCTGTGTATCATCTTAAACTTCTGGGTGGAATGTGTTCACTAATATTAATATAATACTGCAAGATATTGTAAATGGAAAACAAAGATGTGCAGAACAGATTTTTGCTGTGAGATTATCTGGTGGAGCTGGGTCCTTTGCTTTTTTCCTCCATAGCCATGTACATGTGGTGATTTCTGCTCAGGCCTTGAATATTTGCAGTTTGCCTGAAGTAACTCATGTTATGGTATTCAAAATTTTCAAACTGAGAAATGAGAGGCATAATGAGAAATCAAATTGCATTGGAAAACTGCACAGTTTTCCCAGTTTGAATAAATGATACTTGCATTTCTTTTACTCTGGGCTTTCATGTTGATTCCATAGTCCATGGGAGGCAGGAAAGTGTCTGTTTGAAGGGACTTTGAAGGAGGAAACTTCTGGTGGAGTGAGTGGGCATCAGCTCACTGAAACTTTGCAGAAAGGGGGGTTTGGGTTTTCTCTGATTGTTTCTTACTCAGAGTAAAACTGTCCTGAGGCTTTGAGAACAAAGCATGAAGCTGAAAATGCTCTGTCTCAAAATACTGGCGACAGTTATATTTGGTGTGATCTGTTAATGTTGCTTCTCAGACCCTCTCCTTGTACACCTTGTATATTAATGAATGAGAAGTCAAGGATTGTGGTTGCACTGAAGCTTTTTCATATTATCCCGACTAATTGTATAAGAAATGCACATGATATTTTAGATGTTCTTTTTACCTGTTTATTGGATTTCTGAACCCTGAAATTCTTCTAAACCATCTAAAGCCTTGCTCTGGTGATATTAGCCCTGAGAGGAAAGGGAGGTTCTGCATGTTTGGGGTGGAACATTGCAGGATTGTTGGAATGTCTTTTTCTTTTGCAGTAGCAAAGAATCTGGTTTAGATTCTTCTTGTAGAAAGATTAAAATAGCTGCAAGTTGAGCAGTGTTCTCGTTCTGCTTCCATATGCATTTTGTTCTTTTCCATCTATGCTGATCATGCCTTCAGTAGAGATTAAATTTAGCTCCTCTTTGCTCTTATTGTGAGTGGAGCTCCATGAGACAACAGAACCAGAACTGGATGTGACCCTTCCAGTGGTGTGAGCATGAGGGGTGCAGCTGAAATCAGTACCCACAGAAAGTTTGTCCTCCAGGAAAAGATGACCTCTGCCTTGAGAACAAACTGAAAATTTTCCTACCAATATTGAGGGTTTTTTACTCACCCAGAAGTTACCCAGAAGAAAAGGAAAAAAGCAAAATTATAATTAATATTAAGAAGTGTAGGTCTTTTGCTCCATTTGTTTCAGAGAATTATCCTGATAAACATCATCAGTCTTAATCTAGTCTGGTAGCATTGTTTCTTTCCAGGCTGCAATGGTTGTTTTTCACTCTGTTTTAATAATCAGGGGAATCTTAATAGTTAAGTTTCTCTCCTATCCCAGCTTCAGACAGAGGAAGGAATATGATTAGCCTGGTTGGAGCCAGGAAGGCAGGAATTTCACAGTTAATAACTTCTCCATTGTTTTTTTAAGGGCCCTTGATATTCTGTGATTGACACCGAGGTTGTTTCCCTCTCCCCCTTTGCCTTCAGGACACAGGAACCCCCAGGTGGGCAGCAGGCTGAGGGAGCAAGGGGAGAACCTGGCACTTGTTTATATATGTGAGCAAAATATTTTTGGGAGGTGAGAGGAAGTGTTGGAACAGTGTGTTTGATGCTGTGTGGGGCTGCTCTAAAGAAAACATAATAAACCAGAGGGCAGCATTGTATGGATGGACTTAGAAAGGTCACAAATTCTACAAGTCTGCATTTTAGGCCATTTGAGTTATAAAGAAAGAAAATGCAGTTTGTAACAGGATAAAGCTGTGAAGTACAGACATTTATGTGGTAATTTTATATGAGAATTCAACATCCATTATTAAGAATTAGTAAGCAATTATTAAGAATGTGCCAGCGATACATAATAATTTCAGAAGTAGCAATATTTGGCTTTTGCACTTAATTCCTGCAGATAGAAGTATGGGCTTTTAGCTTTTATCCTTTACCCTAAACATCTTCCAGCAGAACAGGTGAATCTGAGCCCCACGAGAGAGCAGTGTCCTGCTGTGGTGGGCTCCTTGGAGGTGATGGATGGGCTCCTGGAGACCCTTGGCTTGCACATGGAGGACTTTGTGTGCACTTGGTGCCTGGCCAGCTCTATTGGGTCACTTCTGGGGACCTGAGGAGCAGACTAACAAAACAGAACATGCCAAGTTCTATTTCCTGTGCAAAGCAGTGGTTAAAGGAGTCTGGAAGACGGAGGGAGCTGCAGTGTGTGGAGATTGTTGACTGCACAGCCAGCATGTGTCTAATCAGAGTTAATAAATTTGACTCAATGCAGGTATTGCCAGAGCTGATATGACTCCTGGAGAGCCTCTCTGCACAGTTCTTCAGTTTCCAGGAGGCTTTATTAGTCTGGGCTCCATGCTGTGCACATCCAGAGCTGCTTCTGATCCAGCACTGGAGCTAATCTGTTCGTGGCATTAGATGATTATGCATCATCCTGCCCAGTGTTCTGAATTCCTGGAATACTCTGCAGGTCTTATTAGCTGTAAAGCATCCAGTTTGGAATACATTGGAGACTGAGCAGCTGCATTCCCATCCAGCAGTCCCAGGTCACATAATGTGGAGCAGATCTTGGCTGGCTCTGTGCCCCAGGTTCCTCTCTGCCCTGGGTGTAGCTGGGTGCTGGCTGGTGCTGTGTGAGCACACATGTCCTGGCTGCAGGGCTGCTGTGCTCCCAGCCTGAGGGAAGAGCCCAGTTACAAGAGTTTCTTTTTGTGCTGCATCCCAGGTGGCATTCCTAGTCTGAACAGTCCCAAGGATTTAGTTTGATAATGACAATTTTTTTCAAATTGTAGTCTACTGTTCAGATTCACAAAGCTGCCCTGACATTCCTCCATGATGTAGCCAGTTACAGCTGCAAAACTGGCTTGGATTTAAATTCATTTTCCAGGTATGACCTGATGTTGTTTCTGTTTTAAGTAACTAATTTAAAATCAGGAATATCTATGTTTGTTAATAAAGTACAGTCCCAGGAGCAATGTCCACAGAATCATTTTACAAAATTCTGGCTCATTTTGTTTGTGACCTTTTGCAGACTATTTTTATTTCACTGTTCTATGGCTTCACCATTTCCAAGATAATTGTTACAAAATCAAAAGTAGTGCTGTAATTAAAATTGGACAGCTGACAGGATTTAGATTCATGCAGTAATGGGATGGTGACAGGTCTAGGCGAGCAGGGGGCATTTCTGTTCCTCTCTTAGGACCACTGGGTGTGGAGAGGGGCTACAGCCCTACAGGTGCCTCAGTGTGCCCAGGTGCTTTGCACCTCTCCTGAGGCACAGCTCCATCCCTGTGCTGGCATTCCTGATGTTTGATTCACCTTGCACTGGAAGTTTCCCTCTCTGTCCTAGAGCTGATACTGAGAGGTGAGGATAAACTTCAGTTCTTGTCAAATGATGTGTTAGGAACTCTTCCACTGCATTTCATCCGTGTTTGGCACCTCTTTGTCAAACCAGAGGAAACAGTGCTTATAAATGGCCATTCAGAACATTTGGTCTTTTCATTAAATAATCTTTAAACATGTCTCTGTCTCCTTTTTCGGAATTTAAAAACATCCTGTCTGGTACTTTGATACTTCTGTATTGAGGACTTTCTTAATGGCCTTTCTCTCAAGACCAGGAAGAGAAATAAGAACTGTAACTGGGATTTTTTCCTAGGCTCTTGGTGGCTTTCTGGCACATAATAAATAGGAGCATGTTAACTGTATCCTACATCAAGTATGTCTAAGTTCTACGAGGTGATCTAGTCTTATGTTTCAGTAAGTATTGCAGTAGAAGTTATAATACAGTAGGTGATGTTCAACAGAAACAACCCCTTGTTCATTCCTGTAGTTCCCCTGAGAATCAAGCTATGAGTAAAATGACTTTTGGCAGAAGTTTAAACTTGAAATAAATCTTAGGAAGTGGTGGAAGGTTTGGAGAGTCCCATAGCTTGAAACAAGACATGGATAGACACAAGTGTTTGATTTTACATTAATTTGCTTCATTATCAATTAGTAACATAACCTGGCATTAGAGAGCTGCAAACTCTGGTTTGTGGCAGAAATAAAGCTCACCTGAATATTCTGGAGGATGGAATCTGTGCAGGAGCACTGACCAGCAATGCTAGGGGAGTTCGAAAATCAAGTTTACATAAGTTAAAGCCAAGGCAGAATTTCATTGAGTTCTTGGCCTTGATACACTAATTCAGTTTGCTTTCTGCTGCAGTGTAAAAAGCATTTCATTTATAACAATATCATATCAAAAATATTAAGTACATTTAGACCCATACAAAATGTTTGGTCCTAGTGAAGAGCAGCTCACAGTGTGAGCTCTGCAAGGGTCCTTGTGTGGATGTTACTTCATGGAATGTTTGAAAGAAAATCAATATGGACGTTGAGATATTAAAATGCTTAGGAGAGTTAAAAAGGGCAGCTGAGAACTTGGTCCTTTTGCTATCACAATTAGGAGAGTGTTAGCCCATATCAATAATAGGGGAAAATATAAGATGTTCTCTAAGAACCCAGGACATCTCTCTGACAGTCCTGGATGATCCCAGTCCCAGCCAGGGGGCTTGGAAGCCCTGGCAGGGGGGTTGGAGACCCTGGCATGCAGCCAAAGACCCCTGTGGTTCTGAGTTTGACCCATGGAACAAATTGCCACCTTTGTATGAGGAATTGGAAGTCACAACATTTAAACAGCATAGTAGTAGTAGTAGTTGTAGAGTGAAAAAATAAATGTTGGGATTTTGTACATGGGGGTTTAAGGTTCTAAGATGGAGGAATTAGGGCGTGCCCTGTCCTCCTTCTTTCTTCTTCCTAACCTCCATCTTTCTAGGTGGTGTTGGCATTTTTAGATTGGCTCAGAGTAGAAAGTCACTGTCTAACATAGGTGATAGGGATTGGAACATAACTGTAAATATCCAATATGTAGTTTATAGTATAAAAGACAACAGCAGCCCCGTGGGAGGGCAGTGTGCCTCGGACTGACCTGCTGAACAGATCTCAGCAGCTCAGACAGAAAATGTTTTTAGATAAGAAACAATAAACAGCCTTGAGACCGACAGCCAAAGACTTCTGACTCCTTCTTCGACAGCCGGGTTGGGAAAAAAGAGACTTTTCACCACACCTCGAGGCCATCTTGACCAGAGGAGATCCTGAGAATGTTCAATCTTCTGGATTAATTTGATAGTAAATTAGAGAAAAACCCTTGATATTAGGGTTTGTTTTTTTTTTTCCCTCTCTGGGTTGTTTGTGTCACTTCCATTTGCAAATGTTTCACTTCTCAGGTTGAATCTCACTAACCTGGAAACACAACTTCTTGTTACTACATATATTTTCTTGTCTGCTTGTTGGTGTGAAACCTCCTGTTCTAGAAATTTAATCTGATTTTGATTAGTTTCTTTGGCTTAGAAAAATAAGCATAAGCTCAGCATTTGTGAAATCCTTGCAAGTAGAGAAAAGAATAACTTTAAAACATATTCCTGGGATGTTGCTTTCAGATGATTCAGATGACTTTGGGTTGACAGTGCATAATTATGTGTACATTGTGAGATCTGAAATGATAATCAGACACAGGAATAAACATTTGACACCGTGTGTAATAGATGCATTTCACTGGCACTCTCACATTTTGGATGATAAATAAGTTGATCTTGTTCAGTGTGTCTCAATGACTAGTGGTGGCCTTGCTAAGCCCTGAATAAGTAATTTTTTTTGTTATATTTCATCCTGTTACTCTAAAAGATAAACATGATTAACCAAAGTAATGACTCTGATGAGGGCTAAGTAGCACATTGCCATCAACTTTGAATTAAATAAGATTGTTTACTTAGGTATAAAATTGTGAAATGTCACGTGGGTGCAAGGGAATCCAGTTTCAAGTCTTCCCATGTATTTTCTCAAAAGCAAAACTAGCATCTCTCATATTCTTTAAAAGCTCATTTGCTGTTTTGTCCATTTATCTCAAAAATGTCCTTGAGCAGGAAGGAAGAAGAAGCTGCAGGAAGTAACTTCAGCAGATACAATATTGGTTCTCATGTGGTGTGTGTAATGCACAGTGCTCAGGCTCTGTGAGCTTGCAGACACAGCCTTTGATCTGTTCTAGGTGTCAGAAAGAGAAGTCAGAGTTTTCCCTCTCCTCCATCATCCCTTTGTCTCTCAAGACATGTTCATATGGTGGCCACGTGAAAACTCTGCCATATGAAACCCCACAATGTTAGTTTGATCTCAGGAAGGCCTTTCAATTCCAAAAATTCTTGAATTCTGATAGTGAAATGACTCAGTGTGTAAGAGAACTGGAAAGCAGATATGGGGTGCTATGTAGCAGTGGGTTTATAAAAGTTCCAGGAGTCTTTGGAGATCAAACCTTCAGCAGAAATAGATCTGCTGTCAAAGTTAACCTGGAAGGTGGATTGGGAGCAAAGGGGGCACAAAGGCCCCCTTTATATATATGTGTATATATATATATANTATATATATATATATATGAACTTAGAGAACAACTCAGCTGCCCCTTTACACCGTGGGGTTGTTTGCAATTAGCTCAGGTCAACTCATTATGCAAATAGCATTCATTAGGACTGTGAGAGCAGGTGACTGTGTTCATTGAAAAAGAATTGAAGAACAGGATTGTGTCTTACAAGCAGAAGTGCTGGCAGATTTTGCAGGGCTGTCACACATTTTATGGAGAGGAGGCTCATGCTTTTTATAGTTACAGGGCTGGAATAGCTTGGAATGGTTGTTTGCTAAAAACTGGCAAGTTGTCACCAGAGTAAAACTCATATAGTGAGTGAGTAAAAGGGACTAATGTATAAACACTAATCTGTTCTTTAAAATGTTCCTGGAAGAATCTTCAGGATTAATATTCAATTTCAAATCACCATGTAGTCATCTGGTTACCCATATGTTCATATTTTCTACAACAGCACTCAGGTTTTCCAAGTGAAGTTTCAAGAAATTTCTTTTAAAAAAGAAATTATGTATACTACAGAAATAATAGCTAATCTGGGAATAATCTTGGTTGGTCAAGTTACTGAATTTACTGTGCCTACATTTTTTGAAGAAGAATGAAAATCCAGATTCCTGCCAGTAGCTGTTCCTGAAGCAGGGTGAGCTGAGTGTATGATTCTCGGTCGGCATCCCGAGGAAAATTTAAAAGTCATGTTTTTGTACTCATCCATATTAAAACTTTGTGGTGCCTGTCCCTTGACTCCCCACCTCATGGATGTGGGCAGGTGCCCTACAAGTGACACACTTTGGCTCCTGTATGAATAAAATGCACAAAGCATCCAATGGCAGATTCAAAGCATGAGGTTTAATGCAATGGGAGCTTCATGTGTTTATGCATAATAAAATAAACTTCTTCAATTGGAAGATAATCTAATCTATTTTTTTTTATTCTGATTATAACTGTTTAGGCGTCTGAACAAGAATAAATTGCAAGTTCTTCCCGAGCTGCTTTTTCAGAACACACAGAAGTTAACCAGGCTGTAAGTATAATCTGATTTATTTTGCTGTGGTGTGTTTCTATTTTATGTTCCTTATTGTGCAGATTCACATGTTTGTGTTTTGACTGCGGCGAGAGGTTTAATTTCTGTGACATTAAAGTGCCAGTTAGTAAGGGTTTTTTAGGGGATGTGTTATGTTTGCTTGTGTGTAGCTGTAATTTGGTAGAGCATAAATATCAGAGGGAAGAGAAACCACAGAATTTTTGTGTTCCTCATATATTCACCAGGATGACGTCAAGGTGACTTATTTTGAGCTCTCTCTGTAGAGCTGCAGAAACCATGGAAAGTGCCAGGTTCACATACCTGGTTAGATGTCCACAAAGAGAGGGTGCATATACTTACTTTATAATAATGGAGGTAGCTACAAATTATGTAGTTTGGAAAATTCTTTTCAAGTAAGCCAAGGCTTTGCCAGATAGACCAGCAAAGTTATGGCTGCTGCCTCGTCAGGCAGGAGGAGGAGAAATTATGGAGAAGTAAATATTTTTTTTCTTTGAAATATAAAAACTGTGTTATGAAATGTTTAGATGGCATCAAGGCCCACTTCAGCAGCATGAAAAGGATATAATGGACTTGGCATTATTTGTTTTTGGTGGGAGGAGCGAGAGGGTGGTGTTAGAACAACAACTTGATAATTTACAAAATATATTTTTTAAAGTATATAAGAATAAAATGGATGAGCAGGTGCTTGCATAGTTACTATCAAAAGAGAGTCATCTGCCTTTTAAAAGGAGTAGTTAAAAACTGTTTGAAATAATTTTCTGAATCCTGCTGAAGTTAAACTCATGATCCAGACTGACTTTTTGAAATTTGGTAAAACTTTTCTTTTAATGCTTGAGTTTGCTTATGGAAAATCAGATAGTAAGACTTGTAATTTGGTTAGTGAAATTATGAAGTTATTACAGGGTGGCTGAAAAAGTTCTACATTCATGTGGGGTTTTTATAATTGTTTTAATGCATCAATGTGCAACCAAACAAACCATTTAGACAGTGCAGTAAATTTTTCTTCCTGTGGAAATACAAACCACATGTTGATAGTGCAGATTAATTTTGGAATCAGATGACTTTAAAGAAGTAGGATCTTGGTTTATATTTAAAAGAGGCAAGCTGAACAATGCTGTGCAACAAGTGATATTGAAATTTTGGAGAAATTCTCTAATGAACTTCTGGTGTTGTCCAAACTTGCTCATGAAAAACTGTACCAGTCACTGCCATTATTCTGCAGAAGTAAAAAATATAAAAAGATAAAAGCTATAGCTGTCTTTTAATCTTAAAATCTGCTTGGAAAAATCTTTGTTGGACTTGTTTTGTAAGCTTTGTCATGACTTTTGAATTCGCTAGAGTATATCTGCTGAATGGATTTGCTTGAGCTGAACAATTTGGTTGCATTTCGAAATGTTCTTTGCATGGTTTTGAAATTTTGCATCTTGAAACTCTGCTTGAGTATAAAGTGTGAGCTGGGACATGGTTGCAGATACCTTAATCTGGTCTCTGGAAGGTGCCAGTTGTATTTATTTGTTAGAAGGGTTGCTTTACGTGGGTTGCTTGTGTAAGGATATGATGATGCTTTCCAGAGAAAAGCTTTTACAGAGTTTACCTGGATCTCTACAAATTCCAGCTTAGCATGTGGAAAATTGCTCAGAGAGTGGTCTCATTGTACCTGGATGTCACAAGAGGAGCTCTCTGGTAATTTGTGGCTTCAGTGGAATGCTGTGTGTGTTGATAACTTGTGTGCATCTGTCCTCAGGAACCTTGCTCAAAGAACTGAAGTGAAAGTAGCTGAGGCTGTTGAGTACCACAGAGTGTGTTTTTCAGTAGGTCATGTAATCATGATACATTATAACCCTTAACAGCAAGGGCAATAATTTTGCTTTTAGAATATAAAGATTGTAATAAAGTTACATAGAATGGAGTGATTAATCTGAAAGCGGTGTTCTGTAATGCCTCCCAACGGGTGCTGTCGGAACATTTGTCTTTATTCACTGACATTCATTCAGTCTTGCTTACTGTTGAGCAGTGCATTAGATAGATCACTTTAACACTGTTTGTCAGAAGAAACTCTCTTTTTCTTTTGAAGATACAAGTGTTATATAAATAGAGTGTGTATTATAAGCAAATAAATCTTAGCTCAAGTGAACTGTTACAGTTCCAAGTGTAGTTTGGTTGCGTGTTTTTCCGTCATGGGATAAGAATGAAAAATTCGCTTCCTACTAGAATTTGTAAAAATACACCCACACATATATATGGTTGCTTTCTATTGTTTCATGTTACTGTCTTGGTCCCACTGCTGGTAGATTCAGAGCTGTTGTTTCTTGCTTCTGCTCTGACTTGTGTGAATCCAGCAGTGCTCCTCTGCTCTCAGCTGGCTCAGATGCCTGAGTGGATGGGCAGTGGTGCCTGCATTCCTCCCTGCAGCTGCTCTGCCCCAGCCTCTCCAGAAGAAAGCAGAGCTGAAAGAGTGATGAAAGGGAATAAAAGCAGTGAAACAAAAATCTGTAAGACAGGCTGATGCAGGGGTGAGGTAGATTCTGTAGAATTTACAAGCAATGAATTTAAATGAACATTAAAAAGTGTAGATAACACTGGTCTTAATTTTAATTTTCCATGGTATAGCTATAGTACTTCTGCTGCCATATTTTCTAGGTCTTGACTCTGAGTTACTCAGAAATTTCTCCATTATTTTCTTCTTAATGAGTATAGTCCTCATAAAATAGAAAGTACAAAAGTTGAGTATTTTAATTGTGTAAGCTTGCTACAGCTCAAACAATACAAAATTTCCAAGAACTAAATATTTCAGTGCAGTATGTCCAGATGGTAAGATTTGGGTTTATTCATTGGACTGAAGAGCTCCTAGTCTTGTCCATGGAGGAAATAGAGCTTAATTCTGTGATCCTGAAGGTGCCCTCTCCAGCAGACATGCAGTGAATGTAGCAGCCCATGGCTTTGTTAGTGAAGGTAGGAGCAAGACTTTTAAGATAAAGCTAAATAGAATGATGACATTCTACATTTGGTGAGAGTGTGAAAACTGAGCATATTTATCATCATGAATAAAATTTGGTGGAGATGGAGTGACTGAGCTGCTTAAACATGCAGGAATTTTGTGTGCTGGAGGGTTTCAGGGAGGACCTGTTAATGTTTCAGGAGTAGTTAAAGGCTGAAAAATCAACTGAGGGCTTTTCTGTGTGTTCTGTCAGCCAGGCTGAAACCTGGGGCTTTACTGGAGGAGCCAACTTTGCTTCTGTAGATTGGTATCAGCAGAATCTCTTCAGCCCTGCTGCTGCTGGCAATCAGAATGTAGGACATGGCTCCATGTCGATGATGTCCTTGAAAAGCTGCAGGACAAACCTGGGGGTTGGTTCTCGTGCTGCTCCATGTGCACATGGCTTGGGACAGCAGTGCTGTTGTCCCTGATGTCCCTGTGTGTGTCACCAGGCCATGCACTGTGCATTTCCACTGCAGTCCCCTTTCTGATAACTACTGAAATTGAATTCAGAATGCTTCTCAGATTATAACCTTAACCCTTACTTCAACTCCAGGTACCTGTGGCTTTTTTCTCCAAGCCTCTCCTAAATTCTGAGCTTCAGGATATCCTTGCATCTTTTACAGGACTGGTTGGGCTTCGTTGTCACATCTGGTTGATATTACAAGCAGGAATATATATAGTGAAATAAACCTTAACTGGAATGTGAGGCGTCCCACAAAACGAGTTTCTCATAAGGCTTTGAGCCTTTTCTTCTAGAAAGAGTGGCTTTGAGACTCATGGATTTTGTTTGCTTTGGTTTAGATAAGGGTTTTAAGTTTAAGTTGGATGGTGAAAGAGCCCTTGATTGGATTCTCTGGTGGAAATGTTTCTCATTGCTCTGTTGCCTTCACTGCCTAGGTTTTAAAGCTTCTCAACTGTTTTATCTGGGATAATTATCTAATAATTCAAAATGCAGGCACTTTTAATGAGAAAACTGGATCCAGGAAAAGACATTTTTAATGAATTGAAAAATAAAAGCATGAAAGATAATTTTTTTAATAGTTTCAGATACTTACTAATATCTATCCATAAAGGAACAGGTATTTTTAATACAGGTGATGAAATGCACAGAAAAAGTATAAAAAATGAAACATGTAATTTAACAGCTATGAAACTGGGTTTTGATTCTAAGTAAATTATTTTCTTATATCCAAAACAACTTGTGAAATTTATCTGCGAAGGTTGTAAGCAAAGATTTGTGCCTGCTGGAATCCTGTTTCCTTTGTGTGCAAAGTGGTGCATAAAATGATTGTAGTGCATCTGCTTTTCACTAAAAAACAAGTATTCTAGGGGTCCATGAGATACTTATTTATATTTGAAAACAAAGGGGGGAAATAAGCTCATTTTCCCACAAACACCCTGTCATGTAAGAATATGTTTGATTCATTGTTGAAGCCTCTATACCTCAGGCTAGCTGCTAGTAGTCATGGTAAAGCTCTTTTGTGTGTGTGAAAAAAACCTCTTAGAAGGACTCTAAACTCAAGTCTTGCAGTGAGAATTAATGCCTCTACCAAATTTATAGCCATGGACCATTTGTTGGGTCTATTTATTTTTAATGAACTGTCTTAGTTGTCGCTTGAGCAAACCAGGCTCTGGAAACTTAGATACTGAAACCTGACACCAAAATACAGGATAATGGAAGCATCCATTAGACACTGACATGAATTTGTTTACTTTTTGAGTACTATCAGAATCTAGATTTTATTCCAAAAATGAGTGTCTTAGTGTGGGAGCAGAGCCCTGTGTTCCTAAACTGGGACCAATTTGGGTCCGTGTCTGAGTGTGCCCAATACCTTTGTGTTTAAATTTTCTAGTCATGGTGTCCCAATGTTTTATCATATTAGTTTACAGTTATTTCTAAATAAGGCTTAAGTGGCACAGTCAGCAGCATGGAGACATTGTAGACAAGTTATTTGTTTTAATGAAATGGCATTTGCTCTCAGTATCAGGAGCAGCCATTCTGTAACGAGTTCCTTGTTGTTAACATGGTGTACATTTGTAGCACTGTGAGATTTCTCAGAGCTGGATCAGTGGGATGCTTATTTCTTGTCTAGTGGAATATTTTGAAAGTTGATTGATAGATGGGTAAAATAGTGAGTAGGTACTTGCAGCACACAACGCAAATTCTGTGAGTAGCCTTAAAAAGAGGCAATGTTCAGTTTTAGCAGAATCCCAGACCAGCTGAGGTTGTGTGCTGGGCTGACCCTGGTGGGACACTGGTGCCCAAATCTGCTCTGTCACTGCTCTTCTCAGCTGGGCAGGGAGAGAAAACATAATGAAAGGCTTGTGGGGTGAGATTAGAGCAGGGAGAGAACCCTGACCAGTGTCTGTCACAGGCAAAGCAGACCTGACTCGGGGATATTAACTTTATTGACAATGAAACCACAGTAGGGCAGTGTTTTATTTTTAGAAATTGCTATTTGCCATCTCTTTCCTTGACTTGTTCACTTCCTTATGATATCAGTGTGTGTGCAGTGTGTGTATTTGATTTTGTGTAAGTAGTTTCCTTGGATAATTCCTGGTAGGAGCAGCTGGAACTATTCAGTTAGTGCACTACTTAAGAAGCTGCCCTGGTTAGATGTAAATATGAAGGTGTTCTCACCTTCCCTGCGGGACACTGCTGTGCCCAGGTGAGTCAGTGCCTCCTGCCTGGGACTGGATGAGTGCAGTGTGTGTCAGAGTTTCCCAGTGTCTGCTTTCCTCTGATGCCTGTGTAGCTCAGATGTTTATCGTAGCCAGGGGCTTGTTGCACATGGCTGGGATTTGCCCAGGATTTGCTGCTGGAAGCCCTCTGAGAAGTGTCACTTGTAACCCCTCGTCTGAGCCCCATCCTCAGCCAGCTCAGACCACCAAACCTCAGCTCCTGGTCAAACTCAGCCTCTTTCACCTTGTGGGTGTCATTAGAAGCTGTGCTTGGAAAAGCAACCAGATCATACATGTTCTTAGTGTCCTTTTTATTTCTCTGTTTGTTCTCTTTCTAGAAAGAAAGCTGTCCCAGATTGCTGCCTCAGAGCTCCATTATCATTTCCCATTAAAGCTGGATCCTGACAATTCAATTGTTGCAGGAGTTTGAGTTAGGGTGTTGCCATGACAAAAGAGCATAGGCTTGTAACCGTGTTTTTGTGGTTTCATCCACATCCAATAATTGTAGTTTTACTGTGTATAGATCACAGCAGCTCTTTTCAGAAGACAGTAAATAATTACAGTAAGTGTTTGCTGGTCTCTGGGGTGCACTTCTGGCTTGGGAAAGATGTGCATTAGGTCAGGGGCTTGTGCTGCAGATAGCTGGATGACATTTACACCATTTATCAAGCTGAAGTCATTCTACATCTTCTTTTGGGCTCTGCTTGTAAATAATGTATTTAACCATTTTTTTTAATACAAGTACACACCAATTTTATTTGAAGAATCTAAGGATCTTCTGTCTGTCTGAATTAATGCAGAAGAATAGTTAAAAATATAAAATATTTTTAAATTTATTATTATTTTGAGAGTAGAAAACAAAGGAAAACATGTTGAAAAGACAGAAGGCTTCCTCCTCAGTGCTGCTTTTTTCCCCTGTGTGAAATTGGTTATTTGAAATGATAGTGTGCAGATGTCTTGTTTCCCCTCTTAAGGGAAACAGGCACGACTGGGGAAGAAAGGGTGTTTTTTGTGAAAATTACTGCTGGGTTTTAGTGGCGTCTCCCTTCTAAGGAGGGTTCTATTGCCAACTTGTGTGATCAGGTCATCTTATTACAAAGCTATTTAAGGGAGTTTGTGGCAAAGGATTATACATTTCCAGAAGAAATGCCACACATGCAGATTAAGCGTAAGTCTGCTTTGGAAATAAGTTCTTTTACTCTGTTAGCTGGGTAACTACTGCCTTGTATTTCCAATGTTTTTTCCTGTGCTACTTGAAGGGTGACATCTTTTGATTGATATTCAGCTCAAGAAATCAGGAGGCTCCAAATTAGTGGGATTAATTTGCCATTTAATTATTTGATAATTATTTGCTAGCCTTAGCCATGCAGCTGGGTGTCTGTTTTCCTGAATGTTGGGGTTTTTAAAGCACTCTCAGATATATTCAAGTTTCAAATCACATGGCTTGGAGATACAACATTAAAAATACTGTTAATATACTGTAACTGGCTGCTCAAAGCAATCCTGAACTGCAAAATGCTAACACCAAGAGCAGCCTTGTGAACTCACTAAGTCCAGTCCATGATTTTGCATCAACAGAGCCCTTGTAAGTAGTTGCTTCTTAAAATTTGCCTTATTCTTAGTATCAAACAAGGAATACTGAAAAATTCAGTGTGTGCTCACAATTAGACATTAGTTCCCATCAGAGTTCATTCTTTTTGAGAAGATCCTGGAGGTGCTTGGCAAAATCAGGCTTTTCTGAACTTCTGCAGAATCTGCTGCTGCTTTGAGTGAGTCCCAGCAAGGGCAGCTGGATGGGGGCTCCATGGTCAGTCAGCACCTGGAGAGGAGCACACGAGGGCTCTGGGGGTGGCTGTGTGTGCTCTGCCAGCTCTGAAATGTGTCCTTATTAACTGCCTTCAGCTTCTGTCTTCAGAGTGATGAGTTTAAATGGGGGAAAAACAGTGACAGCTTCTGGTTACCAGGGCTTCCACATGACTGAGCTGTTATGACTCAAAACACAGCAGTTGTGGGTGGGCATTATTGGCTTGCTGGTTTAGATTAGTCTTCAGAATTTGGGCTTTTTTGCTTCTGTGAGCAGTAGTCCAAGTTCTGTAGCTCCCTGCAGTTCTGGGTTCTGGTTCCTGGGGCTTGATTTGTGGTGGTGGCAGGGCCAGGGAGCTGCTGCTGCTAGTGGCCTCTGCAGGGTGGATTTGTCTGTGGCTCTCACGGGCTGCTTTCGAGCCTGACAGAGGATTGAGTGGCTGTGGGTTTGCAGCTGGAGATTAAGTAGGTTGTATCACAGGTATATTATTACTGGGGGATTCTGACCTGATGGTTTATAGGCAGTTTCTTTTCCGGATACTGGATAACCCTGGTAGTCTGTGCAGCTCTAAGTTTGTCAGGTTCAGATTTATTGCATTTGCTTTGTTAATGTGGCTTTTTTTGGCTTTGCCATTAGAGCTAGTCAGCAAATGTCAGCACATCACAGTGTACTTGCTCTCAGTATTGCTATACGGATATCGCTTTTCTTGTTTGAAAACTTCCTTTGAACCAATTAGTTGTTATGTGAATGTTTTTTGCCTTTCCCCTTCGGCCATGCTCTGAAAAAGCTGAAAAGTGTTTTCCTGAGTGTTCAGTGCTTCAGAGCTGCTGGAGTCTTGTCCATGGTTAGAATGAGCAGTGGGAAATTCACTTGCAAATTGTCCTTACTGCAACTAGGAGACAATGCAGAGTGAATATGACTGTCTTCTTTCTGGTGAATGGGAGATTAGAATGCATTTGGCATTATTTTCACACTGAGGCAGTTTCCTCACACAAAGCAAATGTAGGAACAGATTGAACTGATGACCCGAAGTGCAGACATCTCATCTACGCAACAGGAAAAATATCATAATGATAATGTAAATATTTCTGCTGCTTTCCATAATAGACTGTCATCCTGAGGCCAAAGATGAGTTTACATTCATCGTCTTGTAAAAGTCCTTTCAAATACTTTGGAAATATGTTGCAGATAATGAGAATTTCTTTTAGTATGTGTGGATAGTAGAAGTAGGGGACATGATCATTGGTGTAGAGATACTAGTGAGTGTTAAATTACAAGTGCTGCATGTGAAGTCTTGATTTTCATCACTGTCTTTAAAAAGAAAAGGCTGTCTCCCATCAGCAGTTTTCTGGCTTCAGCTCTCCTGGTTGTTTCGTGGCAGCAGAACCCTGATTTACCTACAGAGATTTATTGCCCAGTCAGAGTGCCCTGTGAGTTAAGGGTTTGGTGGGTAAAACCATGCAAGGCCAAATACTTCCTTGTTTTAATTATCATTTAGTTTTCTTCTTGAAATTTGCAATGTGTACAAGGGGAAGCTTAAGTCAGGCTTTCTGGAGCTTTTCCATGTGTTTCACAGGGGTAACAGGCCATGCCTGTTTAAAGTATTTCAGACACTTAAAGGTCTCGAAAATGAAAGCTGCTATTACTTTTAAATGCACTGGGTTTGCTTTTGAAATACAGCCATAAATGATCCAGGATTTCATTTTGATTCCAGTCCCTGCAGTTGGGAGAGCCGTGGGATTGTAGCCTGGGGCGTGTGTGTGCCTGTCAGAAGGGTCAGAAGCCGAACCCAGGGATTTGATCTGGAGCCTGACACAGCTCCATGTCCCCAGTGCAGACTGCACTGTAAAACTTACAAGGGTAGAAAATATTCATGAAACAAAATTAAAATAACCCATGCAAGTCATTAAATGTTACAGCACTATGAGAATAGATTGGCAAGGGCGGTTTATCATCATCTCGCTCTCATGACTAAGGCAAGGATGTTGTACAAGGTGTGCCTTTGAACTGCTTTTATTTCTTCACTCAGTGTAAAACACTGAAAACAAAAGCACCATGTGTTATACGAAGTCCATGAGCTGATTTTTAATGTTTCCCTTATATAATACTTTGGAACTTAGTGAGATTATTCAAATATACCATAATTGCCACTGTTGAATATTGAGATTTTCTACAATGAAAATGCAAATACTATTGAGAAAATTGACTGAAGCCTATTTGAAATTAAGTACCTGCCTTTTGCTTTGCTCTGTTAAACTCCCTGATGGGCTCTTGCTAAAGACATCTATGAAATGTTTTCTTCAGGAAACAGCTGATATGAATTTACTCCATTTCTATTGATCTGTGAAGGAATGTTAAGTTTAATGTTTTGAATGTTTTCCATACATGGTACAACATCAGTGCTCGGTGAACTGTGAGAGGAAAAATGCTGACAAGAAAAGCATCCGATATGAAATCAAATATTATGCTTATACAGTTAGTTTCTTTTGTTGAGAGAGTAATCCTGTATCCTACCACACAGGCACAGGAATAGAACAGCCTGTAAATTCTGATGATCATCCCTGGGTCAGCCCTGCCTCACTGTCCTTTCTGGGAGTGAAGAGGGTTGCTGAGTGCACTGGGACATTCTGTCTCTGAGCCCCAAACTGATTTCTTTACAACAAGCATATGCCCAAAGTGACTGTATCTTCCAAAGCACTGTATGGAATTTTTGCTTTTTTCACCTTGAGTCTGTACTTTCCTGCTCTACTTTTTCCCAGTAACTCCTTGATTAATCCCATACCTTAGAATCCCTTACTGGGAGCAGAGCTGATGGTATGTTGTGCTAGGTTTTTTACTAGGACTTTTTCTGCAGAAGAGGCAGCCTTTGCAGTGTCTTGGTGTTATTTGATCCAGGAACTTGCTGATCTATAGGAGGTATTTCTCTTAAACTCCTTCCCTTCCTCGGCTCCAGAGGCCTCGCGTTGCTCCTGCTGTGGGAAGAGCTGCACTGGAAACACCACCCTGGGACAGTGCCCTGCTCTGGGCTGGCTGCAATAAACCCCTAAATCCGTGTCCTTTGCTGGGTTTGTTGGGAGGACACGATGGCACACCCCTGTGTGAGCCAGGCTCACAGTGAGGCTGTTCTGCTTTGCCATGGGATGGGAATGCACTGCTGTGGCCCAGGGTGTCCCTGCCTCTGACAGCAGCAGAGTCAGACTGACATTGCTCAGGTGGCTGCTCAGCTGGGACTTTCAAGGCAACCTTCGTGGAGTATTTTGATAAAGTGTAATTTACTTGCATCAGTAATTACAGGCTCCAGAGGGACCATGGTATTTTTTTCCTGACAGGACAGAAAACAAATTTCCCATAAGCCTGGGGAATGCAACATGCCTCTTGCCCAGTTGGTGGTGAACTTCAAAGGAAAACAATGTTTCTTTCTACTGGCCTCGGGTTTTGCACTATTTTATCTTCAAAACTGGCATTTCAATTGCTTGAAGGGAATTATTTTTCTTTGCTGCTTGTTACTCTATTTTTACCAAATGGCATTGCTGGTTTTTAAAAATGAGGACCACCTCACTCTCTGCAGCTGGAGCTTATTCCAACTCCTCTTTAATGAGGTAAACCCATTTCATTGTGTTTAAATAAGCACATGAACAAAGGGCCAGTTGCTGGCTTGGCCTGTGGATAGCTGTGGCTTACAACAGGCCATGTGTCAGGTGTCAAACTTGGCAAAAATGTCAGCTAGACTGTTTTTCACTTTGTACTTAAGGTTTGTAAATAAATACAGTTTTATGGAAAGTGTAAATGATATACCTTTAAAAGTTGAGACTTCTTTATTACCAGTCTGTTTTTTTCACCTCTCTAAATCCACTTGAGAGAGTCTTTGCTTTCTAAAGAATGAAATGAAAAGGGGAGAAGGATTCCCCTCCTCCTTTAGGGCACATTATGCCATAAAATATGGAAAAGTGAGGACTTGTCACTCTGGCTTGACTCTGTAGCCTTGCCCTGAAAATGAGGAAGGAGTTCAGCTAGCAGAGACTTTCTAAGGCATTTTTTGTGTGTGTGCCCCAGTGTTTGAGTGTCAGATTGGCAGGAAGAATTCCAGAGTGAGCTGCTCTTTGGGCTTTCAGCTTGGCCTCTCCCTTCTGTACGGTGTCCCGAAAGATTAATACAGTTAAAAACTGAGGGGAAGCAATTTTTATGTATGAAAATGTCCAATATTCATAAAGAAACAAGCTCTAGCAGCTCCCACTGAGTATTCAGGAGCTAGAGGGCTGCTGGGGATGCTGCTGTGTCGAATGGCCAGTGACAATGCTTCTGTGTAACTTTAAACTGCACTTCTTAAATTATGCAATGCTTAGATACTTCCCTGAGGTTTATTCTAAGTAAATGTCCACAACTGACTTCATCTGCACAGGTTGGGGGGATTAGTTGTAGAAATAGTTGGTGGCTTGTCTTGGATCAGCAGTCACTGGGTTGTTTGGAGTTTTTTCCCCACTAATGTGCCTGCTTTTTAAGGTTTTCATATTTAGCATTGTGGTAGCCAACCCCTTTGTTTCTTTCTCCTGTAGAAGGAGATTTTTCTGGTTTTCTTGCCAGAAATATAAGAATATATATATACAATAAAATATAAGAAAGAATGGAGCATATTAACCTCATCAGCATTTAACTGGCTGTGTTCTGAGTGGGAAGTTGAACCATATGACCACAGAGGTCCCCTACAACCTGAGGTATTTTGTGGTTAAATATGTTATTTGCAATATTTAATGCTAGGACTTGGAAGCTTTTAGCTGGTTCAAGGTTTGGCAGATACTGTGGATGGGATACCAGATTGTGGGGTTTTTTTTTTTTTTTTTTTTTTTTTTGTCCTTCTATTCATAATGAAAGATTAAATGTAGTAGACAGGATTTTGGTGGGTGCTGAAAGATCCTGTGCCTAAGAGATGCAAGATTGTGCTCATCATCAGGATGTTAGAGTATGAGATGTTGGATTTCAACTCCCACAACCCTGGAAAGTCATCAGGAGCCAGAACTGATGAACTGCTGCTGAGGAAGGTAAATTTTAGCAGTGTCCCACCCTAAACTGTACCGTTTGAATCCACTTTTTTCATTAACTGTGGTGTCCTTTGCAGAGGTAGATGTGCCTTGGTGTTCAGTGTTTTTGCATTTTATTATCTTTCATCTTACTGTGGAAGGAACTTATTTGCTTTATCCCTTTTCTGAATGTATCTGGTTTCTGCTTTGCTTAAAAGCAGCCTGTTTAAACCAGAAGTGGCTGATTTAGGAGGCTGTGGTGTAACACAGGCAAAGAGATTCTGTTTGAAAACAGTATAAAAAGGAAAAAGGGAGTTTAGTGGAAATGGCTCCTCTTCTCAAGGTTTTCCTTCCCAAGATCCTGTTTAAAGTGGACTTGGTATGGATGGAGGATCCAGGTTTCCTGCAGGAGGAGGGATTTCAGGACTGGCCTGCTCTGTGTTCACATCCAGTGGTAAAATCTGACAGAAGGGCATGTTGGGCTCTACCTCCCATTATCTAAAAATGTAGCTTTTGAATTTAAATGTTATTAACTTTGTTTCAGGTTGCAGTTACAGAAAAAAGTTTTTTCTTTTTCTCATCTTAATCTGATGATCTTGATTTAATTTTCAAATTTATTTCCAAACAGTCTCTAAGGTAATGTTTCTACAACGTCAGCAATCTATTTAAACTACAGAAAAATCCCAACTATTTAAAAAAAAAGTGGTTAAAAGGAAATGTTGTCTGAATGTCCACTGGGTTATGCTGAATTTCAGGCATGTTTTAAGCTGCTGCATCACTATGCTCATGTCACAAATGGGGTTTGTGTGTGAAGGTTCAAATGGGCCCAACCAATCATTTCATGATTTTGCAGCGTTTGGTAAAGCTTCAGCTAAGGAAAATACAACACTATTTCTTGCATGATGATACTGGTGATACTTCCCTCTGACACTGAAGGGAAGGACTTAAAAGTGTCTTTAGGAAGGCTCAACTTGACTCATTTAATTAAGTTACTGAATTACAAATTTTTACTTAAATGTGTAAATCAAAAGGGTTTTTTCAAGTAGTGGTGTTTTTTTTTTTTTTTTTTTTAAAAAAAAAGTTTTTATGAGTTTTTCTGGCAGCCATCTGTATACAAAATATTAAAACCAAAATTCCAAAATCTAACATCTGTGTTATGCAGATGAATTAGTTTGGAGTTCTTGGCTAGTTGGCCAAAGAAATGATTTATGCTGTGGAGACTGCCATGTCAGGGACAGGTAATATGTGAAATAACTGTCAACTATGTGGATGAGACAAGTACTTACTTCAATTTTAGGAAGATTTATTTTTGAAGAAAAAATGAAATATTTAAAATGTTTTTCTGATTTAATTTTATTTTTGTAATAAAAGACGAATTCAGTTTGTGAGTTGATTAGAACCATATATTATTTAGTGATTCCTCATTTTATATTTTCACAGACTGAAGACAGACATCACCTCATAGCCCTGCATCTTAAATAATTCCAGATAGCATAATTATCTTTAATAACTTCATCATTAAATTATTCTCTACTTTGTTATTCTGAAGGGGTTGCAAATAATTGAGTACACACTTAATACAGTAACTTCTCAAGAGTCCATACATCCCACTCCTTACCATGTAGTGATGATGCTTATTGAGACTAGCACATTATTGATTAACATTTCATAGGGTTATGTATTTTATAATCCCTAAGAGAAAATGTAGAAAATACAGATGATGTGCAGTGCTCTTATTCCTTTGAATTACCCCAAAGCACCTTAGTGTTTGAATGAAAGGATGGATAATGTGGGTTTTTTTGCTTGTCAACTATCATCCCTTGCTAAAACACATTTAGACTTTTTATGGGGCTTATGGCTCTTTTTTTGCAGAATTTTTTGTAGGTGTGAAAAAATTGGTAGCATTTATTTCACTTGTTAAAATATTAGAGGACAGAAGAGTGATCCACATACTGAGAAGAGGAGCCAGAACTGGCATCTGCCAGCCTGGAGGAGGATTTTGTGGCAGCTGTTGTATTCTGCTGTGGCACTTTGGGTTTTTCCAGGCTAAGACGTGGCCAGAGGAGGATGATCACCCAGTTGGGTGAGGATTCCTGATCAAGATCCTGATCCTGCAGTGCCAGGGTGAGTTATCCCTGGGCTGGGCCAGGCCTGCCCATCTCCTGCAGCTCCAAAGCACACATTGCTTAACTGCCTGAAATCAGAACTGGCAGCAAAGGCCATCATTATAAACCCCTGGGAAGAAATGCAGTCCTTTTGAACTTCTGCTGGCTGTTGAAACAAACCCCACCCAACCAAAAAAACCTAAAATCAGACAATTTGAAAAAATGAAAATACAGCTCTTTCTTAGGTTGTTGCCTTTGCACAGCAGAGTCCATGTTCTAAATACACCAAGTTACAGAGAGTCAGGAGAGCAGCTGGGGCTTAAATTCTGCATTCCTGGTGGTTCTGACTGTGTCTCTTTGCACTGAACTAGCTCAGGTGTGAGCAGAGTCCCTCTCCTGGAAATCTGACATTGTTCTGCTCAGCATTTCTAACTGTGTTAGGGAAGAACTTGGGGAAATAAAAATCCTGCGTGGAAGAACGTTGCTCCTGTGACTATAAAGTTGGGTATGTGGACTGATTTTTTTTAAAGTCCTGTTAGAAAATATTAATTATTAGGTAATAAGGCAAAAAAATTACCTGATAAGGGCAAGGAATTTTGGAATGTGGTGGGCAAGACTCGGTGTCCTGATTGGATTTTCAGTTGTTGAATTAAGTGTATTATTTAAACAGCTTGGATTCTAGAGGATTGGATGGCATTTTGAATTAAGTAACTTTGTGTGGGTTAGTTTACTGTTAGACAGCACTGGTGTTAAGAGCTGGTGATTTATTTTATTGTAGGTAGCCAAACATCTTTGTGTGCTGGTTGTTCCACATGCACATACATTTTACTCACCCTCTTGGTGGGTACTTTTTTCCATCCCTGCTCTTGCATATGTTGTGCTGCTGCTGAGTTGCTCTTGGAAACCATTTCTTAGTATGGACATTGGGACTGTTTTTCAAGGAAATGCAGTACTTAATAAAAACAGCATGCAATGCAACAGCCCAAATAATTACCAATGTGCATACTATTATATATTCCATAAAAGTGTTACAGTAATGCTGTTCTTTGCCTTCAGCTTGTTGTATTATTGGCATATTATATAAATAGCCAGCTATTGAGATACTTGGGAATTTTTGAATGAAAGCCTTTGTAGAATTAAAAATCACTGGATTTGGGTTTTAATGGGAATATTGGGAAAATCAGACACTACTTGAATTGTCTGAAGTCATTACAGAATAAGTAAGTTTGAAAAAGACTGCATTGTGATCGTTCCTGTTCCTGAAGTTACTGATGTTTTTTCAGCAGTTGTAAATCAGTGATTAAACAGTCTCTTGGTATAGAGACAGGACACAAAGGGGTTGGCTGTGCCTTGCCTTGAAAAGTCATGGAATTTTTTGGTTAAACACAATGAACTTGAAATGGTGAAATCTGAGTGAGTGATCTAAGTAATTTTGTTGCAATTTTCTTCAGCACTTACAATGCCCAATTTTTGTGGCATAATAGAAGGACACAGATCAGAAATTGAGTTATGGTTCCTGACAAAATGGTTCCTGATATTAATAGAAAGGAATAAAATAAATTGGAGCCGTTTTTATGAACCACTGAAGAGAATGTGTGATGGTGAGCCTGGAACAGCAGCCAGGCTGGAACAGAAACAGGCCTTGAGTTTATGAGCTTGAGATAAATATTTAAAAATGCCATTTCACTACGTGCAGAGTGTATTTTTCACATTTAAGTTTGGTTTCCTTTTAAAGTGTGTGTCAGATAAGAGCACCTGCTACTGCTGCTGGTGGGCAGGTCTGGAAGCCCAGAGGTGACCAGGGAATGGCTCCAGGGAATGGCAGCCAGGAGGCAGAAAATGGTTTCAGTATGGGCTGGTAGTGAGGCTGAGAGGGCCAGTTTTGGAGAATTTCAGCTATGTCATGGGAAATGGCCACAGCCAGACTTGTGATTAGCAGGAGAGAGCAAATCCTGTGGGTCATTGCCAGGGTTCAGGAGGGCAAAACACTGCTGGGCTATCAAATTGTTGCCATACTTCGTTTAAAGAAGAAAGGGAGGGGAAATATAAGTAGGAGAAAAAAAAAAACCAAAAAACGACCTAACAAAGAAGGAGATGATTTTGTTGGGTGTCAAATGTGCCATCCTTTTAATGTTGCTGTCATGTACATCCTGAGCAATGCATGAGGACAGAGAAGGGCTGGACCAAGTCCATTCAAATATTGGAGGTACTGAGAAAATCTGAAAAGGTAATAGCTACTCACTCATTCGGGATTTTTTTTCTTTGGATTAAAGCATCTTCTCATAAATTGCACTGATTTTTTTCCTTCTTATAAAATTTACCTACATCAATGGTATTTATATATTACTGATCCCAAAATAACTTAAAGCTGATTTTTCTGTATCCTAAATGCAAAGATATCATGTGGCATATTGGGGGAGTATGAAAAAGTATTTTACCCTTTTTTTAACACATAACAGCAGTATATTTGGAAAGGACACTAGTTAGAGCCAAAATCAAAGTAGCCAACTGAAAGTACTCTCAGTACACTAAAATTTGTTGAACTTTTCTGGTGTGAGGCAAGCTGTTATAAATACCTGCTGTATTGGTCAGACCTGCTGAGTGTGATTTGTGAGGGCACTCAAGTAGGAGTTTCCTGGTTCTGGGACATTGCAGCTTTCCAAGTCAAACCTCTTTATTCATTCACCTCAGGTAAGTAAACAGAGGTGTTTTGTTTTGCTCTTCTGTGGCTGTTCCCCAAACCACAGGGCCAGGGCTCTTGAACAGCTCTTGGGCCAGAGTGGAGTGAGCTTGTGCCACCTGAGACAGGTGGTGCTGACCACAGGCAAACCCATTCATTTTGTGCTCACCCCACTTCTGCAGCACTCCTGACTCACTGCAGGAGCAGCTGTGGGCTTGATGGTACCAGCCTGGCTCAGTGGGAGCCCACAGCCTGTGGGGCAAGGCTGGGTCTGCCTGGATCCCTGCCCTGGATCACAGTGGGGTGTGGGGGTTCTCCCTGCAGAGCCCCCCAGGGCTCAGACTGGCTGGGTTCCTCCTGGCAGCAGCCTCTGATGCTGCCCTGACCCCCTCGTGCTGGCTGTGGTTGTGGGGTGCCAGGAGGAACCTGTGCCACCTGGGTGCCAGCAGGAAACAAGGCTGGAGAACTTGCTCCTCTGGATGTTCAGCAGAAGAAGGAGGAATCCACTGGGGTGGCAGAAGAAAACCCCAAGTCCTTTGACCTGGGTTAGCCCTGAAGTTCTCCAGCCTTGTTTACTGATCACAGTGTGGGTACTTCCAGCTGCCAGTCAGGGCAGGGACAGTTGATGGGTCAAAGCTGATTGTGCCAGACCTGGAAGTGACAGAAATGCTGATGAAGCTTTTCCCAAAGAGCCTGTGTGTCAGGCCTTACATAGTGCTCTGATTTATTTTCTGATCACTGGGATTTTATTTATTTCTTGTTCCCTCACAATACTAATGACACTTCCAGTTGATCTTTTTGATTTTTCATTTCCTTACACGTTTCAACTTTCAGTAAATACAACTCCACATTCTTTCAAGTTACAGAAAACTTACCCTAAAAGCGAGTCCCTGCAATTTACATGTCAGTAATTATATTTTGCTGTATTAATCTGATTGTTTGAATTAATCCATCCAACCTATTTCTTCAGTAAATGCAGAACACTTACAGGTTAGTGTTTCAAGAATAATACTGTAAATGAGCAGAGCTTTTCAGACTTCTATGCCAAATGCTGTCTAGATGGAGAGTTCTTTCCCACCCAGAGCTGTCCTTCCCCCACCCCTCTGCAGCAGTGGGAATCAGAAGCATCACCCATGACTCATGGCACAGAGCTTAATATCTGCTGTGGAAGCTTGGGAATGTGTCTGCCTTGGCCCCAGGTGTAAATGTGGGACTATTTTCTGACCAGTTGAGAGTTTACATGGAGCATTTAGTTGGAGGACAGCATTCTGAGTCTTCATGGCGAATAACACTGATGCATTTGGGTTGCCTAAAAAACCAAAACTAGGAAGGTGTAAGGAGTATGTATAAAGTATTCAGAGTGAATCAGGGTTGATTTTGATACATTTCTTTGCAAGGTTAGGTTGAATGTCAGCAGTCCAGTAGGCTCTTGTTAGTGCTTGAGATTGATGGGTTGTTTCTTAAAAACTTCAATTTCCTAAATGAGAATTCATTCACTAAGAAGTAGCTAAACAAAGTTGAGAAGTAATAGCCAGATTTTTCCCAGAAATAAAGCTGTTCACTTGAGGTGACATCTGAGTCTGGTCTGGCCTGAGACTTTGGTTTTTAGGTGTGTTTGATTCCCAAAGGATAGATGGAATGGATAAGCACAAAGGGCATGTCTGTTCTGTGTTGTCACCAGTGGCTCCACTGAGGACTCTGTTTGCACAGGGTGACATGCAGGGCCTCAAAGGTAGTTCTGAGGAAATCTCAACCTCTTAGCTCAGGGATTAAGAGGTCACCACAAGAACCTCTGGGCACATAATCCCGGAGTCAGAGGCTGAGGCAGTGCTATGCTGTAGTGCTGGGCGTGTTCCAGTGCAACCACTGACAAGATGTTACTGCTGCTCTTGGCAAATTTGGGGATGAAGTGGAGGGAGGAACGGGTATGAATTGTGGGACAATCCTCAAAGGATGGAGAGGTAGCAGAGCTGGAAACATATAGGAATTTCTCAAAGTTTTCAGTGTTCTTAAAACCAGATGAAAGCTTAAAAATGCCCAGATATGTAGAAGAGATTTGCAGTGTGAGTACATGGATACCATAATGATTGACACAGTCACTTTGAAGTGTGTTTTTAATTCTGTTGTTTTCATGTAGTGCTGCGTGTGAAATGTTTTGATCTCACATAGGAAGAAGAGTTAGGTCTGTAACAACCTCATGAATGGTGTGAGAGTGCTGTGCAGTGTGTTTCTGTGCCTGGAAAAACTGGCATCTTGTTCCCTGTCATCAGCTCAAGATGCGAAAAGGAAATGTACAACTGCTGAAAGTTGTGCAAAGAATCTGGTGAGGAATCTTCTGTCTTTGAAGATCTCCATATGGGAGGTATTCATGCATGTTTTGAAGATGACTTGGTTCTTGGGATTCCTGAAGGTATTAGGGAGGAATGCGTGTAGCAGGCTTGTGTTTGGCAACAGTTTAACAGCCCAAACCAAATCACAAATGCATAAATATGGCAAGTTATTGTCTCTGTCAAAACTGAGCACAGTTAGAAAGCTCTGTCCAACTGTGATCTGTGTGGTCTGGCTCCTGGCAGTCAACATACTGAAGTGTAGAAGTTAATGTTCCAGAAACTTATCTGCAAGGAGCTGTCTGAGCTCCTAATGGGCAAGGCTTCTGTTGTCAGAGATCAGATCGTGTTGTTCTGATAGCAAACCATCCATCTTGTTCCTGTTTGCTGCCTTATTCAAGTCAGGCTAAATTTCCAGACTAATGTGCCTTCCAAGCACTGAGAGTGCTGAGGTTCTGTTGCTGGAGGGAAAGGTGTGCTCAAGGAACTATTTGATGTGAAAACACATGGCTTGAAAATCATGAAAAGTTTCTAAAGAGAGAATGGGAAAGAATAACTGGAGTTCAGAGAGAGACTATAAATTGTACCTTTAATGGAACTCCATGCTAGAAAACAGATAGTGTATCCCTTAAAAGTAAGAAAAATCTGCTTCTGTTTCAATACAGTCTTTTTCCTCTGTATGCACCTTGCTGTATTTGTAGGTGCACCCTGCACCCCATTGCTCAGCTCTGAGCTGTCACTGTTCTCCAGACTCCTCCTGCAAACCCTGCTGGTTTATGGCAAACTGATCCCAAATAGTCACAGTTTTTAATCAGTTCTGGAAACCTGTAGAGCTGCATGATGCAGTTCATAACCTACCTCCATATCAAACTTGATAAAGGTAATTAATTTTCAGTAGCAGTTGCTGCAAATCCCGGGAAATACTTTGTGTGGCTTTGAGGATATTCTCTGAGAGCAGCAGCAGTGTGTGGCAAAATGAGAGAGATTTCTCCTGTCTGCTGCAGGGTAACAGTGGTAAAGGGAAAAAAAGGACATTAAAAAGAGAGGCCAGAGTCAGCTTCCATTCTGAGGCTGGGGCAGCAGGGATGTTGAGTGACCATGGAAAAAAAGGTCCACAACTCTGAGATTGGGTGATTTTCACAGGGCAAATCAACCCCTTAGTCAGGGAATTGTGTTTCTGTAAACAGGATGCACTAGATTTACTTTTTAGACACTTATTTATTTTAATACTTCTTCAAGGTCTTCCAGCCTTGCCTTGGTTTCCTTGGGGCTGATTTGTTGCTGGGTTTTGCTTTGCACCTCACATCCTTATTTGGATTTTTGTGTAGGTTTTCTGTATTTCTTCTGAAATAAAGCCCCTGAGGCTGCCAGGTGAGAGCTGCTCTCCAAGTAACAACCAGCAGAAAGGGGGAGAGATGGTGATAATGGACAAATTGGGTTCTGTGTGTGGGTGGTATCTAAAAGCATTTGCCCAGACTTTTATGTCATAAGCTGCAAGTCAGTCATGTGCATTTTCAGTGACTTTATTCTGAATTAAGGTGAGCTGGTAGACATGCAGACTTAGAGCCTAAATGGTTCTTTTCTGCAGTGCTTCTGGTGGAGTTCTGCTGTTTTGCCACAAAGCAGATGGAGCTTTACTAAGGTGTTTCATAAAAATTCTGGGGATGGCTTTGACAGACAAATCAGGAGGAGAATTTAGCACTCAGATGGCTCTAAGCTGTCCCAGGAAATTCTGAGCAGAATTCTCTCTCTCTGGTGATTAAAAAAGAATCTCCTGAGAGTAGGGACTGTGAATGTTGGATTCAGAGAAGAGTCTGCTGCTTCTGTAGCAATGAGACATAATTGAATGTAGTGTTTAATTCACAAGAATGTTTTCTGAGTGAATTTGGGCCACAGGAAAAGAACCAGACTGTACTAATCCAGGTGGACATTTTTTGAGGAGTAAATTTGAATTTTCATTTGATATTGAGCATTAACATCAACTAGGCCTAGTGGTGGAGTATACTTATGGTTTTAGTCTTGTAGTCAGATTCTTACTTGTATTCAGCAAATGTCTTGTAAGCAAAAAATGTACTCCACAGCTTGGCCATCCCTGCTTTTCCTGAGTGAAGCCAAAGTGAGTCAAGATCTTCACTTCAAGCCATGGAAACCTTTTGGCCACCTTTGGATAAAATGATTGAGTTTGTCAATTCTTTGTAACTTCACTAGGTTTTTTTTTTGTTTCTCATTTGACTTCTTGCTATCAAAGATTGTCTCACAAGCCTATGGGTCTCAGTAAATGTTGTGTGAAATTAGAGTTTTGTTAGCTCATGGTTCTCTTTGTCCATTCCAGTGTGTTTGGGTGATGAGAATGAGCTGTATGATGCTCAGTCTGCACTGGGAAATCCTGCCAAGCAGAACTGTTGTGGCAGATGAGAAAATATTTGTCAGTAGGTGTAAAATCAGAGATAAGTTGACTTGCAATACTGGTTAAGTGTGGGGGAAAATCTCTGGGAGCACAGGGGGAGTTGGGAGGTGAGTGACAGGAAGGAACAGAGGTGGGTTTTGTCTTGAGCCTCCCTTGCCTGGGTGGGGTTGTGGGGCTGACTCCATGCAGGTGATTTGGGGTTCCTGTGGAGCATTTCCATCTAAGTTCTGGCTCCTGTTGGTGGTTGCAGGGTTTAGGGGTAGGATTTTCCTCTGAAGTGGTACATGGTATTCCTTCAGCTCCACAACCTGAGTGTGGACTGAGGTGGTGACTTCTCAGTGGAGACTGACTGGAGGTGTCAGCATTCCTGGAGGTGGATGTACTCCTGGAGTCTTGCAAGAACATTAAACATTGATCTTTTCAAAATCATAAACAGATGTGCATTTGTTTTAACAGGCTGATCAAAGCATTAACCTCTATGGCTTAAAAAAATTAAATTAACTTCAGCATCTTTATTAAAACTGCAACACTAAAATGAAGAATTACTTCTATAGTGTTAGAAGTGTTAGAATATTGATTAATGGCTTAAATCTAACCTGCTTTTGGAAATGATCTCCTATATAAATGTGAAAATTGGAAAATATTTAGGTGATAAAAAAAAAGTACTGTTCTCCCATGGAGCCTGTTCTGCCTGTTAAGGTGTAAGCTGTAAGAGTTAATGTCTTTCAGAAATCAGAAATACATCTGTACTCTCAACTGGGTGTATAAGTGGCATCTCTGCTATTTCCATTGTGAGTGTTGTTTAGCCTAACTTTGACTTGGTTGTAGTATTTATTTACTATTTCTTTTCTGATGTTAGTTTGGACTCTTGATATGAAATGTACAATGACTGTACCATAGAAATGCAAAATCACAGGTGTAGTTACCATGGCATCTCTCTTCTGGGTTAGGGAGTGTGCAAATTTTACTTTGCTGCTTAATTTGTAAGTAATATAAGGCCAGATAAACTTAACATTTTCCTTCGTATACCTTAATATAAATTTATTTTTCCTTGTCTATTTTATGAAATTTACAGACTATTTATAGATCCGTATCAAACAGATTCTATATACAAGTGTTGCTAGATTTTTCCCCATTTATGTTTTAAATTGTAATTTCATCTGATAGAAGGTAATCACTGCATTTTTAGATACAGTCTGTACGTTAAAAATAACCCTCTTAGCTTGCTGCAAAAAGAGATTATGCAGAGAAATAGAAAAGTAAATATAAACTTAAAAAGGAGATGAGATTACATCTCTGACTTATGCTTAGGCATTTTAGGAGGAGGTCTGCTCATCAGCTTCACTTCAGAGTGGATTTTTGCTATTAGTGAACTTGTGATGCAGAAAGCTTCAGTCAGTCTTTAAATAGAAAAGAGTGTACAGCTGTTTGGGGTTTTTTTCTCATCCTAAAAAGGCAGACAGACTTTAAAGCCCAGTTCTGCAGCTTCTCCCTTGTTTGCAGAATTATCAGAGGGAGAGATAAGAACGAATTTTGTCCGTGCCCCTTGTCAGTGACCCTCCCTTAGCTGATCTGGCCCCTGTAAAGAGCTGTCAGACAATTTTCCTGCTGCAATTAAAATGGGAAGTATTGAGACAAACGGTACCAGCACAGTCACAAACACTTCTGCAGGTGCTTGGGGCAGGGACTTCCTGCCTGTGCTGCTCCTGCCAGTGAGCAGTGAGGCTGGATGAGCTTGTCCTGTTCAGTGATGAACAAACTCAGCTGTACAGAAAACCAGCAGCTGTTCAAAGGCTGTGAGTTGGTGCAAAGTGGTGGAACCTGGGGTGGTTCAGGTGGAGAAGGGTGGTAAGTTAATGACCATTCCTCAGAGGTGAGCAGGGATACAGAGCCTTGTAATGTCAATATTCTGAATAGTTGCTTTTGGAAACCTATGTGTGTTTTTCTTCTGGGCTTTTTAAAATTCAGTTAGCTAAATAACCCAAATAATTTTCTTGTATTTATTTAGGCAGGAAGCCAGCTGCTCAATTTGTCCATATTAACTATCTGAGAATTTAGAAGAATAAATATTCTATGTAGTTTTCATTCTCTTGAAGTATAAAGTACGTTAAAAACCTTCCCTGTAAATGTCTACCTTACTTTAGTCTACAAATCAACAATTTCTAATTGAAAAACTCCCTCATTTCAGTACAATTAATTTAGCAGCTCACAGCAAATTAATGGTAATTGTAACCTTTGGACAAAAGGGTCTGATTAATCATAAGTATTTTGTGTGCTAAGATTCACAAACTTCTGTTGATTATAAAGTAGGAAAAAAAAAGTCAGTCTATTTTGCTGAAATTATTTTTAAAAGCTCTTCCTTTAGTGCATCTCCCTTTCCTGTAAAAAAGCTGCTACTTCTGTCACCTTTTGACTTCATAAAAGTTTCCCAAATAAAGTAGCAGTGTTTATTTGGAAAGTAAATGTTTATTTTTGTGCCTGAGGATAGGATTTGTTTGTGCCTTCTCTTCGTGCTTAGGAGGAGAGGAGGAAAGGAGCCCCTGAAGCCTGGCTGTGGTGTTTGAGTCATCACAAGGGCTCAGTCATGGCAGAATTGATGAAAAGGGGTGGCTGGACCTGATGCCTTGTGAAGGCTGACCTAGAACAGAGACTAGACAGAGCTGAAGGATAAAGGGATTTATCAAAAGGCTGAAATGGATCCACCTTGGGCAGCACAAGAGCCCAGCCAGGGCTGCACCCCAGGTGAACCCAAAATGGTCACAAAATGGACAACTGGTCATGGGGTCTCTCACTTTTATAAGTTCTGATCCATTAGCATATTGGAGTTAATTGTCCAATTCCAGCTTCAGCCCATGCAGTCCCATCCTGCTGGTTTTTCTCTCTTCAGTCCACGTTGTTTATGCTCTTGGGCTTGAGATTTGGATCATTTGTCCTTGGTCCCCAGCTAGAGAAGGAATTGTTTTGTCTCCCTGCTCTGTGCAGAGAGCTCACCATCCCCTAATATGAAGCCCAGACCCACACACTAAAGCAGAACAGAATCCAGAAAACATAAAAGCTAAAACCTGAGGCATCAGACCCACCAAGTCAGAGCTGATGCTTTTGGCTGCCTAAGCCCAGGTGATAACTCCAGGGATCTGTTTGATCCCACAGGGCAGCTGCCTGAGTGGCCCAGAAAATCCTCTGAGATGAACAAAGGCACAGAGCAGGGGCACATCAGAAATCCTGCTCCAGACAGAGGAAATAACAGAATATAGACTGGAGGTACTGGGGATGCAACAGATCTTAGTTCTCAAAGATTTATTAGGTGAACAGAAAAGTAGTTGAAAGAAGTTTGTGAAATAATACTTTTTAAGTGAAATTAAGCTTCTTGGTTTCAGCCTGGGTAATTAGTGCAAGCAAACAGCAGTTTGGCTGGTCAGCAGGAGATGCTGCCATTTGCACAGTTCCACCTCTCTCTGAGCCATGGGAGGCTGTTCCTGCTGCACATTTGGTACCCAGGGGATGCCCAGGGTGAGGGCATTGCCCAGTTCTGTCTCCCTGAGCAGGAGCTCAGTGCCTGGTGCTGCCAGGGGAATTGCAGATCCCTGCACACACCAGCTGCCTGCATGGAGAGGATGAAGAGCAGGCAGGGGAAATGGTGCTTGCCTTGTTTCTTTCCCAGTAGCAGAGTTATAAACTCGTGTGTATTTGACAGTTCTAAGTGTGAAGGTTCTTGGGAGTCTTTTAGACTTGCATTAGCTGGTGGTGTTTAGGCAAGCACAGTTTTATCTGTGAATTTTGCAGTATAGGCAGTATTTGGGAGATCACTATTTATTACAGAATTTGCTGTAATAAAGCAGCTGCTTCCTCTGGGCTTTAATTTCTTCCTGTTTCTATTGTTTGGGTTTTTTTTGTGAGCAAAATTCCCTTTTCTGTTTGCTGTCCTGATGTGACACCCAGAGCTAGGCAAGCCCCATTAAGAAGACTGGAGCCTTGCTGTATAACCTTACAGGAGCTGAAATGGAAACCAGCCACTTGAGTTGATTGCATTCAATTTACATTTGTTGGTTGGTACATATGACACCTGCAGCATTGATGTATAAAACTTCCATGGGTAAAGCACAAAGAACAATAATATCTGACTGCTCCAGCAAACTTTATTTACTGTTATCAGGCAGCTTGTGTATTTATATGTTTATTGAGCCTTCATTTTATTGACATTTTTGCTTGGTGAGGGTTTTGTGTTGTTTCCAAAACCATGTCTGTGATATTTGACAGATCTGAATTGTAAAGCCAGATATGTGTCACAAATAGCACAGAGCAAATTTTTGCATTTCTAAATATTTATCAACATTTATATGCAGCTACCTGCATATATTGTATCTGTAGTCACAATTGTTATAGGATTCAGTTAAATCAGTAATAATATCAGTTCTCAGATATACCAAAAGAGTTTGCAGAGTCAGTTCAACTGTAAAGAAAAATTTTTCTTTTGTGCAAGTTACTAGTGAAATTCAAAATCTGGCAGTGATTCCAAGATGAGCTGATCTTGGAATTACTGTGTGGGTTAGGGGTGATGGAAAGTTGCCTTGGAAATGAGTTAATGAGCATCTGGGTCTAAATGGGAAATTAACTCTTGCATTTAGGAAATAGGTCAGGCTGGTTAACAGACCATTATCTGAAGTCAGCCCTTGTTTGTAAATATATTTGTGATTCCATTGAAGACTAATTGTTGGGTCATTTGTTTTGGCTTTTTTTTTTTTTTTTTCTTTTCACACATAGAATCATTTGATAACACTTTGATCCTACTTTGGTCTTCTATAGAATCTTAATTTAAACTTTTCTGAAAATGAAGAAATTGGTCCTAGTTCCTCTTGTGGACAAACCACATTTTTTTTCCTATAGCTATTAATGGCCATTAAATTCAATATTTCAGTCTTAAGATGAAGGCCAACTTTTTTTTAAGCAGTGAGAACTAGAAATCCATCCCAGGGTTTTGTAAGTTTGGATACACAAAAGGTGGTGCTTTCTTCCAACAGCAGGTTGGATAATGGCACTGTTCCCCTGTGGTGGAAGTTCTGGCACCTGATGTGCAGGACAGGACTTGAATTTAAGAAATTGCTGTGGTTTTAGCTATTGCTTGGCTCTTGCTGTGAGGAGTGATATTCTGTATGCCCTGTATGAGTGGCTTCAGTAACAGCATTTTCTCTCCTCAGAGTACTATGAATGCAGTGCTGGCATTTGCTACCTTTGAAATTTAAATTCTAACTGAATGAGCAAAAACACACTTGGAGGTTTTTTTTCTGGTTATGTGTGGAAAAGTAGAATGCATTAAAAGGTATGGGAAAAAGAGATGCATGGAGGAGATGTTTTGTTTCATTCCTGTTCTTTTTGAAATTATAGTGATTTGCAAAAGGCTACTCTTAGTCACCAGAAACAGGAGCAGAAGTGGCTGGTGATTTGTGTTATACAATTGTTTTTGCAACCTCTGATTCAAATAAATAAAAGAAAAATAGAAAACAGAACAAATCAAAACAACCTCCATCAAAACCCAAATCCAAGAACAGAACATCATCTTTACATCACTCTCTTTTAATGAAGCCATTTTCTGCATGGATCTTCCTAATGGTTTGTGACTTTTTAATCTTTTCTATTATAGTTTGGATGCTGCAATTGAGGAACACTTCTAAAAATCTGTGCATTGGCTGGTCCTTCACACATCCAGTGCAAAATTTGGGAAATGAGCTATGAGAAGACTATGTATGGATTCCACAGTTTTGTCTTTATTCTCCTTCCTCCTCAAGGAGCTATATAATCCTCCATGAGGAGTCTGAATGTCGATGGAGTTTTAAAATGAATGGAAATTCAGTGTTTGTGACTATTTGCAAGTAAAGCTTGAGAACACTGTGAACTTTGTGCATGTGGGCATTGGTTCCCTTCAGCAATTAACTTAAACTCAGCCTCCTAAAGCTGTGCAAACCTGTTCAAACACAGTGACAGAGAAATGCTGACAGATTTCTCTGCTCTATAAAACTCTGCATTTGTTGTACGTGGCTTATTTTCTTGCCAGGTATCACACACTCACAGCAAGGCACTGTCCAGAGGAGAAAATATAATATATTTTATATATTTTAATATATTGAGTGATTAAAATGAGCAGTGTTGCCTGTGTGTCTTAGAGGCATGGCAGATTTGGAAGAATTATCTCCCATGCAAATTTAGTGTCTGCTCTTCAAGACTCTGCTCATTTGTAGTGACTTTCATGGGAACTGCTTCTGATATTTGGTAACCAGTTTTTAATAATAAAAACATACTAAAGGATTTTTTGAAACATGAAGTTACAAATTGTCTTCAAAGAAATAACAATCGACTCCTTAACTTCTACCTACTGAAAAAATTTAGGAATGGAGTATTTAGTGCTGTTTCTGAAGGAAACACAGTTATTCAGTTGGAGGCTTTTGAATGCTAATATGCAGTAACAGCTACTGCAGACAAATGATGCTGTGAGGTTTTACTGACAGCTGTGGTGATGGGTTTGGCATCACCAGGACTAATTGTAGCCATGATCTCTGACTTTGCTGATGCATTGTTGGGTTGTCACCTCAGAGGAACAGTGATTGTATCTGCATGTTTTCTTAGACTGAATTGTTGGAGATGAAATGATTGCATTGGCATCACGGTTTGTGTCCAGTTAGCAAAGGTAACAGACTCCTGTTAATGGAAAAAGAGCTATAGTTAAATAAAAATCAACCCCAGCAACAAAACAAAAACAACCCCCACAAACAAACACTGAATCTTTATATTATAGTTATATTTACAGTTAAGCTAATCAGGTTTTATTTGTAAGAATTTTTAAGGGAGATGGTCAAGTTGAGAAGTGAGAGCCTGAAGGAATCCTGGGGACTGTTCATGGAGGCACCACAGAGCTGTACTCAGTGTTGATATATAGTTCCATAATGTGCAGGAAACGTGTCGTTTCACTTGGTGCTGCAGGATCAGGGCCATAATCCATCTCACCCACTGTAGTGTGACGAATCAAATCACTGTCTGACAAGATCTGCTGCTTGGGAGCTCTGCAGAGATGAAATGAGGTCTAAATTCAAGGGCATGTGAGAATAATACTTTAGAAAATACCTGGGGATGAGAATTAAATGTACCAAAAAAAGCTAAAATGTTTAATTTTTAAAGGCATGTTTGCTGTGTATAGTTCAACAAGTTAATGCTTTCCATATTCTGTGCTCACAAAAAGAAAAAGCAGAATGTGTGTTCTTAAGCAGTTCCTCGACGAGGGCTAGTCCCATTTCTGTCATTAACGAAGGATAATGTCTGGAGTGGCAAAAGTCCAGAAAAAGCAATCCACTATAAAGGCATATTTACTTCAGTCAGAGAATTCGAGCTGTGGTTAAAGTATCAATATTAGCTTAAGAAAGTATTTGGCAGAGAGAGGGTCCAGAACACAACTGGTTACCTTACACTGTGTGCTTTGCTGCGCCTTGCCCTCGTTGTCACAAAGCCACTTTGGAGCAAAAGGATACATCTTAATCCCCTCATTCTGCTCAGCTCCGAGGCTGGTTTACAATTATTTCTGCCAAGCCCTGGTGTTTAGTGGCCATGTGAGACGCAGGTGGAGCAGAGCTCTGTCCTGCCCTGGAAGTATGTCTGGGCGAGGAGGAAGCGGCTGGCAGGATTTAACAGCCATGGTTTACCAGTTCCTTCCTCAAATACAAAATGCCTGAGTGAGTGTGTCACCCGTGGCTCCCTGTAGCACTCTTCTTTGATGATTGTGGGTTTCCTCTAAATTCAAGGCTACGGCATCTGTGCATGAACTGTTTGCTGGAAGAATTCCTTCCCTTTATTAGTATGCTTGTGTAACCAGTTTCAAGCTATCAACACTCCTTCACACCCCTCCCCCATGTAGATATTTAAAAATAAAAATGAACTCAGTCTTGAAGTGGGAAGCATAAGAACCTTTGTGGGTTATTCCAACTACGTGAATATATATGAGGCTGAGTATTGGTCAGATAGGAAGCTTAATTTCCAATGACTCCTTTGGGAATATCATTCTGCAGGGGAACAGTACTCTGCTTGATCCAGCTAAGTCATGTTCACTGTCAGCATTGCTCATTTGCTGTAGGTGTATTTCAGGCTATTTTAATGTTTTGGCCAGGTTTTACCTTAGATATTCAGCTATGAGGGTCTTTATGCAGCTTCCAATGCTGTGGAGCTGCAGTAATTTGTGTTGAGAATCATAACGTTTTCTGTCTTGTACAGAAACGGACTGTTCTGACACACCCTTCAGTGTTTTCTAATTAAAACTTCATGAAATGCAGAAATTCTCCCTTGTAAACAGACTATGTAGTCTGATGCAGCAATATGAGAGTAATTGGAAATGTGCTGTAAGCTTTGAGGGGATGTGAGAGTGTCCTGTGTCCGTTCTGATGTTGTCATTCCCAAGAGTTGATTCTGCGGTGAAAAGTCAAGAGAGGTTAATCTTTTCTTAAATGAGATTAAGGCTAGGGAGCAACATGATTCACATTCCAAATATAATTAGCAATAAATGCATAAAATGCACAATTACTTGCTTTGACTGGGATGAAGACGATGGGGATTTTTTTGGGTTTTTTTTTTTTTTGTTGTTTTTTTTTATTTTTTTGAAAGCAGCATCAATGCAATTTGGGAACATAAGCTGATCCAGTAATGCCCTGAGTAAAGTTAAAACCAGGAAACTGCTAATTGGATTGCATTTAGCATTAGTTAGCAAAATTTTAATTTCTTTAGGGGTGTGGTTGTTTTGTTTGTTTGTTTCTTTGCCGAATCTTTATCCCTTGAAGTTTTTTTCTTTGAGTAAGAATTTCAGATATGGATTAAATTCAGGACTACTGGTATTTAATGCATCTTCTCTGAGCATAAGGGTCTTTATAGAAGTATTCCTATTAATTAAAGGTATTGGTATGAAATAAGTTCATCTTGGATATTAAAAAAGTTCAGTTCTTGAGTGCCTTGGCATAAAGAGTGTTTCCACAATGGAAGAAGGGGGGTATCTTGAACAATATCAAGACCAGCAGATTTCCCTTATATTTTTCTCCTTTTCAGTGCCCAGATCTCTTCACAGTGCAAAGGGTTTTGGGTAACTTGATTAAATTATTAATTTAATCCTGTACAAGTTCAGGATTTTATTTGCCTTTTTTTCCCTATAGTTTTATCTCTCTTAAGATGATTCTAACAAGAGAATGCACACTATTGCAGAGTTGTTTTGACTTGATTATTTTGTGATCGATGGCTTTGGCATTTTCTAGTCCCATCCTTCCAAACTATTTTGAAAGATTTTATATTCATAATAAACATCTTCACTCAGAAACTGATAATAAAGGTCTGTTAAGAGTAGGAATAAAAAATGTCAATTTGTTTGAACAGCTTGTGTTGTTTTAGTACAAATTGTTTGGTGAGTACACAAGGCTCCAGTTCCATCTGAATGGCACTAAATTATGCTGAACTAATTATATTCTTGCTTTATGTAGCCTGACATTTAATTACAGAAATTAAATTCTCTGTGCACACCTCACCCCACGAGTGCATGACATGCAGCTCTGTTTCCTGCAGCTCTTTCACCTGCTTTATCTTCCCATCAACTTCTCATTTGCAACAGAAATGTATTTTCATGAGAGCTTTTACCTGAGATGTTGATTTCAAGTTGCAGATCATAAGCCATGTAAGCAATTGGCAGAGGTGCCATTTTTAAATTATTTTCAAAAGTGTGTATCAGTCTTAACTGATGGAGTTGAACTCTTTTCAATAAATTATGATTTGACCTTTTTTGTTCTCCATGGAAACCAGCCTTTTATTAATGCTACTGTTCTCCAGCAGCTTTTGTGATGTATCTGGATCTGTAAGCAGATATTAAAGGAGAATAATTCCACATCAACACTTCCTTCATCCCCCCTAAAGAATACCATTTATTTTAAATTGCAGTTTCAGGTACGAAAATTTGGATGGAGCGTTGGACAAAATGGTAAATATATCAGCTGAAACCACTGTGGAAGCAGGGACTGGTATGGCAGAATGGAGCAGTCAGTTCCCAAAGGATTGCTCCTCTTGGGAAACCTGGATTTGCCCCTGCAAGGAGCACTCCAAGGAGGAGGAATATTCCAGGGTCTCCCTGCAGTGGAATTAGGACAGGGTACAACTGTATAAAATGCATTTGCATTGGCTCACAGCATAGGAAAGCAAAAAGTTAATTTCCATATAAATATGTTAAAATAGAAGTGGATCACCAAAAGTTAAGTTTAAGCACTTAAAACATTATATGTTGTCTTCAGTTCAAGTTTTGGCCTGTGGTAATCTGTGAAAAATCTCTCAGAAAATTAAAATTCAATCTTTGTTATCATGTTGCACTTTCCTTTGCAGTATTAACTTTCACTTAAATATTGGAACTAGAATTAAGCTGTGAAATGTATCTGGAGATCAGTGTGACACATGATGTCCTCCGGTTCTACCTGGAGTCATTTTAAAGGAGGATCATGATCTTGTCAGATAAGTTTTTTCTGACATCATAATTTGGTATCTTTGTTTTTCTGGGTGATTTTTTGCATTTTTGAGATGCCCTGGACTCTATTGCAGACTTTAAACTACCCTCATCTGTAATCATGCAAAAAAGATGATTTGGGTTTTTGGAGCAGTGTCTGGGGAATTCTGAAAGTGATGTTCATGAGGAAATAGCTCTGTTCCAGGATGAACAGGTTTTGTGCCAAGGTGTCACTGCAGAGTGAAGGAGAAGAAGGAGAACTGAGCTGTTGGTCTAATCGACCAGGCAACTGTTAGTTTGTGACAATTGATTGCTTCATCTAAAGAATCATCAGCTTTATTTGGATGTCAGTCAACACATCATTAGTATAAGATGCTCCAAAGCAGAGCTGTAGCTGCTGGAGAATATTGAAAACAGTACCTGCAATTTGGAGAACAGCTGAAGCATTTTAGTCCCTTTTCAGTGTTCTTTTGCTTCAGAGAAGGCTTTAGCACACAATCTTTTCTGTTCAAAAGTATTCTAATTATGGTCATCTGAAACAAAACACCAGAGTTGGATTTGGATTTGGTGTTTTCTTTTCTTTTTTTCTTTTTTTTTTTTT
>VZRH01003727.1:2284863-2377733 GCA_013397555.1 Urocynchramus pylzowi | reverse complement strand
AAAAAACCCCAAGTTTGATTTTGATTTTGGTTTTTTTTTTTTTTTTTTTTTTTTTTTTTTTTTTTTTTGTTTGTTTGTTTGGTGTTTATTTTGTTGTTTTTGTTTTTTTAATGCTGCTGTAGAATTAACAGCTTTTTCTTTTTCTCTGTGAATGTCGAAGAAAATGTAGTGTTCTGGGATCTAACATATTGCCTATTAAAAAAAAAAATCTGTGTCATGTCACGGAGTACTTTGTCCAAATGTAGCTTAAAAAGACTGTACCATATTATGTCCAAATGTTGCTCTTTGGAGTGTACAAAATAAAGTGTCCTTCAAGCCTTTTTTTTGTAGACTCAAGATCTTTTACCTTTTTGGAAGGACGGTTTCTCTCTCAGAAGTGAGAAGCCTGGAAAGCGCTTATGTCAAAAGTCAGTTGTCATTAGGCATTAGCAAGTTAGAGAATAACCTGAAGCACAGAGGGGGACAGCAAAAGCAGAGAACATTCTGGGCATGGCAGGTTTAATTTGTAACATGATTGATGGATTTCCTCAGAGCCTGCATGGTGACCTCCCATGGCTCACACAGGGTGGAAGACCACGAAGCCTTTTTTACTTTGCTCAATAAAGTTAATGTAACATTAACTTTCTGTGGAACACAGAACATCAGGAGGTGCTTGGGGTGCTGGGTGTGAGGAGAGGTGTCCAGAGGCAGAGGATGTGTGTGCTGCCACACTGGGGTGGCTGTGGCAAGGAGAACCCAGCAGGAGCATGTGGTGGTTTCAGAGCTGCTGGGAGAGTGGGGCTTGCATGGCTTGGTGCATGGGTTGGGTTAAATTGTGGGGAAAGCTGGAAAGGGAGGATGGCACTGTGTGTTCATGAAGAGCTGGACTGTAAACTGAACTTCAGCCTCATGGAAGGAGCACGTTTGCATATTGATGAATTTGTGAAGTCACTGAGGTGCTTGCAGGTGTGAAGCCTTCACAGCTCCCCTTCTGATGTTAAGGATGCTTCCTGTGGCTGCTGGAATTCTGCAGAACAAAAATGTGCTAAGACCAAGGAAAAACGTTTATATTCAGGTGGGAATTTTCAGGCAGGTTTACTCTGAGTTGCTCGTGGTCTAAGCACAGCATGTTTGTTGATCTGAGCGTTGCAGTGACTGCACAACTCCTGCAGTGGAGTTGTGTAAATAATAAATTATGTAAACAGGGACAAACACTGAGTGCCTGCAGCTGCATCTGCAAGGGTCACACACCTGGGTCTTTATCATGCTCTTACCAGTACTAGGGACCAACTGGTTAATCCTTTCTTAGCAACAAATTAATATATTTAAGCTGAAGTTTCCTGTCTTTTGGGGTCACATTGCTAGGAAGACAATTATGTTGTCTTCAGTTTATTTTGTTTCCCAGGTGTGCCTGTTGCTTGAGGAACAAAATATGGACTACCTTTTTAAGTTAAAGCAAAAGGTAAATAATGACAGAAATACTGACTAGCAGAGAAATGGCATACGTTTACCAAACTGCTTTGACTCTCCTGGAAGGGATTACAAATTCCTGCAATTTATTTAAAATAAACAAACCCAAAACTTATGTCCTCTTTCCTTTCTGTTGTGTGGTCTTTTAATAAGGGATTTTTTTTTTTTGTTTCTGGTGGCTCCAAGGAGGAGGTTTTCTTGTGCTAAAGATTGATTAGGGGGAATTCAGAAGAATAGAGCTCTCCAGTTCAAGTTACAAAATATACAAGGCTGTTCAGTAATTACATTTCCTGGAGCTGCTGCCTGCACTTGGTGCAGAGGTTGGTGTAGAGTGGGAAGGCCTCTTGAAAACCAGTATCTTGAAAATGTGGCAATTCAGTGCCTTGAGAGGGGACTGGCAGAAAATTAAGTCTACTGTAGAGATACAATGGTTATAGTTTGTTGTTTTAAGAGAAAAGTACCCACCAAATCATAGTTTTGATTTGAAAGGAACATAACCTTTCTAGATCAAAAATGTCAATTATTGCTACAAGAGTGAATGAAAGATGCTAAAAGCTTCTCACAGTGGGGCTTTGGCTCTCAGGAGAGATAATGACATTATGGCAGGGCCCTGACTTAGTTGACATAGCACAGGTTTGTGTGATTATTGTCATGTAGGACATTACTTCTGTGCACAGGATATCCCAATTCTGAGGTTAGTATTGAAGTAAGGTTCTGTCAGAAAGTTGTACTTTAAGCATTTCCACTGATTTTAAATGAAATAATTTTTACAATGTATGGGTTTGTTTTCTTTGAGACAGGTTTCTCAATGAATTTGATTACAAATATGAAAATATTATAGATACTGCTTTAGCAGTGATCCTTCTTTTATTTAAAAAACACAGGTTGTTTAGATAGGTTCAGATTGATAGAAATCTTTCAACAGTAGGTAAAAATCCCAAATAAAGTTGCTTTGACTGAAAAGAAAAATTGCCTTTGGGCAGAAGGATTTAAAAAAAAATACTGAATATATGTTGTTATAACACCAAGAATTTGTAGGTTCAACATTTTTGGCCTGACTTGGGGCTCATTTAAAAGTTCTCAGTACGATGTAGGTGTAAATACCCAGCAGTGCCCTGAGTGGCAGGAGCAGGGCAGAGGCAGAGCCAAGGATTGCAGGCACAAAATTATTAATACTGGAGTGCAGAGAGAGGTGGGTGAGGAGGCCAGGAAAGGCAAAGGAAACCAAAGGGGAAATGGAGAGGAATTACCAAGTGTACAGGGGCACAGAAAAGAAGGGACAGAGCTGTTGTGAGAGGGTCTGGCCAGAGCGGAGTGTTTGCTTCCCTTTTTAAATTTTAAATTAGCTCAGAAATTTGCAGTGTAGTATGTCATCTTTTTTTGTTGTTGTTTTTGCTAGGAAATAATTTGTGTGAACCAAATAATGTGGGCTTTTTTGGTATTTGGGTTTGTAAATTGTATGTGAACATACATCAAATTGGTTAAAAAATAGACTGCAGGGCTCCCTATCTCCTTTTTTGCCACCACTCCAAGAAGTCTTTTGCTTTTTCTTTAGAGCACTGAGACCATCAGCTAATTTAATTTGGTATCTTTCAAATATCCAATTTCCAAAATATTTTTGTTGAATGCAACATGTATTTTTCTTCTTATTATACATTTTTATGGTTCCTTAAATTTCAGAAATTTAAGAATACTGCACTGAAGAAGGAAATCTAAGTTTAAATGATGTTATAGAGAAATTTTAGCTGCAAAACCAAGCAGTGATACTTTTTTGCTCAAGCGGTTTTTACTTTGGATGGATAAAATTGTGCTATTTAAAAACATCAAGGTTTTAGCTTGCAAATGTTTGAAGTATTTGACAACTGAAGGGAGTATCAAAATATGGGAATGGGATTCAGAGGACATCTTTCTGTGCAGAAGAGAATACATGTTTCAGGCTGACTTTTTAAAAACTCAGCTAGAGGATTCCAAGAGATAAAAAATCAGAATAAATCTGCTCTTGCATAAGAAATATAATCTCCCAAGAGACAGCATTCAGTGGCTGAATGCTTTGTAGTTTTATGGTGCCTGAGACCACGAGGTGCTGTTTAAGCACCTTTATTTCAATTTCTGTATATTCCAAGCTCTCCAATTCACCTGGATCCCACTTCACTAAACCCAAAGCTGCTGCAGCTCCTCGATGTTTTTTTGATCATGACAGGGGAGCTGTTGCCCAACAGGCAGAGACCAGTAGAGCACCAGTTTGTAAGACTTGAGAGACTTGCCCAAAAATGCTACATCCTCCTCGAGCTAGATGTGTCTTCAGTTACAGAAAGAATTAGAGTGAAAAGCCCAGGTCTATTTTACAAGCAGAAAACATTATTCAGAATCCATGATCATTCTCTTTATGGGGTTAAGTTACTTTGATGAAAAACCACATTGTCACCCATGTGGTCTCAAAGCAGATTTGTACTCCCCCTTACCCTGCCACATGGTGTGGCTAACCTATAATAATTAAGAGTAATAATAGTAATTAAAAATCATTATATTAAGCTCACCTAATAAGAAAGATTTTTTTTTTTTTTTTTTGATCTAACTGGGGTTCAAGAGGAGGAAAAAGATCTCACTTCTCTTCCAGCTGAGCAAAGGAAGCCTCAGGGCATGAGATTGGTTTTAGAGATGGTGTGAGTATAGGTAAATAAGTGTTGATAGTGAGTTGTAGTGTTGAACATTTAATTATACTGTACTTCCCCCTTCAGCTGTTGAATGTTAAATGTTTGCCTCTGGGTGCTACAAATTCCTGTTCCTGTATAAATTTTGTAGCAGCCTTTCAGTGTACAAGTTTTACATTTTTGTCTTTCTGATCAAATGGAAGATTAAGTTTATTTCTGAAAAAATCAAGGATTTAAAGCAGTCTTCTTTGGTTTAATCTGTTTATATCAACACATCCCAGAGTCCCTTTTTTCTCGAGCAAGCAGGTGTTTTTGTTGAAATAGCTAACTGTAGATAGCAGTCCCACTGCAAATGTTAAGGCAGATCATTAAAAAATCCAGTTTCTGTTAAGTTCTTTCATGCTTTTGAGAGGCTCTTCCTGCTGGAAATATTGGAGCACTGATATACCCTAAGGGCCCCTGCTGTAGGCTTACAGCTCAAAAGGTGAACATTAAAGTCCATTATAACATTTAGGGTCATGAGGCTTTTCTCATGTGGTCTCTGTTTACTTTGGATGCTCCTTTGAGGCTTTTGAGTGTGAAGTGGTGGAAGAAAACATACAAATCCAAACTTCAGGTTGCAGGAGGACAAATAGCATGCTATGGGAGAGTTCCTTTGATGGATGCTCTCTGCCATGGATATAACTGTAACATTTTAGGGGAATATTTTATTGTTTGAAGCTGTTTGCCTCATTGTCTCTCTCTTTTCAATTTCTCATTAATTTTATGTGCTGTATACCAGTCATCAGTTTGTATTCTAGGTTCTGGTTTTACTTTCATTACATGGCAACATGCTTTCTCCATTTCTCTTGGTAAGCACTGCTCCAGACTCTTTAAAGAGAAGTTGCTCATGCAAAAACTATGCTGAAGTGCAAATCTGGACGTATTCAGAGAGCTGTTGGATTCATTTTACTCAAGCTTTCAATTGATTTTAAGGTATGAAAACCTGGGCTTTTATCCAACTGGCCAGGCCTATTACACCATCTGCTTTTGCAGATATTGCACCTTTCTTTGGATCTGCTAGTGATATATTTAAGGTATTCACAGATGCCGTGGTGAGAGGCACCATTGTAGATGTCATCAGTGATGGGGCAGTGGGAAAGCTCAGATCTGGTGAGGTGTGATGTGACTGCCTTATTTTTTAAAGCCAATCCAAAAGAACAGGATGGTTAATTCCTGTTTAGGATAAATGTGTCATTAGCACAGGGACTAAGGGAGAAAAATTAATTTCAGTGTTTCTGTCATGTTAGGTAAAAGGATGCTGTTTTACAGAAAGTCAGTTTAGCAAAAGAGTGTGAAAATAAAATGTTTTGTGCTAAACCCCAGGAAGTTAGCCCCAAACTGGTATTGGTTTTACATTTAGGCTTTTTGTGTATCCTTCTGTGAAGAATTTCCTTTGATTTTGGAGCATGTAAGATTCTCCATGTTGGGCTTGCCAGCTTAAAGCTTTGGATGTGGTGGCCTGAGTGGCTCCAGTGTTGGCTCTGTGCCCACAGGTCCATATGTTCTGTGTGATTTGACAAGTTACAGTGAATATCCTTCCCTCTTGTTTCTTTTTGCTTGCATCACAATCTCTTCAACAAAACAGTGTCCACTGGCAAATGCTTTTTACATTTTAAGGAAAAGACGTGGGCCTGTGGGTTCACATGGTTACACCACCTTTTCTACCAGGGAGTTTGACACCTGGTGATATCAAACTCCCTTCAAAACATAGCTCTGGTTTATTTGTGCATGAAACACTTGTGGAGTCATCCTGTGCACAGCACAGATGGGAACCTGCGTGCCGTGGAGGTGAAGCTCAGAGATTAGATCCTTGAAATTTTGGATCATTCTTTGAGCAGCAGGAGAAAGATTTCCTGCAGGTTTATTTGATGACTGATCAGCTGGTGCCAAAGGATGCAGTTCCCTGAGACTTTGGCTCCATCTGAGAGAGTAACTGAGCATAGTGCAGGGAGAGAGGCTCCCAGGTGTAGCGAGAGAACACAGCAAAAAAAGAAATAAGAGCAGCAGCTTCTCAGGCACTGCTTGCAGCAATTCTTGCCAATTGAGTAAAGTACGTTTTAAGGAATGAAATCATAGGGGCATTAAAAATGTTTAGGAAAAAAGGCAACACATTGTGTATTTGAATTAATATTTAACAAAATATCAGACTATTCTGCTCTCTAAAGCTTTAAATTGCATGTTTTATATGGGGAAAAATGGAGATACTTAGAGATGCATGAAAGTGCCAATGCTGTTAGCTAAGCTTCATGGAAGGGTCAGCCCTAAGCCAAGGTGAAGCAAGAACATCATCAATGAACAATCTGGATTGAAAAGAGTAACGTGTGGATGACTTTGTAGAAACAAACGTGATTTATGTCAGTTTGAGCTAAATCACAGTTAACAAATCTCACATCTATCAGGCAAGTTAAAGCTTGTTCTCCTGAGGTGAGTTTGTACCCTCTCAATGGCAGGCACTATTAAATACAGAGTAATCAGGAGAGGCTCAGGCTGACCAATGCTTTGTTCATTTACAGCCTTTAACCCCAAATGAGTAAATTTGTTGGTTTGTGCATCTGCAGCTCCAGCATGCAGTGCTGCACAATTGCATCTGCAGTCAAGCATGACCTGCAGCCTTCCTGGAATGCACACAATTACAGCACCAGGCCCTGCACATCAGAGTTCTTCCCAAACATGACAAGCAGCTTTTCACTTTTTAAAAGAATTTTTTTTTTCAGCAGAGAATATTTAGCAATGTGGAGAAGAGTGCAGCTCAGATTACAGATAATTCTGTAAATGACTGCTATGAATGGATGGACAAGCACTGCGAGACCACTTTTGTCAGATTTGGCAAAATGTGCTCTGTGAAATGGGCTTTATTTCACCAACATTTTTTGCTCCAGGAAGGAATGTTGATAGACGCTTCAGTATCGCCACTTGCCCATGTTTTGACATTCCTATCAGCTATGTGCTTTTGCAGGGTTGTTTGCTTTCAAATGGTGTTGCTTTTTGGAGGTTTTTCTCATCTACATGTATTTTAATTTTTTGGTTTGTAGGGATTTTTGGAGGATACACAGGTTTTGTTTACATTCAAGCAGAATTTCGTTTCAAGATATTTAAGTCTTTTTCTAAATTTTCTTCTGACATAAAATTTTATCATGTATCTTCCCCTGTATATGGGTATAATATGGGTGGCCACTGTGCTTTTCCTCTGTGACTGGCAACATCACACTGCATGGATCTGGGCAAAATGTAATGTTCCAGAATTGAAATTTCTGAGATGCACATTAGTTTTTATTTGTGCACAATAATTCTTTTCCAGCTAAATTTCTATAAACCCTTTAACAGTTAATTACTTCTAAGTTCCTTTAGTATTATGCATGTGAAATTATCATATTTTAACATTTACAAAAGCTCACAAATTACTTCTAAAATAGGGAGATGTTAAAACTTTTTTTGGGGGAGTGATTGATTAATTAGGAGCATCCATTGTTTTTCACATGTGCAGATTTCTTTGAATTTTAGTCTATTCTATCAACTTTGGAAAAAACAGGTCTGCTAAATGAGTTTCAGAAACTGATTCCAGGCCTGATTTCTTCAAGCAAGGGATTGGTATGGGAGGAATGCTGTTATCCTGCATTCTGTGGCCTGCAAACCTCATGAGGATTATACAGTCAGAGGATGCTTTTTTCCCTTTTTTAAATGTTTCTGCACTTCTCATTTGGCTTTATGATTCATACTGGGAGAAGTTTTTCCTTGCAGATATTAATATATTCAGTGGCACTTGATGCCTGATGCTCCTGGATTGTTGTGTTAATGGCACGTTTGTGTAAACTCTTACAGATTTGAATTCCTCTAAATTTGTCTTGTTCATCCCAAGATCTGATGATAATCAAGATCTGACTGGAATAATCAGAATTTCAGGGGAATCTCTGGGAGCTCTGGTTTATTTGCAAAAGTGGACAGGAAAGCATTACCCAGGTGGTGCCATTTTGCAAAGATTACTTATCAAAGAAAGGAAGATGGGTTTGTGTGTGAAGAAAAGGAGCTCCCAAAAATGCTACCCTGAATGTAAGGCAGTCTTGTTTTAATTTCAGTGGTTGCAATAATAACCACGTAAGGAGCATAAAATAGGCAGTCTGTGTTGAGCAGGGAAAATTGTGGGGTAAGACCTCCATTTGTGTAATCAAAGCGTGTAATAGAACTCGATTGTACACAAATTTATACTTAAGACAGCCTTCATTTTACATTCTATTTAAGAGGACCTCTGTATCTGAAAATGGGTAGCAGGCTTGCCCAAAATAAAACAACTTCAGAGAGGATGCTGCTTTGTAATGCATTCCCTAGCCAGCCTAATCAGAAGCCATAAATCAATAGGCAAATAGGACATGCCACTAATTAGTCAGTAGAAAATTGTACCAATGTGTTTTTCAGCAGAGACCTGTGCCAAAATCTCTCCCACTTGTTGAAGGCATCTTTTCAACTTCAGTGCGTAAAAGACAGATCTGTTTTTTTCAGAAGAAAATTTATGTAAATGGTATGAGATTTGTGTCTAACTGGAGTAAACCAACGTATCACTAACTGAAATCAAATGTTTGTAGAAGTGTCTCTGGGATAAATCTAATCCTATCTGATTTCTATTAGCTGATTTGTTTTGCAATTTAATGGCTGTCAAATTTGGCCCTCAATGTCAGAATCCTATTTAGCCAAATGTCATTGCCAAGGCAATCTAACAAGCAGTGCTCTTGGTAAATAAAATTTGGCAGAAGGTTCATCAGTGCATGTTGTGGTTCAGCCAGCTCCAGTCTGTATTTCACACATGTGGGAATTCCTCAGTGTATAGTACCTCTTATCAAATAAGCATATTTTAGTTTCATGCTTGCCAAGTTTTTTTGAAAATGGAAAGGTCCCCTCGAGTTGAGCTCTGCAGCACACAGGATGGAGTCCCAAATACCTGCTCCAGTTCTATGTGTGAAAGCATGCAAAGAGTTTGTGGATGCCAAATATGAATCTAATATTGAAAAAACTACGAAATAAACATTCTTTTTCTTTCACAACTGTTATTTAATTTAAATTGTGTTATTCTGTGGTATTCTGGTGTCTGCGCCCAGCTGTTAATGAGGACTTTTGACATGCACGGCGGCAGGGGTGATCCCTGAAGGAAATATTTTCTAGTCTTTCACTTTCTAAACACAATTTATGTCTTTCCAGTTGAGATACTTGCATATAAACTGCTATTCTGATGCACATTCTTGCTGAGTCGCTTCATAAGTCTTCTGAGTTGCTTTACAAGAATGAATATGTGCAATCTACATATAAAAATTGCTGCATATGACGAAAAAAATCTGGTAAATTAATGAATTTTCTGGAAAGAGCAAGCTTTAGGAGAAGCATAAAGTTTTGTGAGATATGGGATAATTTTAGATATAATTTCCCCTTTTTTTCCCCTTCTATTTTTTAAGTTCAGTTGCAAGCATGTAATTTCTCTTTTAGCGCTGTGCCAGAGGTTTTTGACTTTGGAAAGAGTGGACATTTTATTTATACTTATCTCATGTTTTTGTGAGGTGACAGCAGCATGTGATATGAGAGAGTATCTGTGAAACACATTAGTGCCTGAATTTTATCTTTACTGATGCTGAATGTCAGACATATCCCAATGGAATGTGTGTAGGGCACTTAAGTCCTCCAACAATTCAGCTGTACCACAAAAAGGACAATTATTGAGACTCATTGGAGCCTGAAACTTGTAAATCAAGTAATGTGGAAATTCAGTCTTACAAATACATGGAAATCTTGCTCAAAGTGCATTTATTTCATCCTGTTGAAATGAACAAATAAAACCCCACTAAAAAGCCTAACCAAGGAAACCCCCACGAACTCCAGCCTCAAATCCATGCTAGTGGACTGGCTAGTTCTTCACTCCCCAGTGGAAATATACTTTAAAAAAAAAAAAAAGAAAAGAAAAGAAGAAGCAGAGACAATAGCTTAATCCTTTAGTAACTAATGTGGATATTGCATTTTACTTCCATAGAATAAAACGTTCAGCAGAATGCAACAAAAGGTGAACTGGAGTGGGGCACTCCAAAATCCGTGGTTCGTTAAAATGATGGCTTTTTTTTTTTATTTTTAAAAAAAAAAAGGTGATTTGGGGGTTCTTCAACTCTAGGAGGAAAAGACAGTGAATCAGCAAAACTCTCTTGATTTTTCATTAGCTCTTTCCCCTGATACTTGTAATTGGAGATTGTCTCCTGCCATGACTCAGCTGTGACTCCATCGCTGGGTCTGCTGGGCTGCTCCTGTTCCAAGGTCTGTTTAAAAAATGTGCAATATCACAGTGTAGGAGAGGACACAGAATGCAGCTTGTGTCTGTCAGCGTGTCTCAGGTGTGGGAAGGGAGGTGTGTCCCTGGAAATCCATGCTGGGATAACAGGAGGGGACAGATCCCATGGAGGGCAGCCTCCCGTGTGCTGAGCATTGCTGGGGTCAGTGTTGGCTTAAGTAAACAGCTTGTGCAGGGTATGTAAAAAATTTGGAATCTCCGTGCTTGTTTTCCTACAAGAGAGGATTCTTTGAGGATTTTGTTGTCCTTCTTTTGATAAAATGATTCCTCAGTTTGTGTAATCATTGTGCAACTCAGGCTTTTGTAAAGGGGTTTTGTTTATTGTAAGGAAGGAGACAGATGTTTTTTGTAAGAACTCTTTTTTTCCCCCAGTGCTTTATAACATAAAACCACAAAGTTTGTTACTTGGTGCTGTAATCAATGACCAGTTGTGCTGTTTATAACTTTGTGCTCTGGTTATTTCACCAGTTGTGTGAAGTCTTCATTGAGGAAATAAAGCAATGCTCTCATGGCTGTGAGCAATGCTCAGGCATTAGCACAGTGCTGTTAGAAACATCTATAGTGAGTGCTGAGAAACATCCTGAAGGATTTGGAGCTGCTACTTTGGATATGCTGTTGGATATGAATTCCTCCCTACACACCTTGCACCCCTCTTGGTTGTACTGTTGCAGGAAATGTGGGAATGGTGAATCTTGAGTTGCACAAATGCAATGAAATAAATTATGCAGCTGGGTTTAGGGAGAAAATAAATTACTGATTTTCATAAATGACTGTTTCAGTATTTTGTATCAATGTCTGAGGGAGTGATGCAGGTGTGTGCAGTGCCCCCCCAAAGTGCTGTTACAGGTCTCCTGTTCTTCCACCATTGTGCCTGTTGCACCATGAGTTCTTAAGTGTGCTCCTGGAACTGTTGGAGATGTTTTGGACAGGACAAAGATGACTCTCAATCTGGTGAAATAATCTCTCTGCCTATTTTAGCAGTGGTATTTTGGGATGGATGGAGTTCCCCCAAGGGCTCAGTTGGGAGAGTTTGGCTGCAGAACTGCCATATCGCTCTTTTCAAGAGTGCCAGGAGCCAGTCATCCTGTCAGTGCCTTAATCAGAGCTTTACATCTCTGTGCATCTGGGACACATTGGTTTGTTTGCAGTCCCTGTTCCAGGTGGTCAGGCAGGGAACCAGCTCCCTGTGATCAGAAACCACATGTACACAAAGGGCTGCAGACGTCGAGCGTTTGTTCCCTGCCTTCTCACTCACCAAGCAAGGGTAGTTAGAGGAGAAGACTATTTCTGGCACAACAAGGGTATAATTTGGAGGAATAAACTTGTGCTCTATGTTCTAGCCATTTTTTAAATGCAATTTGATGTTTCCCTTAAATATGCCATGAGATCTTTAGCTCTGGCAGGAGATGAATACTATATTCTTCTAAACAACATCAGATACATATGCATCCCCGGATGTGGTAACGCTCGGATTTCCTCCCAAAAATTTCATAGCAAGCAAATGTACAGAGTAGGAAGTGAAAAATATCTTCCAGTGAAAGATTTCTGACATTTTTCGTGGTGCTAAAGCAAAAAAGAAATAATCTGTAATCACTGCATTTCATGCTGATAATGTAGCAAACATTTAAGGCAGTGATGCTTGAGGTAACTTAAGAAAGTTAGAAGAGATCCCATATGTTATTGGGAAAAAAGATCCCATATGTTATTGGGAAAAAACCCCAAACTCCTCATGAGAACACAGCATTGAAAGGTGTGGAGAGGTTTCTTCTTTTTCCATTTACTCTCTTCTGCCTCACAAGGCTCTGGAGCCCGAGTTGTCCAGCCCAGCATTCCACTCCATTTCAGCACTCCATTTTTGCCTCCTGAAGTGTATCCTTCAGCTGAGATACTCCCTTTAAAAGGGAATTTAAGAAAGGTTACTTCAATCCTCCTGGAATGAAGTAACAGTTTCTTGGCTCATAGGTTCTGAAATCAATTTGAAGGGCCAAACTTCTGAAATAAATTAAATCAGTGATTTTTTTTTTTTTTTTTTTTAATTCATAGGCATGTCAAGACCTTTACTGGAATAAATTAAAGGGCAAATCTTATCTGAACTGCCAATCTTTAAGATCTTTCCCAATGCTTATCTTCACTTTTCTATTGAGAAAACAGAGATCAGACTTTGAGTTGTGGATTTGCCAACATCTGTCTTCAAGCAGTGTAGCACAGGTGTCTGTGAGGAGTATTTTAAACAACAGAATTTTATGTACACACAGACTGCATTGTATTCAACAGTGGCTGCAGTTCCCAGTCTCTTCCATGGTCAAGAATCCTCTTTCCCAGTTTCCATTTCCACAGTGGAGGGTGTTCACTGCAATATTCACTTCAGGTTACACAGAGACTTCTGACATACACAGCATTAGGCAGGATCAAGGTTCAGAGCTCCATTCCCTCTCTCAGGAGGAAATTATCTGTAGGGTGTTCTAAGTTGTTTTGGGCTTTTTGTTTGGTTTTTTATATGTTTTTTTGGTGTAATCAAACCAGTGGTAGGACCAGTGAGGATTGACTATTTCTTTTTTCCAGCCTTACTGTTGCCTTAATATGCTAAGAGCAAGAAAAGAAAACAAAGTTGTATTTTCCAAGTGCACTACTGGATCAATTCTTGTGTGGGCCTGTGCTTTGTGGAAGGATGAAGCACACTGTTTGGACCCACCCAGTATGATTCTACTTAGAAAAAAATTTCCATTTTCTGAGGGACATATTGCCATGGTAGTTCAGGAAGTTTCTCCAGCAGGAACAGAAAAGGAATGCTTGGGAATAACAGGACTCTGAGACTTGTGCTAGCACAAATTTCTGATACACATCATGTTTTCTAGCAGCTGGAATTGGTTTTGTGGGTTTTTTTTTTGCAGAGTATTTCTCTGCTCTATGTCCTTTTTTTCTTTTTCTTAATGCTCTCTTCATTTTCCCTTTGCAGATTGCAAGTGCATTGAAAGTTTGAATTGACTTTTCAAAACTGCTATTTTTGAGTATAAAATTAGGGAAAAGAAATGCATGTTTTCTCCATGTCCTCAATGTTTTTGCAGGGGGCAAAAATGATATTGTTATATGGAAGAATGAGGAGGCAAACAGCATATGAGGAAATCCAGCAGCTGAGAATCATAGCCCAGATGGGGCTGGCAGGGAGTTCAATCCAACCTGCCTGAAGTTGAGTCCAAACAGATTTTGAGTATCTCCAAGGATGGAATTCCACCACCTCCCTGGGCAGCTTTATTTATAAAACACCTACTGCAGCTGTTTGTTGTTGCAGACAACAGCTTACTTGCTTAATTGCTGGTTTATTTAGGATAGCAAAAAGTTTGTAAATCAGACTTTTCGGCAACTTTATTATGAAATACAGCTTAGTACAAATTCTGTCCCTTTTAAACGAACTAATTACAATGAAAACAGATGTTTGTATTTATCTGTGGAGATGAAAACTTGATGCAAGATATTCTTAGTCCAAAATTAATTGACTTAATAAATGCTTGAAGATTAATGAAGGTATAACTCTATGCAGCTTTAAAAAAGATTAAGAAAAATAAAGTTATGTGAATCATAGAATGGTTTGGGTTGGAAGGGACCTTAAAGGTTTTCTAGTTTAACCTCTTTGCAGTGGACAGGGATGTAACTCACTAGAACAGATTGCTCAGGGGCCCATCCAACTCGACCTTGATGTGGAGCATGAATAAATAAATAAAAAATTACTTAGCAGTATTTAGTTTTGAAGTCAATAAGCTAATATTAAAGTTTAAGTGTTAAAGTTAGTATAAAGATTTTGAATTATTTTTTTTTATCTGAGTTTTCTTGGAGATGAAAATAATTGTATAAACCTCTATATGGTGCATTTTCCCCCTCATAGTGTATCTAGTGCTGCAGCAAAACTCTGTATAGAACAGTCATTTAACAAATTGGATGTTAAAGGCTGCAAAATAAAGGGTGGGAATTGGAGGCATCATGTATAATGACTGAATTAGGCACCATGCACAGCTATATAGTTAGTTATACAGGTTATATAGTTAGTTATATGGGTTATATAGTGAGACTGGTGTTATTTTTGGAAGAGTATCTTGGAGAAACAGGATGTGTGACAAGTGCTGAAATCTGTCCTGCCATAGTTCAGCCAGAGCCAGGAGCGCCACGAAACCTCTGTGGTGTCATGTCCTGCTCCCAGGGCTGAGCACAGGGCTCACAGAGCTCAGCTCTGCCTTCTCCCTCATCTCTCTTGCCCTGTTCACACCTGTCAGAGCTAAACCAGCCAACAAAAAACCCATGGAATGAAACTGGTGTGACCTGAGCACCCCCTTCCCGAATAGCTCTGGAGCCGCGTCCCCTGCAGGAGGGGAGGTCCGTGTCCTCAGAGGGCACAGCTGGCTGCTGAGAGTCACAGCTGAAGAAAGCAAAGTCCAGCAGCCACTCTGCCCTGTCCAAACTGCTGTCTGGATTTGGAAAGAGCTGTTAGAAGTGAGGTGGGCTGATGGGTTTTCTGCCTGGAAAAATAGATGTTAAAAAGTGCCAAACCACTGAGTCCATCGCAGAAATCTTCCTCTCTGTTTTTTGGTAGGTGGGATAGTGGGAGAGGAATGACACTTCTAGAAATTTCATTCTTATATCAGATGTATTTTTGTTTTCACAGCTGTGTACTTCAGGAAGATTTATTTGCTGTGAAACTGAGGAATAGTAGCCTTAAAAATTACCAGCTCTTTGGCAATGTGCTCTTTAGTAATGAACCAGGAGCCTGGGCACAGCCTGTGGGTTCTGGGGCTCCCTGGTTTCTGTGGGATTCCTGCAGAAGGATTCTGAATTTCCTGCTGGCAGAAGCCTATGGTTTTATATTGGAATAAAAGAGAAATATCCTGGTAGAAGTGGAGCCTAGGATTGCATTTCAGGCTGCTGATGTGTGTGCAGTGCAGGTGGCTGGTTCCATGCCCAAGTGTTACTCCTGTTGGTCCCTTTATAACCCTGATGTTTTCCTGTTGTATCAATATGTTAGTAGGTTTATTCAATTATTAATCGAGGTGATGGATTGTTCTAGAGAGTTTTTGCTGCTTAAAGTTTGTTTCTTTTTTAAAAAACTGCTCTGTAATGCAGATGCTCCTTTTGTAATTTCACAATTTCTTAAGCTTCTTGAAATCATACCAGGGTTGTGTTTGAGATTGGCAAGTTTTAAATTGTAGGACTGCCATTGCAGTTTTTGATTGCTGGACTAAATAAAGTGGTGCTGTAAAACACTTCTCTCTTTCCAAAAAAGCAGTGAGATGGTAGCCAGACGTCGAATGGCAGTTCTTTTGCAAAGCAGTTATCTTTATAGCATGTTACTTAAAAATATGTAAATGTGCTCAGACATTGGCAAGTGTAAATTTAGTGGTGATTAAGTGAAATCATAAGTTATGCTTCATAATATCTTTCAGTCTTTTTTTTTTTCTGCTTTCCCTGGGCAGTAGCAAGTTTTTTTCTAGGGTGCCAAGTTTAGATTATAAATTAGAAATGTGTAAGGAAAGAATGTTCCCTGCACTGACTCACTCTGGTGTCTGGTCTTTATTCCAGGCTGTATTGATGACAAAGTATGCTATAAATTTAGAACATCTACAGCCCTGGAGGTGGCAGATTGCTTTCTGCTTTACCTCCAGTGTTTGCATGCTCATCAGGCTTGCTTCTTGACCTTTTCTACACCAAATTGCTCTTGCACAGCAGAGCAGTAGCACAGGTGTGCTCTTTAAGGGAAGAATGCAGCCTTTCTGGGATATCAGTTTGTAAAACTCCTGCTTGCCTCCCTTTGCATTCAAAAGTATGAGTTTTCTTTATTTTGATTTTTTTTTATTACTCCTGAGAGCTTATATAATTGATAAAACTTCAAAATATCATCTAGAAACTAATATAGAAAAAGAGGTTTGTGATTTTTACATGTTTTTGTTTAATGAGAACTGTTCTGGCTAATCAGAAATCACTTCTGTTAAAATTAAATCCTGAAGTTTGAACAGTCTCTAATCTTAACATGGGAAGCCACAAGAAAGAGAAAATGGAAGAAAAGCCAAAGAGTGAGTGCTGCTGCATCTGACCCAAGGCTTTGTTCCCTTTTCCTCTTTGGGAGCCAATCTGTTCACCTCTGTGGGATGCAAATCCATGCCCCCTTGGAGCAGCAGGCTGAGCAGCTTCCCTCACATCTTGAGCTAATTTGGTATCCCAAAATCTCTTATTGTACTAGTTTTTGGGGAGAAGAGACTTTCTGGATCTGTCACTTGATAGGTACACAGGCAGTTGTAATGGAATTTTCCTTCCCTACTCATTTTATGTTTGCCATTTGTGCAAAGAATTGGCTGAGCTCCCTGAATAGAGGACTTAGGTGTTATGCTTCAAGTAGTTTTTTGAAAAAACCCATTTTTGTCTGGATGATGGTGTGCATAAGTGTTGTATAGGTGGGATCTGGTTGAGGGTGGAGGCCAGAGGGTGCATCAATGCCTCTGAGGGATCTGCAGTTAATTGGTTTCATTTCCTCTCTTGACTAGATCAACTAGACAGCAGTTGCTTTCCTTTCAGTGGCGAGGTTCAGCACTAAATTAAACTCTGTTACCCACCTAGCTCTGCAAATTATTTCTGCAGTCATCTACGAGTGGTTTTTCTCAAAGACAGATGATGAATGTAGGAGAGGGAAACATCTCTGCAGAGAAGCTGCTGCAGCAGCCTTGGTGTCCCTTGTGCAGTTTTACAATGAATGAATGAACTCTCAGCAATAATTCTGTCAGTCTTGAGTGGAAATTTGAGTTTATTGCTACATAAATATGGGCTTGGTTTGGAATTGTCATTATCTTTGTTCTGGGTAATTGTCTACAGATCGATCAAAATCCTAAAAATAGCAGCTGATAAGATATGGGACATGCTCTTCATTTTTTATTATTCTGAGGTGGTGCTATCAAAGTAGTAATTACGTTTCCATGGACTAATTTTATGGAGCTTGGATCTGTAGGTTTCTTTCTTCTTTCACCTCTTTCACCATTTTCATACCAGAAATATATTCTAAAACTTTTACTAAATTTAATTCTTTTACTGCTACTTTTTAATTTCTCCATAGATTTGAACACATTTCTCATCTGTGGCATTCAGTTCAATTACGTGACTTTCACAGACCTTGAGAAATCTTGTAGGACTGTACTTAAGGGGTTTTTATAATAGTTTTATATATTTTTATGCAGTAAAATACATTTGTGCTATTAGAGTATTGTGGTCTATCACCAAATTAATCTGAACAATTTTTTTTTTGCTAGCCTGACACAACTATTGTAAGCTCACAATGTCTCTTTTTGGCATGGCATCATGTTGCTACATAATCAGTTGGCGCTCTGGTTTTGATGGATGTAAGCTGAGGGGTTTGGTGCCTGGGCTGGAGGGGTGCACAGCATCCTTGGAGCAGCTGAGGAATGTGGTCCTGCAGGAGGGAGGAGGCTCCAGCAGGCAGTGCTGAGTTCTGCAGCAGCCTGTGACATTTCCATGCCATCCTGACAGTGTTTTGCCTTCCCTGCTGTGCACGGGTGGAGGGCACGGAGGTGGATAATTAAACTTTGAACCAGTAAACAGAGTTGAGGGGCCGGGGCTTTGAAGAGCAGGAGATCACAAGGACAATTTCCTGTGGGTTGCTTTGCCTGGGATGCAGCTTCATGTGGAGCTCAGCCCACATGGCACCAGCACCAGCCTGAGCAAATGTGGCACAGGAGCTTCATCCCTCTGCAGCCCCAGCCCAACTCATTAAGGGCTTTTCCTAAATTGAATGGGTGATTTGTACTGCAGTGTCATCTGCTTCCTCTTCCAAAGCTCTTTGGTCTCTGTTTTAGCAACAATTCCAAAATGAAATTTGCCTTTATTGCATCATTGCTAAACTCATACAGTTAGAAAAACCTACACCCTTTTGATAGTTTATCTTCAGGCAAAATCGGGGGCAAATCAGACTAAAAAAATTAGAATTCAGTCTTCCCTTTTGATGCTGATGTAAGTGCTTTAATCCTGCAAATGAAGCTCTGTATGTGGAAGTGTTGCCTGACAGTCCCTCAGCAGGGAGCACCACGGTCTCTGTCAATGGAGACTCTGCCATTCAAACCCCATCACCTCTAGAATTTCTCTAATTCTGTCCTGCTGACAGAGTGACAGCCCAGGAGTGACTGTACAGACTGAAATACTCAACAAATACTGAAATACTCTCAAACATACATACAGGCTGTGCACATAATTCTATCTATACACACATCTATGCACAGGCTTTACAGCAGCTCTTAGCTGAAGGTCAGTCTGCCCTGTGCAAATGAACTTTAAATTATTTTTGGATACAAGTGGAGAATATTTGTTTACTATTGTCAGCTTTGAGCTTATATGTGTTATTCACTGTCAGGAAGCTCATTCTCCAAATAATAAATAGACCTGCCAGAAAATGTCTTACCTACCTTAGAAACATCCTGAAGGAAAAAAAGTGTCTTTATAGATTAATACATGTTTCTTGCTGACTTTGTGAAAGAATTTGAGGGTACATAGTAAACTTTTATTAAGAATTTATGGTTTCCTGGCTTACATTTATTGTGTATTGATAAGAATAATCTCATTGTTTTAACATGACTCTGCTGGCTTGTATTCTTTTCTCTGCCTCCCATTGGTGTTTTTTTAATGAGTCAAAAAGAAACAATATCCCTAGGGAGGACTTGAGAGCAGAAGGTAAAGTTCAGAACCAGAAATTGTTTTCTTGTATGGGACAGCACCTGGCTGACCCTTTGCTGTTTGAATGTGGCCTGAAATTCTTTGTGGTTGGAGTGTAAAACCTTTGCCTGCCGTTGCCCTCTGGCAATTAGCAAGTCAGCACAGAGCTGGAGATTTTTGGTAACAGAAAAGGAGCAAGTGGGTGGTGGTGGCTGCAAATCCCCTCAGCACTGTCCCTGTGAGAAGGGGGCATCCAGCAGGTGAGAGGGACATGAACAGGGTGAAGATTGAACCCTGTGAAAAGTTTTGTGCCTTGCTGCACCTTGATCCAACAGAAAATATCAATTTTCTCACTGCCTGGCTGAGATAGCTGTCTGGTATCTGGGATGGAGTGAGGGCATTTCATAGCACGATGAGTGGGGGGCTTTTTTTTGTTTTCTTTTAACTTCAAGGCAAAGTGTGACCTTCTAATGCCTTTTTAACCTCTGAGCACTTTTGCAGCCCAAAAGCAATTTAGTGGCAAACAGTAATTAACCTGAAGGGAAACACATCTTTGGGTTTTATTGTATCTCAGTATATGGGTCAAATTAATAACACTGCAGAGGTAACATCTGTGGCATTTGAATATACTAGTAAAAAAAAAAAAATCAGCAGACTTAATTTAAAATTAATATTTTCAAAGATCTAAGTAAGAAAACTCCTTTATTAGAATCAGTGATGTTTTGAAAGCTTAAACTTTTTGGTGGTTTGTAATACAATCTTACTCTTTTGAAATGGTGATGGACATCAGATGAAGGTTTGGGGTTATTTAGGTTTTTGTTTGGTTAGTACCTGATTTCTGATACAATTCCTTTGTAATATTTCAGAGACAGCTTGTTAGTGCAATCTAACTTTTGTATTTATGACTGGAGGAGAAGTATGCAGTTACTTACCAGGGATCACAAACCCCACAAAAGGGAGTAAATTTTTAACACCGAGGATTTTCAAAGCCTATTACTAAGTCTTCAGAGGAGCTAATATAACATCCTCAACCTTGCTTTGAGCATAAGAAGATTGTCTTAGAAGAGAAAAAAAAATCAGAACATAGAGGTTTGTGAAGCAGTGTCTTAGGTTTCAAAAGATCAGCTGTTTAACAGGTTGAAATCAGGCACAGGGTTTGTGGGGCTGAACTGGGGGCTCCATCTGAGGGTGTGCTCAATGCTCCTCATCTGCTCTGGGTTTTGTTCATTAAATCACTTTGGCATCATCTCTGCTGCACAAATGGGGTCTGAAGGTAATAATGGACCAACAGGTCTTTTAAATGACTGATGAACCTCCTAACAGAGAGAACAAGAAGAACATGGTGGTGGGAGGGCAGAAAGAAGTCTTTTTTTTAAAAAAAGAAAGAAGTGGTTTTTTACTACCTGAGAACTCTCTCCCAAGCTGTTTATAAAATATTAGGTTTGCATTACACAGCTGAAGGAATTCACAAAATGTTAAAGTTGTGACTAAACCCAGCCTGTTAGGGCTTTTCCCTTTGGTGCTCAGAGAAACGGGAGTTGAGGGAATTGACAATGAAACATGGCAAGTTTTCGGCAGGAATATAGCTAAGAATTGATATTTTAAATGGGGCGGAAGGGAGTTAAACCCAAGCACAAACTTCAGCACCATTACCCCAGCAATGTATGGAATGCACTGCTCTGGGAGAGCTCCTTCCCTTTTTACCCTCACCCCGTCCTCGAGTCCTGCAGCTCTGCAAATCTCTGCTCAGAAAAGCAGGGAGAGATGGTAGGAAAAAGCCAGAGTTGGAAATTCTGAAGAAGGGCCTTTGAAAGGGGATCATATTCCTTCTCTGGGCCACACAGCAGTAGGAATTTCCATAAGGGTGAAAGAATTTACGATGTGCAGCCTATCCATAAGCAGCTCCTGCAGCCTGTGAAGCTTGGTGTGCTTTCCTTCCAGAAAGGGCTGGTAGCCCTTGTGTCCTGCTCACCTGGGGCTGGGGGGATGCCCCTGGGTGATGTCATCCTGGCAGTCCCCTGCTGGGGGACATCCTGACCTGCTGTGCTCTGTGCTGGAAATTTGGAACCTTTCTGTGCTGTGTCACACAAGGGTGACATTGTCACTCACATCACCAATGCTTCACCATGACACAGCACAGAAAGGTTCCAAATTCTGAAATTTTTAAATTTTCAAAGGTTCTGAAGCTCAACATAGCAAATGTTATCCAGGTTCCCTGATAAAAGCAGATTTTTTAAAATTTTATTTTAATTCATGGTTACTTTTGATATTCAAGGAGCATATTCAGTAACTTCATTGAGACATCTAAGCAGTTGTAGCAAACATAACAAGTTATACTTTACAGCAGTGGAGTTTCCAAGAATGAAAGACAGAAAATATTGGATGTGAATGTCTTCAGTTTACAGAAGTGAAGAACAGCAGCCCAGATTTCATATCTACAGTGTGACCCTCTACTCTTTTCAAACTACTCTTTTTGGCAATCCATCAGGAGAACTGAGTACTTGGGCTTAAATGTTATAAAGGTCACACAACAATCCACGGGCATAACCAGTAATATACCTTGGAATCTTATTTCCAGAGCTCCATTTAACTTTGAGACCAGGCACTTTCCTCCTGTCACTACTCATTCCTGGCTGACTGGATCTTTTTCTTCAGCAGCTGTGTCATGACCTCCTGCCTCTCCACAAATGCCACGTAGTTTGTTCTTCTTTTTAAACCCTTGCTCTTCATCAGCTCCAATAGAATATTTCCACTTTATGACAGGGATGTTGGGAAGGATTTAGATGGTCCTTTCAGGATTTTTGTGCTGTCCAGCTCCAGATTGATGCCTTGCTGTGCCATCTTTGCCTGCAGAAGGCTCAGTGTTTCCCCAGAAGGTTCCAGCTGAACCAGAGCGTGCCCAGACCAGCGACACAAGCGATGCTGCTTTCTGCTGGCTGCTCCCACTTCTCCCCTCCACCTGGCAGAAAAAACCACCACAAGGAAGCAAACATAGCCCCTTGTCAGGCACAGGTGGGGATAGCAGAGAAATAATCCTTCATTTGCACGTGTTGGAGGTGGGAATGTGCTTTGGAGCCGTGGCTTTGGTTTGGTGGAACTCGAAAAAGGAGAAATTTCAGTCACAGAGAAGCAGCTGCTCACCTTTGATTAACCAGACCAAAGCACTGGCCCTTTCAACACACTGTGCAACGTGGAGAGGTCCAAAAGAAAAGCACTAATTTTTCAACTCAACAGAATACAAAGGTCAGGATATTTTTAAGTTCATACCGTTCAGTTTCTGAAATGCTTTGTAGTGAGCTGTAACCCTGTGGTTTCAGAACAGAGCAGTTATTCAGGTTTAGTAACATGAAAAGAGTTTTATGAGGTTGAGTATAAAGAAATGTTTCCAAGTTATGCTAGGAAGGCATATATAATTCCTTTTGAGACTGTTCTCAAAAAAATTCACTTGAAATACCAGATTGATAGATAGATGTAATTTTCAATTTTTTTAAATTATTTTTTTCTTTTTTTTTCCCTTTTTTTTTTTTCCCTAAATAACACTGTTCTGCAGTAAAAGTGCAGTCAGTTGCTTCATGTGATTAAATATCTGGAGGAGCTCTGGAATGGCTTTGTACATGGGTAAGTTCTGGCTGTGGACAAGGCTTTTTGGGATTGCTCCTGTGGACAGCTTCATTAGCTTTAGTGGTGACAGAGTTTGACTGCAGCACAGGCCAGTCTGAGAGATGTTGTAGGGGATTTAGGCTGCTGACAGAATGGAGTTGATGTACAGGATTGAGGTGCTGGTTGGTCAGAATGGGAAAAGCTTTGCTATGTTAAAAAGCATTTTATAAATTGGAAGTATGGTGGCTGTTATAGGTGGCTGTGTGATCACATGAGCTTTATTTCAGAGTGAGATCAGTATTTTCAAAATGTGACTTTTAATTCTACAATCTATATTAAGATTAATTAGGAACACAGTAATTTTCCTCATTCTCTAAGAAATTTTTCAATGGAAGAAGTGAGTGATATCCTATCACATTTCCTTTTGGTGCATAGGAGTGCTAAGAAATTCTAGGACATAGAAAATGGAATATGTAATTCTGTTTCAGTTTTTGGAATTTAATTATGTAAGAGGAATTAAAAACACTGCCTTGGAATTATCAGACTGTCTGATTTGAATCAAAGTAGTTTCATGTGCTGCTGCAAGTATTCTGGAAAGAAAAAGGGAGATAAATCTCAGTTAAGAAAAAACTCTGATACCTGATCCTGCCTTTAAATGTGTTTAAGTGATATATTCATCTTGAGCATGGTCTTGCTTCTGATAGTTTTTGCCCTGTGGTTTATTTTGCAATTGCTAAAGCTATTCCAGATGCCAGAAGTGTCAAACAGACAAAGCAGTGATTCCAGTCGACTTAAATTCAGATTATTGATTTAAGGGGTCAGTAGCAGCATAAAAATACATTATACATTTAATGTGTGAACTGACATATAAAGTCTTTGAGTGGCATTATTTTGGTGACAGGCAAATATTTAGTATGGTTTGAATTCAAAATCCATCAGTTTTTAAGCTAGGGTAGGTAGAAGTGTTTGTAAATATTATTTAAAAATGAAAAATCAGAAAGGAGGATTGTCAGATTTTGTTACAGGGCTTTGGAACCGAAGAGCCATTCTGGATTTATGGTTCAAGAGAAAGTCAAACATGAGTTATAGGATGATTGATGGCAATCTAGGCCATGACTGGAGTGCAAGCACACTTTTGTGGAAAATCTTTTGTGGAAAAGGCTTTTCACCATCAGATTTCCCTTTTATTTCCAGGTATGTTTAGCCAAAGATTTTCTTTCATTTGCCTGTGCTCTAGGGTTTTTTGTCCCATTTTTCTACTGAAGGATTCAAGGCTGTTAGCATTGCTACCCTCTGTGATATTGAGTTAGGGCCTTGAGCTAGGGGTATAAAGTAGAAAATTACAGCAGTATTTATGTAGAATTATCTAATACTGATCATTGTTATCTCCTGAGAATCCACAGTGTGAGAACACACATTTCCTATGAGTGGCCTGTGACTTGAAAGCTGCTCCATGTAGGTTTTCCTCTGAGGATTTATTGATGTTAGATGAGGAGTAGGCATTGAAATCACCTCTGGCTGAGGGATCAGCTGGCCAGTGCAAAGTGCAGTTTAGACTGTGAGTAATTCCAGTTGTCTGTAAAGTTTGTGGAAATCTCCTTTTCTAAGTGATGTCAGTATTTTAACATCACCATTACTGAGAGCTTGGCCTTTCTAATGCATCCCCAACCTCCCTGCCCCCACAACCTCAGTTAGAATTAAACAAATGGCTTTAGCTTTAAAATATAAACCCATAAAACTAGGAGTATAATGCCTGGAGACCCCCCACCACCACAGACACTTTTAATTAAGTGACTGTGTTGTTTCCAGATGAGAGGAAAGATGACTCATTTGGTGATTTAATCTTTATTTTGTATTCAGAAAGTTAAAGCTACATTCTAAGAATCACTTCAAGTTGCACGTTAGCACCTGCATCATAATTGGATGTAATGTGTTCTCAAACTAAAATTTTTCAGTCTGATTTTTTTTTTGTGTGTGTGTGTAAAGCCTAATTTCTAGAGTCTGAACCTAAACTTTTAGGTTTAAAAAAGTTTTGACCTCATAAAAGCAGTGTTTTATCATGGTAAATGCCAGACTTCCACCAGAAAATTATTCTACTTATGCCTTCCATTATCAATATAAGAGGTATTATTTTAGTCATGAGTCTTAAAATGGAAAGAAGGAAGCCACTTTAATCAGTACAAGACTTTGCACTGGGATTCAGAAAACGTGGCTTGTTTACAGATTTGCTGGTGTTTAACTGTATGGTCATGGGCAAAAATCAATTACTTATAATTGCTCCTGTGCCATTATTCACTTTTCTTCCATCAGTAGCTCAGTGTAGAGCATCTCTTTGGCTTACACCAACCTTGCCTGCAGTCTCTGCCCTTGGTGTGATGAAAGTGGTGACCACTGGCAACAAATACCAAACCTGAAATCCTTCAAATGGCTGCAAAGCTGCAGGGATTTACCTGGAAGCAAGGGCTGGCTTCTGAGAAAAGCACGGAATTGACTGTACACCTTTGCACAGAGTTTTAAAATAAAAAATTCAAGGTTTTGTTGCATCAAGATACAGTAGTTGCCATATTCTTCTTTTATTAGAAACTAAGGAGAAGCTTTCCAAAAATTCCAAGTTTTGCTTTACACCTCTTAGTTCTTCATCTTTAATTAACCTTGGAGGGTGGTTGAACACCTCTGGGTAGTTTTTTGGGTTGACAGTTCCTTATTTATCAAGTGCAGTGGGATGGTGAAACATTAACAGTCCCCTTTAGATGTCAGGACTTGGACAGATGCAGAAAGATGTGTCTGTTAAACTCAGTTTAAAGGAGAGATATGTAAAGTATTTATTGCACCCTGAAATAGAATTTTTGCAGTGGTGATGGCGCACTGAACTTACTTTCCATGCTGTGACTATGGTTATAATGAAAGTTTTAAATAAAATCTCTCAGTAAGTGTGTTTTTATATGTGCAGCACAGTTTTATTCTTTGACTCCTCAGCCATGCTGCAGCTAAAGGAACAGGGGGAACATTTTCCAAAATGATGAATATTTCCTGAGTAAAAATGAGATGTTGTTGGGAATGTAGAGAAAGACAGACTAAATCTCTTCTGTTTCCAGCATGCTGTCAGCTGGGCTGAGTCATAAATTCTTCAGTCAACAGCAGTTCTACAAATGCTGGGAACAGAAATGTTAGTCTTGTACAGAGAGTAAAGAGCTGAGACTTGCAAGTGGACTGAAAGGACTATGATTCATTAAAATCCGAGAAAAGTAGAGGTCCACAGGTGAGAACAATATATTCTTGTCATGTGCCCTTTCAGCACAGCACAGCCATTCATCATTCTGCTCCTTGCTGTAACCAATGTGTGAGGAGCTGTGTTTCCCTTCTAGGCATCTTCTCCTTTTTTCCTTCTTCTTTCCCCCACCCCCATCCAAAGAAACGGCAGTGGAATTTTGCTCAGATATTTGCTTCTACTTCCCTTGTTGAATCTTCCATAAATCTTTATCTGTTGGGTCAATTACAAGTCATTACTCAAATAATTCATTACAGGCTTCAGTAAAGTTAATATGGTTAAATTATGAACAACTGGAGGTTGTTTTCTTTCCTGAATTTTCCTTGAGGCTGGCAGAGTGATGTGAGGGGGCCACTGGGGCTGGGGGAAGAGCAGCCCTGCAGGAGCAGGGACAGGGCTGGCTGCTGTCTCACTGACCCAGTGGTTTGGGCTTTGTCTTTATAATAATTATACCCCTCCTATTTTTATTCTGTCCACACATAAAATAGAACAAATTTTTTTTCCTGCCTCTCATTGAAGTAAAAGGTTTTCTTAAAGCAAATTTATTGTGGATTTACAGGCACAGGGGAGTGGTGCTTCCCAGCCCTGCTGGCAGAAATGTTCCAAGCACACAGTTCACTACTTTGTGTGACCTAATAGGAAGAAAAAAACATTATTCTTCTTAAAGACTGTTGTTTAATTAGCTTTGTAATGGACTTCCTTTGACTTCCTCTGCATGAAAACTACTCCATTAGTTCATTACTATGATTTAAACACAGCTAATTACAGTCATAGCTAAATAATTGTATTCAGGTATTTCAGTATGTTTTGATTCTCATATTAGCAGCTTCCAGGCAATGCATCTCACTTGTATCTCATTTATAGCCTTTTTACAAATGAAGTGATGGTAACATAAATGTCTTTGTTTCCATAAAACAAAAGGGAAAATCAATAATGTCATCTATAAAGAATGTAAGTGTACCTGCATTGAAAATGATATAATGAGTGTGAAATGCTTCTTGTCCACTTCTGAATGAGAATACTCTATTCTTCAACAGCAGTTGTTACCTTCAGATTTACTGAAATGGAATCCAACAAACAAAACTACCTGGTGGAATTTCAGTCCCAATTCCTCTAGGGTATGGACTGACAAATCAGGGAGATGTTAAATACCTTTATTTTTACGTAGAGGACTAAAGATAAATCAAAAGTATTTCAGAAGTGGAATAGGTAATGTTTTTTCTTGGTATGATGGTTACTAAGAGCTAGTAATGGATTATCCTGTTGTGTAGAAAACAGAGTTACTAAGCAGAGACTCCTTTTCTGTCCAGTGGAAAAGACAAGTCTGAGGTTGCAAGGAGGGTATTTGTTGGAGTGGGGAGTAAATTGATGCTTCATAGGTGAGTTGTGAGAGCAGGAAATGGGGGTGATCTCAGTCATGGAGGAGCTGTTCCCTGCCCCTCTGTTCCTGCTCTTTTTGTGTGTGGAAATGCAGCCTTGCTCTCTGGGAGTTGGGACTGGGCTCTCAAACACACTGGTGCCAAGTTTGTGGAGTCTGCAGATTTTCTGAGAATACTTTCCTTCTGACATTTTCTAATCTGAAGATGTGGTTGGGTGGGGATTTGATGCTTGTTATGCCTATTCCAGTTTCCCTGATGTGCCTCAAGATGGTGCTGTCAGGTGGATGGGGTGTGCTGGTCATTAGGATATTGAGGATATGAGGATATTGAGTGCTGGGCTTGGTGCATTTTAAGTGTGTAGATCTTTATGACCATAGATGTGACAGTGATTTAAAATAGACTCAAGTCTATTTTGTGTTCTCCATAATTTTGGTATGGGAGGTTTTCCAGCATGAGCACATAGTGAAAACTCGGAAGGCTTAACTTGGAAAAAGCCAAAGCTTTTGCAAACTGTGATGTGGCTGAGTCTGTATTAAATCTGTAATATTAAATACACATTATAGCACAAACATTCATACTGTTAGTTTAATTTGTGTCTTTGTGCTCTTGGAGAGCTTTATACATGTGAGTGTAGTAATGCTGTGAAGTGGGGTAAGGCAGGTTCATAAATCTAAACCAAGCCACTTCTAGGTTGCAAATGTGTCTGCTGGTTGCTTTCCATTTATGCAGAAAGAGCACTTGCTGTAACTGGGATGTGCTGGGGATCCTTTCACTGCACTGGAAATGCTTTTCTACAACTTGTGTAGATGACAGAGTGGGAGCAAAGGTTTATAAAGTGACTTGTCTCCTGAGTGACCAGAACTGGGCTGCACCTGCAGCCCCTTGCCCCTGCTGTCACCCCAAACTACCCTGGAATGCTTTGGTGCTGCAGTGGGAGTGTTGGACCTTCACCCTGCTCACCCCTGCCTTCTAAATTGTGATTTACAGGGTTTACTTTCTTCAGAAAGTCTCACTAAAACATGGAAAGAACAGCACAGGGGGTTGTGTTTTTGAGAAAGACATTGCTTGTTCTCATGGGCTGCACATTCTCCTTGAGTTCAGGTAGACTGGGATGATGTCAGGTGAGGGAGGATGGGTTTAACTTCCCTGCTTGGCAGCCATTCTAACAAACTTATAGCAGAGAATTGCTATATAGCTATAATAGCTTGGGATTTCCCCCCACCCCAAACCATGCTGGAACAAAGTTGGTAAATAGGAAAACAAATACTTGAAGGAAAAGGAATTCAGGTATTCTACTGCAAGTGCTTTGGATAGTGGAAGGGTTGGTCTGACTAGAGAGCAAACAACAAGGCTGTAGCTGGTGCTAGAACTTAAACTTCCATCTCCATCTGAGTGGAATCTTCATGGGCAGAGCAGGATGGTTTGTGGTGTGTGCCTGTGAGTTTCCACCATCACTCAGGGGAAGGCAAGCTCCTGACTCTTCATGTGGAGCTGCAGTTTATTTGCCCTGTGGTTTATACAGGGCTATTTTTCAAAACACCAAATTGTAACGTTATAGAACACGCCACATGTTTTTGTATTGCAGTTGTAGTACAGACGTGCCCAACTTTCATTTTTAGTGTCTCCATCTTCCTGTGGTTGATGCTGTAATGTGCCTCCATTTTGTGAAAAACTCCTTTGCCCCTTGTTGCAGCAGCATGGAGGATAATGTCAGCTGTTCAATATTTTTTTAAAAAAGTGCTTATTTTTTCTGCAACTTGAATATAATTATGTTCAAGTTACCAATTTAATAGTGCTGACTTTCAGAGTAAAACTTAGTTTTACTGTTTCTTTTCTCTGTAGCTTATTAAAACACTGTCTATATTTTCATACACTTAAATCCTTGTCCACATTTTCTGATTTTACAGAACAAATTAAAGCATGTTTTCTTATTACTGTACATCATTTTTATAGTCCTTTTTCTCACTCTATAATCCCAGTGGGATTTTTTCCTATGCCCTTCAGTGGCTTATGTAATAAACCCTAAATGAATGAACACTTTTCCCTTTGCTAGTAGATAATAATTAAGGAGGTGCCTTCAATAATAATTAAGAAGGTGCCTCAGAATATTTCTAGAGTTGAATCTCAAGGAAATGTCTTAATTTTAGCATGCAGTTTGCTATTTTTTGATGAGCTATATGGCCCTGTTCTACTTCCAACACTTAAAGAATGTGGTCTGCTAAGAACAGATGGTGTCATTTAAGTTTTATACTGATTCCACTTAAACTTTTAAATGAAGTCCTTATGCTTTTAAATGTTTAGTTAAGACTTACTGATTGTTAGCAAATTGAGAAAAGTTGGTCACAACTGATTACCTGTTTAGAGACTGAAAGAAATAATTGTCTCAATTTTGAAAACTCTGTAGTCATTAACATCATTAGTGGATTCCTGTCATCTTCCAAAGGAAACAGTGAAGCTGGTTCATAAGCTGGGAATCATAGGTAGACTTAGGTTTTTCCAAAAGCCAGGAAGTGGTAAAACACACATGTGGTTTGCTTTAGTTGGGAAATTAATTTGGATTCTCCACCAGTGAGGCTGATACAAATGAGAAATCACTAATGTATGTGCTCTGCTGTGACACTGTCAAAACAGATTATTTGAAAGCACAGAAGTGATGTGTTTTTGTCAGCTGTTTGCCTCCCTTTATGCAGCTACAGAAGCTGTTGTTTGTGTAAACTGACTTTCACATATTTCTCAGTTTTCAAAGTTACTAAAGAATAGTTACACTATTTGCTTGATAACTGCATTAATTCAGCTAAACTTTCATTTAGAGAGCTATGAACGTTCTTTAAAAAACATCAACAACAAAAATCCCCAAACCAAAAACCCACCAGACTAAAGTCTCAGAAATCCTGAAAATGGAGTGCAGTTGAGAATGTGTCTTGCAAGAGATGAGTGAATAATCTCAGTCCAATACTCTGTGGTACATGCATTTCCAAATGCATTGCAGTGTGTCCCTGATTGCTTTTTCTGGGACGTCCTGATAGCAGACCTTGTGATGAAAGGAAAAAAAGGCTGCATGCCAGCTGTTGGTCCTGCCCTTCTAATACAGTTTCCCCCCTCAAAATGCAGCCATCCTGATTAAGATATTTCAAGTTGTGTTTTCCATGCTGGGATGGGCAGAGGCAGCACTTTGTGTGTGTGTTCCCTGCTGTGAAAAGTCAGCCAGTGAAGAGGACTGGGCTGAGCCCAGTGTCTGTGCAGTGGAAGGGATTATGGAGTGCTCACATGATAATTTGTGCTGTCAGAGCTCTGATCTCTGGCAGGGGAAAAGGACAGTATATCTGCTGCAAATCATTTCCAAAGGGATCAGGTACTCAACTGTTCCATCATCATCAATTTGTATTTCAGCTTCTTTCCTAACTCCTAGAACTGCAGAGAAATTTTAGGGGTAGGCAAAAATTTCCGTGGTCCATGAAATATGTCAGCACAGCTCTGTGTGCCCCTCAGTGAGCAGCTGCTTTCTGGCTGCAGAAATGTGTCTGCACTGGGTTTTGGCAACACAGATGAACATTATTAAGTGCTGCTCTTTGGGATTTGCTCCACAGTTTGTGGTGTTTGGTGTTACCAAAGACTTTGTAACTAGGAAGAATTTGCACCAAGTCATAAGTGTAGAGTTCATTTCAGTAAAGGGGTAGAAAAAATAATTTGGGGTGACAGAATATGAACCATTGCATTGCCATGGGCATTGTGTGGTTTTGCCAATTAATTAAATGGTCTTTGGTTACATGAGTGTGCTGAGTACCCACCAGGCTGGTGTGGTTCCTTGTGGATTAGCCTTGGCTCAGCCTGTGAGAGGGGAACTGCTGCTAATGAAGAAGTGATTCCACTTAAGGAGATGCAGATGTGCCATGAAGTGTCTGTGAAGCAGTGTGTTCTGTGTTGTTTGTTTGTGTAAATAGAATATGGGCTCCTTTTGAAGCAGCAGAATAAACTTAATCAGCTTCAGGAAACTAATGAACTGACACTACCAAAGGGGCAGAAATATTGATTCAATCAATAATAAGAAACACTTAATAATGAAATGTAGCCTTCTATTAATGTGTAAATTAAAAGCAGATGCTGAAGATGAATGAATGCATGGATTAATATTGGGTTTTGTTGTCAGAATTTATGTTGATGGGAAATGGAGGAAATGTAGCCTTACAGAAATATTTTGTAGTGGTTGTTAACACCTTATACTCTTTCTAGGACTTGACTGTTTCATGCACTGTAGTATAAATGTGTAAGCTGTTAACAGCAGGATGAACATTCAGCAAGTTGAACAAGCACCTGCTCCCATAACCGAATCATTGTTTAAATTCCCACTGCATTTCACAGGTTTAAACCCTGACAGGGATTCAGATTTACAGGGCAAGACATCACAGGGAACTTGCAGTGCCCTGCCCCAACCAGTTCTTGCACGCTTTGTGTATCCAGGGTGGCTGCAAGAGGATTGTGCTGAGGAAGGCTGAGGTGCTGTGAAATAGGGTTGGGCATCAAATGGAGCGGAAAGAGCCCTTCCCCTAAAGTTATCAATAATGAAAGACTTCAGTAGCATGAGAAATTCCACCTCCTGCTTGCCCCAGGAAAGTGATTGTAGGAAAAAGAAAACTTATTTCAAGAACTCCAGGTAGTAGTAGGGCTCAGCCCCTTCCAAAGGTTCATTGTCTCCTCATCCTTGCAGCTGACACTGGTGATCTTTCCAAATCAAGTGCTTGTTACTCCTAAGCAAATATACTGTGAGTATGAGTAGTTTTACCTTTAAAGAATGAGAAATATATGAAGTGCTTGAATAGAGACGTAGGGTCATTAAAAAAAACAAAACAAAGCAAAAACAAAAACCAAAATAGCCCCTACCTTTCCACCAAGAAAACCCAACACTTGTTTGATGTAGAATGTTTCAGTTTGATAAAAAAGTTATTTAAAGCTTCAAAGCATTGGATTTCACAAGCTGCTTTGTCAACAGGCTCTTTAGATATGACAATGGGTTAATGTGCACAGCCACCTCTGCAGAGGGTGCCACTCTTAGAAGAGTTGGCATGTGCATGAATTCAGCTCTTGATTGTTATCTCTATTTAGTTGGCCAAATTAGCTAGTAGTTTGAGAGTATGTATTCTATCTTTGTATGTATTCTATATTTGTCAGACAAATTTCATTTTTAAGAGTCATGAGTTGACTCAAAGTGGTAAAACAGCTCTTTTTGCTGCTTTAATGACACTTATCTTTGTCTAAGTTACACATTTTCCTCTGCTATGGTTGCAGAGCATTGTTGTTTTGTGACCAGCTCAGCCTGCTCTGTCTTGCTTTTTACCTTGTTAGATTGGTGGGAGAGGAGTACAAAAGTGAGAGTAGACAGTGAGTAAAATCTGGTATTTAGTTCCACATTGTCATGAAGAACTAGGTAGAGACACGAAGGGTTGATGCTGCAGTTGAGCTGTAGCTAATAAAATCATGATGTGCATCAGGAAGTCTGTGACTACTAGGCCCCCACAGAAAATATTTTGGTTTTTTGCCCTTCCTTCAGGGCTTTGCATCTAGGAAAGGAGGTAGCATCTGCTTTTGGCTGGATGATGAGTATGTCAGTTACCTGATAGTACCATTCTTCTATTTTGGTTCCTCCTTTAAGCACAAATTGTAATTACTGTGGTTTGGGCCAGGCAGCTTTCACAGGACATTCATGTCCTGGCTCTGAGGAATATTCTAATCCTAGCATTGGAGTTAAACACCTTTTAGCAGTATTCTTAGGATGCTCTAGATAAATTTTTGCCATCAATCCATTTTTCACAGGGTAAACAGGCATGTTAAAGGGAACACAACCCCAGTGCAGGATGGCTGGAGAATATTTAGAGATAACAAAACTCAATCTCATTGTCATAGAGCAAGCATTTTGTCTGATTTACTAATCCACAGGACATAAAACAGTGTCTAAGCTAGGATTTGTCAGACCAAAAGCATGTAGGAGCTGGATTTGCCACATGCTCATGATTCTCTTCTGCCTGACAGTTCTCCAGTCTGCATTTCCAGGCAGCTGGCTCCTCTCCCTCTCTCATTCCAGGTATTGCTTGACACCCCCAGCCCTCGCAGTGTCTGTAGAACATCTCTGGATGTGGGGTGGGGTGGCTGATGGGATCCTTCCCCATGGCCCTGTGGGATCTGAGGGCTCTGTGGGTGTGCTGGAGCCTTGCTGAACATGGAGAAACCAGCCTGGGAGCTGCTGGCGTGCACAGAGGTGACCAGACACTCTCTGAGGTTATCCTGCAGAGCATTGCTGTTCCTCCTCATTCCTTCCTGCTGGACTCCCTGCTAGAAACCTGCTTGACTTTTACTTTGAGGTACTTCATTCTTCCCTGAAGACTTTGTTTAACTCCTGTTACTCACCTGTCAGAGCAAATTTCTCATTGTGTTTCTTCTCTTCAGGCCACTGTCCCTTGCATTTCCTTCCTGTAAATCTTGGTTTGTAATGCTGACAGTGGAGCAGGGGGTATAGGAAGCCTGATCCTGGTGGAGTGTGGCTGAGCCTGTTGTAGCCTGGGCTGGCACTTAATGTTGTTTCAGTCAGGGTAGGGTGAGGCAAAAATAATTCAGAGAAATTTTGTAATCCCCAAAGAAGAATGAAGGATGGGATTTAATGAACAGGCAACAGACAAGCCCTGAAATCCCAACAATACTTCACTGTCGATTGATTAACTTTGTTTCTAAAACATATAGCTGACATACTAATGCTGAGATAAAAGAAATGTTTAAAAAACCAATTTAAGACATGATCTTTGTAATGCTGATTCACTGTAATCTGTCAGAATGTAAATTGTATGCACTTAAATCCCAGATAATCCTGTAATTTGCAGCTCTTCATACTTCAGATAATTTGTTATATATTTCAGAAGCAATACAAAAATCATATTTGGGTTTAGTTGTATTACTTTTATTAAGATAATATTTAGAGACTCCAGTGAAGAATGGATTACCACATGTGTTCAATAAAAATATGGTTTGCGTTTAAAGGGAGTAAATTGGGAAAAGACCCCAAAGTTCTCAAGTAAGCCCTGAGTCAACTGCTCTGAAGAGAAGGCTCATGTTCCTTTCAGCTTCATACCTCGATCCTGTGTTTGTTTTACGGATGAACAATCACGATGTTACCTTTTTCAAGTTGCTCAATTTGAATTAAATGTCATCTTCTGTAAGGTGGAACCCCCGAGGAAGCAGCACTGAGTGTTTAACAGCAGCAGCGCTTGGGCTGAGTCCCATTTGCAGTTAGCTCACATGATGCTGGACCTGTCCTCCCTAATGTTATTCCAGGAAATACCATGTTCAGGTATGCTAGGAGAGTCTGCCCTTGGTCATGATTACAGTCTTTTGTGGATGTGAAATGGCTTCAAATAACTTTGCCAATTTTTAACTAAATGTTTAAATATTTTACTTTACGTTCCTTAATTTGCTTTACGTTCGTGACTGCTCATACTGTGTGGATTCACTTAATAGGAAACCTGTCGCGTCTAATCTGGTGCTGTTCAAGCTTTTTTTTTTTCTTTTTGAGTTTAGGAATTCCTCAGTTAACTGCTTTTGTGTGATTGCTGATGTCAGTAACAGGCTCAGCTCCTCCAGAAGGAAACATCAATGCAATTACAGGCCAGAAGTGCAAATGCCCCTTGCCTTGGGAGAAACAGGTTTCATCCATCAATTATAGAGGCATTTAACCGTTCCCAAGGTAATTTAAATGTTTTCAGCCAGTAAGGACAGCTAATTCTCACCCTTCCAGCCGAAGGAACCCTGGCACTGCTTCCCCCAAATCTCCTCACATCTCTCCAGGTGGTCGAGGCCCTGGTGCTGACCCAGGCAGGCTCAGTCCCATGCCAAGATGTTTCTGAGCACTTCCACTGTTTAGTTAGAAGCAGCTGCTCTTCAGTGTGCAGAAAACATTCATACTTGAACCTGCAGTAATAACAAAATGCTTTCTATTAATCCTTTCCAATTAATGAAGCCAACCATAGAAATAGCTCTAAGATTTAGGTATAAAAGTCTAGGTATGATACAGCTGACATAACTAAACAAGACACGGGTTTTGATTGAAACAGTTTGGCATGGTGGAACAAAAATCCTTACTGTTTTCTGTAAGCTGACAAATATCCCTTCAGTTCAAATATTTCTTTTAGAAATTAATTGCCGTAGCTTTTTAATAGCTCGAGTAAAAAATAATAATAGAAAAGTATCTGATAGCATACAAATATTAACTTTCATTTATGGCTTTACCTGTGTGTACTTTTAAGAAAGTATTCCAAGTTGAAGGCTAAAATCCCAGGACATTCCCCTAGTCTAGATTTAGTTTAGAAGAGAAGTTCCTTGCTTCAGAAGCTGGCTGGAATTCCATTCACCTCTAACTTGCTATTTCTGAAGCTATTAAATTTGACATTCAGCTCTTTTGTACTGCAGTGCTGTGTCAAGATTACTTCCTTGGTCTATTCTCTATTTCGAGTTGCATTGATATTGTTAGAAACTATTTATGTAAAACCATTGAAAAAAAGATTATTTTATGTATTTCTTTGGTTGAGGTGATGCTTGGATTGCTGCAGGTCTAACACTGGTGATTTAACTAGGACTCATGCAGATATTATTGACTTTCCTAGTTTATATTTAGTTGGATTGCCTTGTATTTGCAGTGGCTGCCCTTTGGAAGTGAGCAAGCATCACTCAGCATGCCAGAATTAATCAGGAAATAGGATGGGATAGCCAGGAGGGCTGCACATGAGTGCCCCAGGATGTAAATGGGAATTCAGTGGGTTCTGCAGCTGGAAGAGGCAAGTGTGGCCACCAACAAGCAGAGGGGCTGACAGATGTTTTCAAGTGAAGGCATTTGACTCTTAGCAGCACAGAGAGCACCATCCAGGATCCCCCAGCTGCTGCAGGGATTTCAGCAAGCTGCCATAGAGCATCCACTGGGTCATTTCATGCTGGGATTGATTGTCTGCTTTGCTGTGCTTATCCCTGGGATAAAGGGAGGGTGGAGGGTGTAGGGGATAGTGGAGTGCTTCACATGTAGTCCTGTTACAGTGAAATGCCCAAAGATTTCAACTCAGTTGGGCAAACACAGCAAAATAAATTGGATTTCTACATGAGGAAAGGATAATTTTGCTGCTCTTTTCGAGCACAGTGCTAAAAGTACCAGCCTGGCTGCTGTACCTTGCCAAATCACTTCCATTAGTTGATGAAAACAGTTATTAAATAAAAGGATAGCATAAGTAGTGTGAATGTTAAAACTCTCCCATATGAATTTTGTCTGAAAGCAAGGTATTTGCTGAAGCCAATGCATCTTCATTTATACTTCATTTAACCAGTGAAGATATCATACCAGCTGCGCCAACACTTAACAGGAATTGTGAGAAGTGCCCAGCTATCTGCTTTGTTTGCTGAGTTGAAGACTGTAGTGAGGTGATGAAATCCAGTTAGCATTGTTGTATCATACCCTGAACACTCAGTGCTATTATAGAGCCTGTGTAGGCAAGTCCCTTGGGTTGACATCTGAGTCCTTCCTTGGCAAGTGATGATTCTGTCTGTTGTTGAGATAGTTGATGTGGGAATGTGGATAAAATTAACTAAATGCCCAAAGAATCACAGAGCTGTAATGCCTGGTTTGCAATCAGATACGGCTGTTGTGTGGACAGATCCTTTTTTATACGACATGCATTTACGTACAACATTTCTTTTGAAGATCGCTGACTTCAAAATGTATTTGGTTGTGTGTGGTAATTTTAGTGTTTTTGTATACAAAGAAACTGAAAGTCAAGAGGTAACATGGACTTTCACTGGATCATGCAGTGGGTTATTCTGGCCAGAGCACTCAGCAGCTTGACATGAGGCCTGGGAACTTTCTTTGAGGAAGATGTGGTGTAACTTCTGGTAGGTGTTGGGCCTGTGTGAGCTCTGCCACACTCCATGTACACGTTGTTACTCAAGATAGAACCAATTTCAGAAAACCACCTTACATTAGGCAAGCAGTATGCTTAAATAAAATCTTGACACCACAACGGCAGCAGACAAAAGCAGCAGCTTTGCATCAGATGGTGATGAAAGATCACTTCCTAAGAAACACCTTGATAACCCTAAATAGTCCAATATTTGGTTGGAATGCCATCCACATGCTCTGAGTTTATCTCCTAAGGCTGCTAGTCTGGCACATGGTTTCAGAGGAACAGATGACACCTGGAGTGTAACCCCAGTGAGTTATGATTTCAGAGTTCTCAAGAGGCGGTAAAACCAGTCATCTTTCTTTGTAATTGGCTTAAAACAATGTCTCCTTGCACTGTGCACGTGGCCTTGAGCTTGGTAGCTGGAAAAAACCCTTTTCCCTGCATTGGCAGACTGAATGTCTCCCATCATATCCGAGTGGATGGAATGACACTGCCATCTTCAACAGCAGGACCGGCCTGCTTGATGAGGAGTTGGTGGTTTAGCACTGGCAGATGGCAGAAAATCAGGAGGCAGAACTGTGATTTTGAAGGGGAAATCATTGCTTCTTGGTCACTCAAACTCTCTTTTGACAGCTGAACTCTGTCAAATGTCTGCATTTGCAGAAGGGACGATCAGTTGGTAATGACAGTAAAAAATAGGATCCTCTTATTTTCTTCAGTCTTGTTACACTTTCTAATGACTGAGGAGGCCAAGGGAAAACCTCCCACCTTGAAGTGCTTAACCAGACTCCACGAAGTCCATGGGTAGGTCCGAGGAGGAAAGACTTGTGATCTTAATCTGTGCACTTAATTGGTTAGGCTGGAGTAAGTTTAATGGGGAGAATGGTAACATGCAGTTGACTCCAGATTTCATAAATCTGTTAAATATTACTTGATGCCTTTGTAATAACTAGTAAAACAACCTGATCTTGTCTTGAAGGTATTTTCTGTAGTTGAGAGTATGAAGATGTTGCAATGAAACATCTGGCATTCATTTCACTCCCTAAAGGAGTAAAGATATAGAGGGCTTTGAACAAAGGTTAATTTGTTCCTTTTTGTGTAGCATTTGTGTGTTACTTGTCCTACTGTTGTAGTGAAACTGAGTTCCCCACTGTGTGAGGTGATGCAGCAGGGGCTGACATGTGTCACACATCAGGTGTGTCACACATCAGGTGTGTCACACCGTGTGCCTGTGCCAGGTGAGGTGTCAGGAAGGGTAATGAATGGTGTGATGGACATGACTGTGTTTTTCTGCAGGATTTCTTTGGTGGGATCCATTCCAGAGGGTTTTCTGCATACAGCATAGCACAGAGATGTGTCTGCCCTGCAGGCCAGGGTAACGGGCTGGATTGCAGAGGGGTTGGTGAAGCCTGGTGCTAAACTGCAGATGCCTGAGATGCTTAGGATGTGACTCTTCTGGTGGGTTTCTCAAGTGATTTCTCATCTGAAGAGTAGGAAAAACCTTACGATTTTATTCCTTTTTTCATCCTCTGACATATTACTACTTTTGAAACTGTGCGTTGAATTTCAGCCTTAGGTGTGCAATAAAATTGCAGCTGGGTATAATTAAAATTATCTGTGTTAGGATTTTAAGACTCCAGCTTCTCTTTTTATTCTGTGTATGACTCGGATCAAGGATTTCCTATAAGCTTTTCTGGAAGCCTAATTTCTCATTTTTCTACTTTGATCAGTTTAGCATTGATTTAATTTGTAATGACTGTTTCCTTTATTGCTAGATTGCAAGATAAGTGTTGCCAAATTAACTTTATTTGTGTGTTAAATTGGAATTTTAGAGATGCCTTGCATTCCTTTGCAGGGAAGGTTTGTCACATGCCACTGTAAGTTGTTAACAGATAGCTTATTTTAAGAACTGATGGGCCTGTCCCTGCCCTGCCTGATTATCCCTGTGCCCCCTTAACTGCTGTGTATTGATTCCAATTAACATGACTGACATCCACCACTGAGGGTGAAGTTAATCAACCAGAGGATCTCCTGTTGTGAATTCATTTCCTCCTCTGAGCTTGTCCTGTGCAGTTGAGCATTTAAAGAGACTAATGCAGACACTGCACAGAAACGTCCAGTCTGGGCAACAAGTCTGAGCCCTGGAAACTAAAATAGCTTTTTAAAAGCTGTGCTGGCCAAATAAAGTTGATACACTTCTGAAAGGTCAAGCAAACTACCTTTTCCTTCTATCTTGATTATTGATTGCTGGAAAAGGTCATCAAACTTGGTCAAATTTCAGCAAATATGTTTTTCAGCCTAGCAGTGACTCAGATGAAACAATGGGAGGTTTTGTTAGTGGTGGTGGTGGCAATAATTTTTATATTTGCTCTTTGGATGGTGAAACATGAACAGTTTTTGGAACCTGGAAATTTTTAGGGTAGTAGAAAAATAAGGGTTACTGAAGTAGAGACTTTCTTAAGTTGTTAAGATTTATGGTGGATAAAATGTTTTACATTTATAGAGTGAAGTTGTAGCTGGAAGGACTGAATATCCCCCTGAGCACAAACCAGGCAACAGCACATGTTCAGGTTGTCTGCAGCAGCCATCCCTTCTTCATCACTGCACCTGGCCCTACCTGGAGTGTGAAAATTACCAGCTCTGGGCTAAAATGTCTGTCTGGGTTGGCTTAAAGAGTTAAGAATCAAGTAGAGAAGGAATGGGAGACCTGGAATAATCATAATGTATTGATAACTATCTGGTTTTCCTGTGCCAATTTAGCAATTTGTAGCTGTTAGAATGTGAGCTACCATCTGGCTTCACAGATCTCTATCTCCTCCTAAATTACCAGAACTGGTCCAGTTCCTTCTGAAAGTTTGTAACTCTGACAAGTAGCAAATAAAGAGAAAACCCTGCTGAGCCCACTGATAAGGCTGATATAAGGCTGAATTTTTTCCCTCTGGAGGAAAAAATTGCTAGGTTTTAATTATTTTCTAGTGAAACACTTAGGAAGCTCAACTCTTTGTATAAACTACAGCTCTGCACTGTTTGTTTTTCTAACTGCATAGCTCCAGTGTACTCATGTAGGAATGATGCTTGCTACTGTAGGATCTCATCTGTCAATGGAAATGCTGCTTTCAAGTGATTTTTTTAGTCTTGACTGAAGCATTTTGGTAAGTCTTGACCATGAGAGAGAAAAATTCAACAAGTACTAATGGCCCAGTTACCTTGGTGTAGTTTTATGCATTTTGGCTATGGCTGGTATGGTTTTGTCTTCCCATCACATCATGACATCAATAGTAGCAACAAGCACAGTGAGTTTACTTGAATTGTTTTTCTTCTTGACCAGACTTAAAGTGTGTAACAGGTATACAGTAAACTATTATGCAAATATATAAACTTTTGTATGAATATTATTAGGAGCATATTACACAACCAGCCACCCAGCTGAGTCTTGCTAACTAACTCCTCTGCTCTGTCTCCCAGTATTTCCAAAAAGTTGATATATATAATGAAAAATTAATTACACACAAGCACATTTGTCTCCAATTCCACACGAAAACTTGCAGAAGGTAGGCTGTGGAATGGTCTCCTGTGATTCAAGAGCTGCTTAATTCAAGGTGAATTGTTTACTTGGACTAAATGTGGTTGTGCATAAATTTTAATTTTTGTTATTTCCAGTTAAAAACTGAAGCTATATTGAACAAAGATGTAATTTTTTCTTGAAACAAGATTTATGCCTGACACTGAATGATTTTTACATTAAACACTGTGATGGGAGATAAAAGCTTTTCTTCTTCCTGAAAGTACAACTCAATACCTGGATACTGAAAACCAGTCCTGCAGAAAATATCCCTGGTTACCCTCAGCACTGAGCAGTGAAGATGTGGGTCTTGAAGCATTCCAGAACTTTGTATGTTTAACTAGAAATTTTTATAGTTCCCCTGCTTATTTTAGTTTCTAGCTTATGCCTTGGCATGTCACAACAGCAGGCACTGCCCTGTCTGCAGTAGCTTATCCAAGCAATGGATTCCTCAGTGCTGGCAAGCTGAGGATGGGGAGTGAGCCTCTATTTTCCCTTTCCCTGTTCCTCTTGGAGCATGACTGCAGTTATTATGGCTAGCAAACTTTGACAACAGATGTTTAAATAAAGGCAGCCTGTATTGGAGCTTTCCAGTTCAGAGTAGCTACGAGAGAGCCAGGAGAAACAGGTTGGTAGTGTTTGGAGAAGGAGATGATGTTTAGCACAAACTTAGGAGAAAATTCCTTTATAAATGCGTAGATGGTAGCACACTGTTGTGTGCAGGTCTGTGTACACTGAATTGAGGGTTTATATTGTAATTAACGACATGCATTGTAAAAGCTCTGTCAGTGCTGCATTCCAGGCATTTCCCCTGTAGCTGATTATTAGGAAATTGAATCATCAAAAGAAACAGGTTTGTGCACACATCTCCAAATTACTAAGGCTAATTTTATCAAGCTAGAGCTGCCTCTGTGAGTATAAGCCTGCTCTATTTAAAATCAGACTATTGCACATTGTATTGTATTGGAAACTTCATCTTAATACTTACTGCCTGTGAGACAGCACAGAGTGAAGGGCTTGTCATGACAAACACTTGTGATTCTGTTTCAGAAATGCCAGTGTTCCCTAAACAGAAGGAGAAAGAGATTTATTTTTTATGATCACTGTTATTATTTTGGATGGCTGACTGTTTTTCTTCTCTGCTTGTTTTTGGCTTGCTATGGGCAGATGTAATAAATGATGTAACATTGTAACAGTAGGAAATGACCTTCTGTTCACCGGCTTAGATACTACAAGCACAACCTCCTGAACTGACAGGAGGAGTATTTTCTATTTTGATGAATGGGTTCAGATTTTATCTGGTTTCCCATGGTTACTGGGAAGCAATAGCACAGTTAGCAAAGCACCAAGGGGGGTCCTCAGCTATTTATAACTCCAAAACCTCATCATAAAGATTTCTATCAGAGTATTTCACGAATAGTCTCTCAAAATTCCATATTCTGAGCAGAGGAAAATACAGGTGGTGGGATGTTAAAGGAACTGGGCATCCAGTTGATGGGCAATCCACCACTGAGTGCCTTAGTAGCAAGATGTGCTTTCAAATGGACAGAGAATACTGGAGAGATATAAATCCTGTAGAGTGGTGTCTTTTAAAGCTGAGTCAGAAAACATGGTAGATACTGTGAGGCAGTATGATCTTATAAATTAAAATTGCATTTCCTGGTCATGTAGATTACATATAAACAGCATCCATGGGCCAAATGTCTACATTAATTTTATATGGTGCAGTCAGAGGAGAGGAAGAGGGAATAACCCTTTCCTTGTGTGTCTCCTTTATTTTTTCCTCCAGTTGGATATAATTGCTTAAATTTGGCTCCTTTTTAATTTTTTTTTTTTTTTTTAATTTGACTTGCTGTCAGGAAAACATCAGAAGTGGAAGGTTTGGAGAGGGAGAAGAGTGTGGCACTGAGAAGCAAATCTCTTGCATGTTCTGATTCTCTGTTTTTTTCTAGGTGCTTTCTGAGAACTGGGGTAGGAATTGGCTTCAGTCTCTAACTATTCTCATTCCTGCATGAGCACCATGCAGAACCTGTGGCAAATGCAGCACAGGCTTCCTTCCCTGTGTGGGAGAAGTTGCTGTAAGGGCAGAAGTGATTTTTGCCTTCCAGCCCTGCCTCTGTGTTTGGTGTTGATCTTCTGGAACTGATGGGAAACCTTTGAAGAGTGTATTTTGATTAAAGCTGTTGGGTATGTGAAGTTTATTTTGTGTGCTTCAGGTTACAGTTTTTGGCTTTGAAGGGGGACTAAATGGAATCCAGTGCTTTCTATCAAAAGCTTAAAGAAATATCACCTTTTAAAATATATAATAATTTTTATTATAATAGTTAGGCAGGTCATTTGTCAGTATTATCAATCCTGCCATTTGCTGTCTATAACAGGCTTTGCAGCCATCTTATGACTACATTTAGATAAAAATAAGACCACAAATACAGAAAATGTTTGTAAGCATTGCACTTGTAACACAGTTGCAGCTACAGCAGGCAGGCACTGTGCTTGATAAAGACTCTTTTTAGATCATGTGTCTTTGATAACTTCTAATGCAGGGAGTCAACCTTTTGAAATAAATTGATCTTTTAAGCAATGATTAAATAATGTAGCTAAGAACTTTTTTGTTATGTAGAACAGTTCTTCCTGGTCTCAGCTTTGACGATTAAATTCATTTTTCATGAATTCACAGTGCTTCAGGCTCCTGTGAAACCTTGCTCAGCTTCTGAGGATTTTTTTTTTTCAATGTGTGATGTGAATTGTGTAAAGCCTTTCCATAATCAGAAAGGTAATTTAGGCCTTTCCTGACCCCCTTTTTTTCCCCCCTTCCTCTGAAGAGGGAAGTTTCAATGGAGTTGGAAATTCTCCAAAGGCTCTTATACAACTGGCACATTCTGCTTTAACATAATGCAATCTTTCCACATTTTCTGTTTTTCCTTAATTAACAGGCGGATGGAAGGAGTGTTAGATTCAGTTTCGCAGAAAGATTTTATGCAACCACACAAGACAGTGTGAAAAAAAAAAAAAAGGAACTTCATAGCAAATAGTATTTTTGAAAAGTCAGCTGCATTCTAGCAGAGTGGCTTTCTCCTGCTGCATGTTACACTTCATTGCTGGAAACAGTGTGATTTGGTGAGCTGGCTGTCACTAATGGATCCAGTGAAGGAGAATTTTTTTATGTGGCTTATTAAATAGGACATTCTCTGCTGTGGAGTGGGATTTGGGCTGCCCCAGCCTCCGTTCCTACATTTTGGTTGAGCTGCAGTGTTGTTGTGCTGCAGCTTTGGGTATGTGCTTGTGTAAGGAGGAAAACTTCCACGGGTGAAATGCAGAGCCTTTAGCACACAGGTGTAAATGGGGAAGCTTTTCTGCAAATCACCCATGCTGAAATTGAGAGCTTAAAAACTGTGTACAGCAATGCATGTCTGTGAAAGCAAGGGGAGTGGCTGGAGATGAGAGGCAGTAGGAGTTTGTGAAGTTAGGAAGCATCAGGAAAGGGAATATTTGACAGCTTTAACAGATACTAGCGACAGAGAAGGAGTGAGGGGGAGGGAAAATCAAGACTGGATGGGTAAAATTTTAAGTTGCCTGTTTTTTTAAAGGAGTAGGTAGTTCATGGAGCTTAATTGGGGAATAGGAATTAAGTTATCACAGTCTGATAGTCTGTGTTCTGCATAGAGCAGACTGCAGCCAGCCATAAAATAAATGCTATCTAGATTACCAATAACCTCTTTCCCTGCAAAGCAGAAGTCTGTTAATTAAATAACTGGGTGTTGCTAGATGTAGTTCTTCTGTGTCTATAACAGATATTCCTTCTGCAGACAACTGGAAAATGTAAAACAAAAATCCCAGATGGAAGACCTGAAGGGAAACTTCTCAGCACAATCTTGTTCTAGTGATTACTCTGTGGTGTGGGAGTGCTTGTATGAGTGAATTTCAGTTTAAGGAAATCTTTGATTTCTGTGAAAGACATTCTGGTAGTGTGAAAGGGAAATATGTTGAACTGCAGACTGCAGATTCACTTTAACTTAGTGAATCTAGAACTTCCCCTTAGTTTGTTCAGCTAACTTTGCTTTAGCATCCAGATCCAGAATTCAAATTCAAGGGGGTTGTTGACCCATCAGATGGTTTTGCTACCATTTAGAGGAACCCCAGCCTAGAGAAGAAGGCAAAGGTGTTAATGGAGCTCAGCAGCTTCCTCCTCCTGGGGAGGAGCCATGCCCTGCACCAGGACATGCCCTGCTGGGGAGCAGCCTGCCAGAGAAGGGCCTGGGGCACAGCTGACCATAAACCAGCAATGTGCCCTTGGGACAAGGCTGCCACAGGTGGAGCATCACCCCTGGGCTGGGGAGGGAGCCTGGCCCTCTGTGAGCAGGGTGGGACACACCTGTGCTGGGCTGTGACAGAGCTGGGGTCACCTGTACCAGACAGGGATGCTGGAGTGAGTCCAGCAAGAGGGGAGACTGTTAGAGACTTGTAGTTCTGGGAGACAGGATGAGCTGGTTTCTGGCTGAGAACTTACCTGGGACTTGTAAGTCTTTCACACTTTCTCCTGTGCTTCTTGCAATAATTCAATAGGTCCTGGGATGGGATGTGAGAGGGTTGGGGGGTACCAGTTTGCAGAAGTCAGTTTATGGTCTGGCAGGGGAAATCCTGGCACAAAAGGAAACAGCTTCCTTGTGCTTGGCTGTGTTACTCTTGAGTTGTGCATGAGGTATGTGACTGTGGTGCCTGTTTCAGAGGATTTTAGTGAGAGAGGGTAAAAATGTAGGTATTTGTTTTTCATCTTCATAAAACCAGATTTTTACTCTTTCCTGAAGTTCAGAGAAACAGTTCTTTCAACTATGAATTAAATATCAAAACAGAACAAACAGGTAAATTCTCAATTCCTCTTTAATGAATTTTTCTGTAAGATAATTCCTGAAGATGAGCAGAGCCATCACACTTTTCACTTTTTATCCCATAATAAGAGGTAGCGTATTGAGATAATAACTTTTGTGGGGTCTTTTGAGATTTTTAATCCAACACATTTTTGTAAGGCCCTTGCATCCCTCAGAGACCTCTTCCCTGGCAGAAGGAGGAGCAGGGGAGGTGCTCTTCCAGCTGGGCCACAGATGAAGAAATCCCTGGGAGCTCAGTCCCAGTCATGCTCTGCCCTAAACATCCATCTCCTGTCTCAGTGTGCAGGAAATGACAGTGCCAAGGCACAGGAGGCTTGCATGGACAGAAAGTGTGTGTCTACACAAACACAGACTGTGGCAGTGTGAGCAGCATCAGACAAAGTATTTTTCTTTTCTTGCAGTTGAATTTATTTTGAAACTTGTAAATATTTCAGTCATTCATCATCCATAGAGATACTAAAATTAAGCATTACTGAAATTCGGGTGTATTATTTTGAGACAGAAGGCAGATTAACTACTGTTTTATTAAACCAATATACAGAGATGGTGGAGGTATACACAAGCTAAAAGAAATACTCATTTTGTTGAACCAAGCTGACAGGCCATGATTACAGATCATCTATTTTTGTGATGCAAACTGGAAATTAATATAAACAGTGTGGACCAAACCAGACTTATGTTTTGCTTGTTTTTGATAGGAGCTGTGTGGTAGGGCTGTCTCTGTAAATCAGCTCCAAGATTTATTCAGTGTTGTCCTGTGAAAACAGTCCAAGTTCGTATTCATTTCTGAGAGTAACGTTTTGCTCTTTAGATTTTTAGCTTTGAGATAGGGAATACCACAGCAGCTTGCATTAATTGTTGAGTGTGATGAAATGTACACTGTGTATAAAATCCAGTGTTCCCTAAATATCAGATCAGATAACAGACACGATTCCAAATATGTAAAGAGTGGGCAAACTTTGATGACAGTATGATAAATCCTGTGGTAGTTACAGCTAAAACAGGCTGCTAATATGCATCTGAGCTCAGGAGATATTAAACTATATATAGATTCTGCTATTCCTAACAGATTGTTGTTGAGATACCTGACACATTTTTTGATGTTACATGCATTCAGAAGAGCTGAGCTTTACATAATTTCTGGTTAGTGTTAGTTATGTGAAAACATATTAAAATGAGTGGCCTAGTTAGGAAACTCTATCACATACGCAGAAAGGCAGGTTGGAATATTTCTGCCAAAAAAGCAGAAACTCTCTCAAAACCAGGATTGGATTCTGTGTATTTCTTTTGAATCTGGCAGAGTTTCAAACTCAGGGAGAGGTGACCTGTCCCAGCACTGGAATAAGAGGACCTGAGTGTGTTCCATTTTTGTCACTGTCACTTGTCTGTCAGGCAAGGGAAGGTGAGCAGAGGGACCAGGCTCCTGGCAGCTGAACCCCAGGCACAGGAGAAATCAAATACGTTTGATCAGCCTTTGGCTAAAAGCTGCCCAGCGTAAAGAACCCTAGAACATTCCTCAGACAAACTCCCACCAGATGTGTGAGCACAGGTAGGGTGAGATCTTTCAAAGGCTCAGCTAAGCTGAAAGGCCAAGAGAAAAGATGGTGCTGGGGTGGGGATTCCCTGCCTTATGCTCTGGATTCCAGTGTGAGGACGAGCCTGGCTGGGGTGAGGAGGGCAGGATGTGTGCACTGTTACTGACTGATGGTGTGCTTGCTCTTCATGAGGTGCTGGCACTGCTGGAGGAGCACAGGGCTTTTGGCTGCACAGGTCCAGCTGCTTCAGGTCAAGAGAGCTGCAGAAGAATGTATTACATGGGCAAGCCAGTTCCTTCTAACAACCTTTGGGGAAATTGTGCAATCATTTCTGCTGAAGGTTTTAGCTTGCTTTGCAAAAACAAAAAGCATCTGGGAATAACATTGTCATCTTCAAAATATTATGTGGTGCCCCTTATCAACTCTGTCCATAATTTCCAGCATTTCACAAACCATGGCTAGTAAATCTGAAGATTTTTCTTTTTTTTATATTGTCCCTAGAATAGTGTATTTGGACTGTGCTTACAGCCAAAGCATTGCTTGGGGTTTTCAACACCTGAAATGTGTCTAAGTTGACCTTGCTGTTCTCTTTGGGTACTCAGTTGCCTGTCTTTGATAGGTGATGTAATAGGTCATATGCTGTTCAAGTATTTCTAGGTCTTTACATCCATTTATTACCTTCTAAACGTTTGCTTGCTGGTTCTGTTCTCTTTGCCAGGGGCTGTTAATCACAGTAGTTTATATTTAACCTTTAGCACAGAGACAGGAAAGTTCCATATTTTTCTTACTTGCAGGACAATACCTGAGGCAAGTGCTCCTGGCCACTCAAGGAGACACATTGCTGAGGCAGATGAGGCTTTGCTTTGCCTCCTGGGTGTCTGTGTCTGATAGAAATGCTGTCAGAGAACCATTGTAATCTATTTCTTGTTTGCTTTGTACACATTTGGGGATGTATGGATTTTCCAGCTCCTTACTGAGGCTTTACTCAGATTAACCAACTGTTCCACTGCTCCTTTGCTGTCTCCCATCTTTTGCTCTATAGAGTGGAATAATAAAGTCTTTTAACTCTTGAGAACTGTCTGACTTCTGATCACAAAATTGTGTGTTTGTAATGATTCAGCTGGGACACCAATTTGTTGTTGAGCATTTTCACTGTTAGTGTGGTTAATTTTCAGAGAAAAGCATCTGCAAATAATGCAGCCTGATTGTGGGGCCAGGGAGCAGCAGCCTGCTCTGCTAAACAGCTCCAGTCCTTTGCTAGCATCTCCCAGGAGATTTATTTGATTTTGTACACCACAATAACAGTAATAAGTGCCAGAGGATGGAAGTCACAGAAGATATTTTTGCAGGCAGCTGTGGGGATGCACCAGGCTGGGACTCCTGGCACAGCCCTGTCCCTCTCCTGCTGTGTGCCAAGGGCTCATCCAGGAGGGGCTTCAGCTTTCCAGAGAACCCCTCTGCCTGCCAGGTGTGGGTGCAGCCACACTCAGATCAGCTGCTGTGCTCCTGGGTCTGCTGAAAGGTGGTGTTGGGGCTCTAGGAGGTGAAGGGGAGCTGCCTGTGGGATCCAGGGTGTCCCTTCACCACCCACTGATAAACACAGAAGAGACAATGTATTAAGAGTGTCTGCTCAGAGGAGAAGAGGCTGACAGCTCTTGGATGGATGACCCTGAAGGTCCTGAACTTCTCTGGTGCCTGTGACTGATGACACTTCTGGGAGGATGCTGTTCTTGACACTGTGGGGGTTTGGGTGTGAGCAGTACACACTCCATGCAGACATCAAATCCTGCTTGGCTGCTCTGGTTGGTACAGAAACAGCTCATGTTGTGTTTCATGTTGCAGTGGGGATAACTTTGCTTCATCATCTTCTCAGGGTGAACTCAGAGACAGAAAAATAAAGAGTGACAAGACTGCTTGGATTAAAATGTCCATCTTGGGCCTTAGAGTGTGTGGCCCCTGTCCCTCTCCAGTCTTGTGTGAACAGGCTCTTTACAATTCAGAGCTGAATTTTTGCTCTTTCTGAGTACTCTTTAACTGTGCTTCAAGTGGTAGTAAAAATAGCCAGTATTATTCAATAATAAACTGAATTTACTTTGAATGACAAAAACTCTGTATAAAAGGAACCTGAATTTGGGGAAATAACCAAGAAAAACCTGCTCATGCCAAAATATCCCATGATGCTTCAAGAAAACAAAACACAACCAAGGATTGAGTTATAACCTATTGTATCTTTAATTCCTGCTTAAAAGAGAAATTCCTTTTGAATAAAAAGAACATAACTCTATTGAGAAATCAAATGCTCTATATTTACATTTTCTTTATGAAATGAGGAGTGAAGTCATTGCACTAGATTCTCTTTTGCTTGACTGACATTTGATTTCACACTTTTTAGTACTTTCCATAAAAAAAAAAAAGATTTGTTTTCCCTTGCATAATTAAAAACTATTGCTTCCTTTGGGTCTTCAGCCAAGGGTTGATGGGTTTATTTTTTTTTTTCCATTTTAATTTCTTCTAATTTTTTTATGTTACAGACTCTTCGGACAATATTTTTTTATTTTTTAGGGGTTTTTCTTACTTTCATAAAGTTGCCCTGAACTGCACAGAATTTTTGAGAGCAGTTGAGACTGCCATCCTTAAATCATTGGAGCACAAAGAGAACAGAAGCAGATGACATAAAGCACTTTGATCTCTGTTATGCCAAGAAATTTGGTAGTGGTGACCTAGGCAAGATCTCACAAAGGCCCTGGACACATAGCTTAGAAATAGTTTCAAGTTCTGACTGGCACTTGGAGCATCAAAATCTGGGAAACAACTGCATTTGAAGCTGGGAAATCCCACCCAGTTCTTTTTAGCTTTTCTTTTTCCTCCTCACTAGGGAAGTATTTTCAGTTTGGCCGTGCATTATGGAGATTTTTCACCTACTTGCTTTAGCTCAGCACTGCGAGAGCTGGGGCAGGACAGTGCACAGCTCAAATTTATGCTTCAGAGGGCTTTGTTTGTTTGTTTGTTTGTTTGTTTTGTTTTTTCAAAGAGCCAAACTCTCTAGTACTGCACATCAGAGCTGAGTGTGTTATTTCTGAAGGTGCACTCCCTGCACTTGATGTTTGGCTGGCAGAGGCCAGGAGTGAAAGCACTAAATCCTGCCCTGAGAACTGCTAATGCCTGTTGACATAAATGAGTATTGAGGGTTCTCAGCAGCACTGAACCTACAGTGCCACTGCCAGAGGCCAACTTTAAACAACTTGATTTTATTCCTACTTATGTCCCTAGCCTGGAATTTGGATACGAGCTATTGTTATTTCATAAATTGTATTTTAAAAGGGAGGTTTCCTTGCTTCTGAATTATTTCATCTTCATGTCTGCTGTCTTCACAGGGGCTTCAGCAAGCTGTTCTCATAAATGATTTCAGATGATTTCAGGGTATTTTATTGTCATTTTCTCTGGTGAACCAGGAACATAATATTCTTAGTCTCTGTGGAAGTATTCTAGGCAGAGCAAATAATTCATCTCTGCAGAATAATTTTATTATTGTTTCTATTGCAGAAAGTTACAATTGCCCTATTTTTAGAAATTACATAAACTAAATCTGAAGAGGTTTTCTTATAAGCACAAAAAAAAAAAGAAGGGATGGATTTCAAAACCAGTACTTGCACACTAAGAGAAGGGTTGTATCTGTTTTCTTTTCTAAAACTAGATGCTGTGAAATATGGTGAGAATTAAGTGAGTGCAGAATCTCTGCTGCTGTATTCTGTGTTTGGGTTAGGCAGTGATGCTCCATCCCCCTGAACTCATACACTTGGACAAAGCCAGAATGCATTGATACTGCTGTAAGTACAGTGAGCTGAACTTCTTCCATGCATCAATATTGGTAAAAAACAGGCAGCAGAAGGGGTTCTGTGGCATGAATCCTGTTTTCACCAAGCAGGTTTGTGTGGTCAGGCATTTTCATGGAGCTCTCATGCGGAAATAGAAGAACAGAAAAATTAAATATTAACCCTGGCATTTGGAGTGAGTGGTGATGGGTCGTGTTCCAGGAGCGTGTGGAGAAGCAGCTGAAGTGTCTCTGCCCCTCGGAGGATGTTGATCATTGGTAAGAGATGCCCCAAGTACAACCAGCACGAAAGCAGCTGTGAGCTGTGTGTGTTTACCACAGCCAGGCAGCAGCTGAAACACACACCTGCTTGTTGGCTTGGAGCTCTGCTTATTTTCATAGCTTGTGGCCATGGCAGAGGCTTCCTGCCAGAAAAAGTTAAATGTAGAATACCCAGGAATTTAGCTGAACAACAAGCTCTGTCTTTGCATGGATGGGAATATTTGCGTGGCACAGAAATGTCCCCAATGGAAATGCTGATAAAATTATAACCAAGCTAATACAGATTTCTCTTCTGATCCCTTCTTGCTATTGGGGTTTGAACAGAATGAGTAGGAAAAATATATGAAGGGAGAAAGTCTTACTGCAAAGTTTTTTTTTCTGTGTGGACTACTCGCTTGGACTACTTATTTCCTGGAGTACTTGAGGAAATTTCAGTGCTCATTAGGATTTTACAAACTGTGGAGATTTCCATGAGATTCTTAAAACTCTTGTGAGAAAGAATGATAAAAGTTTTAATTTCCTTTCTCCCAGTCTTATTACAATTGTATAAGACTATATGAATATAATAATAATGACAGTATATATACAATAATCTTAATTGCATATTTACTATTACATAAATGATACATAAATGAGGATTTATATCAGAATTGAATAATTGTGATGGAACATTTGAAATTGAAAGTACAAGTTTTTTTATTTGATCAATAAGGCCACAAAGCTGATAAAAGTTAACTGCTGTGATATTGGAGGATATTTTAGGAAATTCTAGAAGTTGGTCTGAAGTAGGTTAGAATGTGCTTTCGTCTTAGCTGTAAGAAGAATGTGATTAATTAAAATCTTATGTATCTTTCCATTACTTGTAAAAGTGCCAGGAACAGCCACTGATGCTTGCAAAAGCATAACTGTTTTGTATCCCAGAAAGCAATTGCCTGCTGCTTCTTCCTCCAATCAGCACTTGTGAATGATGCATTAGAATATGTAATTTTATATGGTCTGGACTGATAAATGCCAGAAGTAAATGTTGAGTCTGAGCAAAGAGATGTAAATGACTGGAAGACACTGAAAGTTTCTGATTTGGTTGTCTGGAAGTGTAAAAGTGTAAAAAGATTTCGTTTTCTGTAAGGATTTTTCTCATCATTCAGGTAATGCTGTGGTTTATTGCATCCCTGTAAATCCATGGCAGGAGACTGGAAAAGTGAGTGTTCAGAGCAAGGTAAAATTGCAGGAGGCTGAGCACCTTGAGATGATAGAGAAGAGGAATGTTTAGCAGGGCTGATGTAACTGTGGCACCCAGAGCAGTGGTGTTAGACTGTGCTCCCTCCTTCTGTGGGCTTTAAAATTATTTCTCCTTCTCTTTCCCCTTGTAATTTTCCTTTAATCATTCCACAGAATTTAGGATAGATGTTCTGATCTTAAACCTCTGCTGTTCAGGCCTTCAGTGTAAAAGGTTGTTGAACTCATGTAACTCTGATTGCTTGGCCAGGCCGTGATATTTTAGTTTTCTCTCATGCAATAACCTGTTCTCCAGCTTCCTCTCTTTGTGCATGTCTGCCCTTCCCTGAGCAGTGTGGGGACAGGAACTGGAAGCAGTGTTTTACAGAAAACCAGCCTTTTTTACAGCAGCACTTTTGCTCTTGTGCCATGTGGGGAATCCACGCAGGAGCTGTGGTCATTTGCTGCCGAGGCCTGGATGAGTTTACCTGGTTTCTGTGTGGATACAGGCACACAAACAACCACACTTTGGTTGAAACAACCTTAAATCCAAACTGCACAACTTATCATTGAGAGTCTATAAACAGCAATTTCTCTCTGAGGCAGCCTGACATTGTAGGCCCCAGCTGGATCCAAGCCCCTGTATCCTCAATCATGTTATCACTTAGGATTCATAGCTTGTGTGTTAATTTTATCTTTAAGAGAACAAGTTGGGTTTTTTTAAAGCAGAGTATTGTCTATTATCCATTTATTTCAGGAAAGAGGTAGATGTGTGAAGCTGAGTTCAGCCTGCCCATGGGGCTGGCAGAGCTGCAGGACAGCAGCAGAGCGGGCAGGACGCTGGGGTTTGTTGGGATGTGTGGAGGGCAGGTGTGAAAAACACGGTCACTCTCCTGTGAAAATGTAAAAAGTTTCATAAAGGACAATAGGAGACAAGGACCACAGAGCAAAGATTGTTACAGCACCTTGGCACTCAGCCAAGAGCTCCCTGTTATCTTCAGGGATACCCCTTAAATACCTTTTACATCACATCAGCCCTTTGCATATTCATAGACCCTTATGCATAATAAACTTTTCCCCAAACTACTTTACATGTTCCAAGAATTGTTTAGCATATCTTCTTCTTGGGTCCACCTTTTTAGAGCATGTGTATTCCCTGGTTGTGGTTTTAGTCCTTTTTTATCATCACCTTCAGTTTTGGCTCCGGCCCACACTGTCTTCAGATGGTGAGTGCTGATAGTTGGCGTATCTGTAGCAGGTGTCCTGTGTTCAGTGGATGTTATCACATCCAAGCAGGTATTTTAACACATGCATACTTATATCAGCTATTTCACTAAGCTAAATTAACAACAGAAATAAAATAAAAATCTTTATAACAAAGTTACTTTAATACCACACATATAAAATCCATTTTGATATTTGCAAAAAGCCAATATTATAATATGTATCTATAACGGCGGGGATTGCTGTGTCTGTGCCCATCAGAGCTGAGTGCTACCAGCAGGGACAGAGCCAAGAGACCTGGCTGCACCTGCCCAGGGGATCTGCAGCAGCAAACAGCCTCCAGGAGAACCAAAGGGAGCAGATTCCCAACAGAGTCTCTCCCAGGGCAAGGCAACTGAGCCAGGATCCCATTATCCATCACTTTGGGATATGTTCCACAGCTGGATGGATTTTTAAAGCTTTACATATTCTCTTCACATTCAGAAATAATATCTTGAGTTCAGCATTCATTCAGGTTTATGAAGCTTCATAAAGATGTTCCGTTTTTGAGATACTCAATAGGGTGAGAGGGGGATTTGCAGACAGAAAAGATGAGGGTGGTTTTTTTTGGGAGGAGCTTTTTAATGTTTTTAGCCTTGGGCTATGAAGTGCTGGAAGTGCTGCAGAATTCTTTTTATTTTTACTTATTTTTATCTGTGCGCCAGGCACTCGTCCATGCTCTCTGCCCTGCCAAAAAGGCCTCAGCATTAATGTGACAGACCACCCTGCCCGTGGGTGAGGTGTGTAATTCTTTCTTGGAGCAGAGATCTCGAGCAGAGGCTGCTTGTTATGTCAAAGTGCATGTGGTTTTCTCACACCAGTTACTTGGCAGTCCAGGGAAAATATTAAACTCCACTTAACTTGGAAAGACCAGGAGGTCTTAAATGCATAGTAAAAAATGTCTGCATTTCATTTTTTCTCCTCAATCTCTTATGGAAAGTCTTGGCAGTAGTGAAGAGAGATCTTCCCTCAGTCTGAAGTACATCCCCATGTTTCAGTGTTCTAACCTGTCTGGGTCAGGAATGGCTGCTGGCATTTGCGTAAGAATTTTTTTTTCCCATGGTTGCCTACTGAATTTATAAAGAGAAATTAAAATTACTGGTATTAAGAAGGAACTAAACTCCCAAATTCAGTGTTTGGTTCTGGGAACTACTGGGAAAGTCTGTTCTCCATTTTTGCAGGTGGCCCTTGGGCCTGCTTGTGCCACACAATTTTCAAAAATAAGTTTTTCACATTAGAAGTATGAATATTTTTCAGCATCAGTATTAGTATTTGTTATTATGAGAAGGTAATTTTTTCATTTAGTAGCTTTCATTAAAGGTCATAAATTAAAGTTTTTAAAGTCTTTTGCCCATTAAAACAAACAAACAACTTTCAGACTTTAAAACATATTTAATTATTGAAAATCATTAGAAATTTTCTCCACTAAGGATTTTATTCCTTTAATCAAAATTCCTACTGACAACAGTGGAAATTTTTCTTCTTATGTGAATCGCCATTTAAACAAATGCTGAATATTTACCTTTTTACTTTCTACTTTTATAATAATATTGATATTAGGACGCAGTTTGGAAAAGTGTTCAAGTTACAGGGTTATTTTAGCCAGAATTGTGCCATTGTGCTCTGAACACTTGTGAGAAAGCGAGGGCTGTGACTTTCCCCTTCTGCCCATTCCCTTGCTGCAGCAGGCTGAGGAAGGAGCTGGGCTTTGCAGCTGTGCACATGGCAAGGATGGGAATTGGGATGGGGGTGGGAATTGGGATGGGAGGGAATGGGAATTTGGATGGGGATGGGATGGGAATTGGGATGGGAGGGGATGGGAATTGGGATAGGGGTGGGAATTGGGATTGGGATGGGAGGGGATGGGGATGGGAATGGCTGTATGAGGGGTGGGGCAGCTGCCAGGGCGAGGAGAGAAATTCCCTGCACTTGGATGTGACAAAACACAAAAGCAAAGGAGGGTCCAGAGGAGCAGGGGTCAGCTCTGACTCCCCAGCACTTCCAAGAGTTCACAGCTTAAGCCCAAAATCCTTACAGGAGCAATCCCAGCGTGTTCTTGCTCGTGCTGCACTGGGAGCCCGTTGTTCAGCAAGTTTTCTGTGCTGCCTCTCCCAGTGTGCCTGGAAAGTAGCCTTAATGTGGAGCTCTAGATGTTTAGAACAAAACTGTGATTTTGGGCTCCATGCAAAACAAACAAGCCCCTCTCTGGGTCACTGGCTGTCAGTAAAACTTCTCAGCAACCAGGCTACTGCAGGGCATCTCTTGAAATTAAATCCTTCATACCTTGATCAGGTCTTTGTATGTTACACTTGTTTGGAAAGTTCTCCTCTTGCCAGCCTGGTGTGTTGCAAGATTTCACCCTCAGACCCAGAGGGGGCTCTGGAACTGCTCCTGGTGCTTGGTGTTCCCAGAGCCAGTGCTGAGCCCCAGGGCAGCCACCTCTGGAACACCTGTGGCCACAGTGGATGGAGCAGAGAGCTCACGACTGAAGTGCCTTTGGATTCCAATAGCAAAGAGCTGAATTTTGAATTTCAAGGAGAATAATAGGAAAAACAGCTGCAGAATCTCCTAGCACTTCGTGTACAAGCACTCATTTTAAAAATGAAAAATTACCATTTCATCAAACTGACATAAAATTGGCTTGTCAAGCACTGAAAATAAAATGTGTTTTTCCTTTATGTCTCATTCCTTTTAGTTTTTCATGATACAGTTCAGTTTTCAGCTTTTCCTTGTAAAAAGCAACCACCCCTAGAATCTTTATAAAAATGAAAGCCATCAATTTCATGTGAATTCACAACTCCTGAAACTGAGGTTTTTAGTCATCAGCCACCAAGACTTGCTCTGGAGTGTCTGTCTGTACCCAGCAGGTCTCAGAGCAGTCTGACTGTGGGTTCTCTTCCTACTCTGGATGAATTAAACTGCTTCATTACAACTGTTAAAAAGCAAACAGCTCCAACATGTGCCATGAAGCCAACACTGCAGAGCACAGGAGTTGAAATGAGTAAATAGCAAGCAGTTGAGCTTTGATGTACCTAGATATGCCTCTAGGAATCTCCAACTGCCTCTAAATTCCCTGTTTAATCCACTGTATGTGTTTGAACTTATGCAACAACCTAAATATTTGGGTGTTGTGTTTTAACCATTGTGTTTTCACTGGGTTTTGGAATATATGCTTTCATATGGAGCATATGAAAGTGGAGCATAAAGAGTGCAGTCATGTTCTTGATGTGTTGATTGGAAAATGTATTTGTAATCTGTCATAGCAATAATGATGTGTCCAGATGTGGATATCAAGTACCATTGATTTCCTGCTGCATTGTACAAGCTCCAAATGCCAGGGCTGCTACAGAAACAGGAAGCATGTTTGTGAACAAGTTATTCCCCTCCCTTTGCCTGCTCAGACTCTGCACCCAGTGCTCCTGTCCAGCCCCATCATCCTCTGTGGCACTGCCCTGATGTGGTGCCTGTGGAGCAGTCCCCAGGACCATCTCCAGGATTCCCACAGATGGAGCTGGGCAGAACAGGAGGCTGGACTGTGGCATCTTTGATGATGGTTCATTACCTGTGCACCTCAATTCACGTCCTGGGCCAGCACTTAATTAATAATTAATTAAATTAATTTAATTTAATAATTAATTAAATAATTAATTTCTAATCTTCTACCTGTACTCAGCTATGGAGGATACACAGGTGGAAAAATCCCCAATACAATACATCCCATTTTAGGGAACTTTAGTAGATCCTGTTTTAAGTGACTTTAGGTTTTCTTAGGAGGGAGCAGGTCATTCTGTGGTTGTTAAAGATTTCTGGAACAAAAAGTTGATGTTGTGTAGAAGCACAGTTGAAGCAATGGGCAGGGTGTGAGCCTGAGTGGGTCCCCCTTGCCATCCATGGGCTGCTGCAATGTCCTTGCCTTCATGCAAACCTGGGAAAAGCAGTTCTGATCTGTTGCCATCAAAATGAATTCATAAAGACTTGTTTGCTGCCTTCTCTGTGTTAATACTGATGGGATTTTTTTACAAGCATTTCCCAAAACTAGGGCGTTGTATAACACTGGGTGGTCTAACACTGAGGCATGTGATTTTTAACTCTTCCTGGGTTTCCTGCAGTTGAGAATGGTTCTATTTGCATTAAAGCAGCTTGACTTGGGCTTGGCGAAGGTGCTGGATCTGTTATGATATGCACTGCTAAACAGAGCTGTGGAATTCTAGCCAGCAGCTCTGTTTGCAGAGGTGGGGATTTTGTTGGAGTAGAATTTTATTAAATTTACAGAATAAATTTAATTAAAAGCTAGTAATTTCTAACATCTTATTTACAGTGCGTACAGATTTAATGCATTGATAGCTTTTAATTTGCACTTGGCAATTTGTTGAAGTAATTTACTTTGTAATTATTTCATGATTGCTAACACTTTGGTGCCATGCCACTTTCTGTTGAAATTTTGCTGTTAGCTTTGTGACTCTGATCTTTGTGCCACTTTGTGTATGATAGTTCTTCATACCCTCTTCTAATCTTTGACTTTGTTCTAACTTAGACTTTATTCTGTCTTCCTTTACTCTATTTTTGTCTGTTCCTGATCCATCTGTGTGTGGCCAACCTAAGAGAAAAAATTCAACTTAAGATGTCATTTTGGACCTGTCTATGATCTGTTTAGATGGACAGCATTTCTGTGCTGTTTTTTACATAGCAATATTATTTCCTATGCCACAGGTAATTTCAAGGGCAGGGGGTTGTCCCCAGAGTCCTCCAGTCTATAGGATTACAGAAGTAGAAATGATGTTCATGTAGAAATTCACTTGAGTGATCAAGGTACATGTTATATCTGTGTTATGTCACCTGTTCCCCATGACAAAAAAATGTTCTTGATCCCTTAATGATAAGTTCACTTCACCTTAATTCCATGCGGATTTTTAGGTTCAGTTCTGGGCTCCCTTACACAGCAGCAGCTTCTGCCTCAGGCCCCAGCTGGTGCTGGAGGAGGCTGCTCTGAGTGCCTGGAGAGGAGCAGTGGCCAGGCTTGCACGTGTGCTCAGGGGGAAATGGAGCCTGGATGGAAAGTGAAGCAAGGCCAGATGGAAGGGCTGTTAAATATCCCAAGTAGCCCAAGTCTTAAAAGCTCTGTTTTCTTTGTAAAGCTTTCCTGCTATTCCTTCAGCTTGGGAAATGTATCCCCAGTGTTGTTTAGTGCAGTCACCAGTAACAGATGATGTGTTTGCAGCCAGAGCCAGGCATGGCCCATGGGGCTGTTCTGCTCCTTGGCAGTGACAAGTTTGTACCAGACTTGGGTGAAGGTGTGTCTTGCTGGTTAGACAAATGCCAGTGTCATTTGGGCAGCCCTGGGCCTTCCCAGTGCTGCTGACCTCAGATAGCACTCCTGCTCCAGACCCAGGCTGGACTTGTTTATCTCTTAGCTCACAGGGTGCCTTTTACTACTGTGTCTGCTGCTTGTCTTGAAAAGGAAACTTGAAGTGGTGTTGCTTGCTTTTCCTCTGGCTCACACTTCAATCTCAGCCTTGTTATTCTTAAACATACTTCAGAAAACTGCTAGAAGGCTTGTACAAATCTGCAATGGTTTGTGGGCTTATCTCGGATGTGTACTTTAGTTTGAAGTATGTGAGATTTCTTCTTGCCCGTTCTCCACTAGAATTAAAAGTTACAGCTTGAAAAGTGACTGTTGGTAATGGCAATTTATAACAGCCTGTGTCCTGGAGCATAATTTATGATGAAAAAAGCAGAGGATTTAGCAAGTCTAAAGCCTCCCTGTCTGTTGCTCTGTTTTAGGCATTGTGGGATAATCTAGCATATGCTTAGTTAGTCACTGCTTCAAATGGAGATGTATTTCAGCTTTGGTACCTAATGTCTTTTATAGACAGCTTAGATAATGTTGCCTCGCGAGGTGCAGTGTGTTCTTACATTTGCCATGGCTGCAGAAGAGGAGGGAGATACCTGGTGGTCATTTTGTTTTTGCTGTGGAACATGGATTGTTGTTTGACTGGTGTTGCTTGGAACCATGTGCAGGGATCAGACTGAATATCTCTGTCAGGCTTTTTGGTGGCTGTGGGGTGGTGGGCTGGGTGTGAACTCTGGGCCTCACTCTTACACCACAGTGAGCCCTGCTCTTGTGCTCTGGTAAGACAATGTCTGGGAGAGGTTTGCTGGGCAGTCTGGGTCCCACAGGGTGGTGCCTGTAGGGACCTGGCTCCTGCTGTCCTGCTGCTCCTTGTCCCTGCACTGCGAGGAGCCTGAGGGTCAGGGATGGCATCGCTGTGCCCTGCCTTGTTCTTTGTTTCTGGCCAGCCCCTGGGTCTGCTCTGTGTCCCTCCCCACAGCCAGCAGGTTTTGCTTTGCCAGGTTTTACCTTTGCAGAGGTTGAGGGTCAGCCCCTGCAGGTTGCTGGGGTGGACAGGGAACTGGTTTTGCAGAAGTCGTTCCTTGGATGCAATCTGGGAGGAGAGCAGATGTGTTTGCACTTTCGTAAGCACTGCTGTGCCACTAATCAGCCCAGTTTACACTGCTGAATTCTCTTTCTCTGGACTATTGCTTTCCTTTAGGTATCACAGTAACACATTAAACACAGAGTTTCTGTTGCAGTGATTTATGCTAAGATAAATTACTCATTGATACACAGGGGTTGGTGTCTCAGTTTCTGAGTCTGGTTATTCCCCGTGCATTAAATTACTGTGTCCTCTGAAATGAAAGCAGTTGAAATTCAGTGATTTATTATTTCTTGCATCATTTTGACAAACTTAGCAATGTGGTTCGAAGACTGAAGCTGTTATTTAAATAATACAGATGTGTTTGTTCAACTTTACATATAATTGTCCTGGTTTCTTTCAAGTTCATGACCAGCTTTGCCTCAGATTTAAATATTTTGTTTTCCAGATGCAGGGAGACTGAAAGGGTGGGGTTTTCTCTACCTTGCAAGGTCACAGGACAGAGTGAGGCAGCAGGAACAGAAGCCTTGCCAGGGCTGGCATAGCAGCATCCTGTACCAGAATCCCCATGGTTTAAAAATTCTGGAAGCCAGTTGGGTTTTCCTCAGTGCCTGTGCTTGCTCATGCACCCAGAAGCTTGACAGTGAGAGAAACAGAAGTTCAATAAATAGTATAGCTAGAAAAAAAGTACATAAATTCTCCTTTCTTCCCCCATTTTGAAGTGGAGAAATCCTTTTATTCAGGTTTGGATAGCTTCAATAACTGAGCTGAGGTCTGGATTATAAAGATGCTCTGATATACTGGATGCTTCCAGTAAATGACTCCTACTTCTGTGAATTAAGTCTATTTTGTTTATTAGAATTGTCAATGTATTTAGCTTTTCCTTTTCTAATATAAGCATTTTAACATCTGCACTTCTGTATAATGATTTCAAGACTTTTCTTCTTGCCCACATTTTACTGGACTTTTTGTTAGCTTGATTTATTATCTTCCTAATCTTATTTCAAAATTCATGTGGCATGTAACTTCCTTGGCAAGTTAAATGTCAGGCAAATGGCATTGCTGTGTTAATTTAAATTTAATCAATAGATAATGTGCTGCAGCAGGAACACAGAAGAGCTCAGCAGGTCTCTGACTGGAGATGTGAATTTTCTTAAAGAATTTTGGAGTGCTGTGTAAGAAATGGATGCTTAATATTTGGCTGGGAGGTGCTGTCATATAAAATCTCTGAAGTCAGTGATCCTCTTTCAGTTAAACTTGATCTTGATTTAGTTAGAATGCATGTATTTTATTATATTCTAGTATTTTTTTTTTCATGGCTGTTGTCAATATTATAAATAATCTACCTTTGAGTACAACCCAGTTTGTAATTTGGTTTGGGGAAAGGAATTGTGCCTGTTAACTTGGCTAAAAGCTGTGAGTATGGCTTTTGTAGTCATGAGTGGGAAATGCTCAAAAACCAAAGGACAGAACAGTTATTTAATTTGTTTTGAGGGTGAAATTTGGGCAGTACTGTGGTTTTTATTTGAGGATAGCTCTTGGCCTCTACAGAGACTAAAGAACTTGATAGATGGCCGCATGTGGATCTCTGCTACCTGCCAGAGGAGATGCAAGTAGGCCAGGATCTTGGTCTGCTCCTGTAATATCAGATTACTTTCTGCCTGTTTTTGAGGTAGCTACTGGTTCCTTTTTAATAGCAATTGAGGAATGAATAAGGGTATGGTAGGATAGCTGTGTTTGCATTTCTATGATTTCAAGTGCCACTCTGAGAAAAAAAGTGCGAGTGGAATAACACGTTTCCATTGATAAAATAAAGAAATAAAAAATGATAATGTGCACAGCCCAGCCCTTCCTGAACACAGCACGTAGCAGGTGATCCTGCAAACAGCAAAGTGAATTAAACCACAAGGAAGCCCTTCTGTCTTAAATTTTGCTCTGTAACAAACATGTTATGGGAACTTTGTCAGTGAAAAGTAACTCTTTGTGTCCCTTTCATCTCCATGAGTTGGTTGCATGTGTGGGAAGGAAGTATGGCTGAGATCACCTCTGAAGTTTTCTGTTTAAAGGTGCAGATTTAGATTAAATGAGGCAAATTTGCTGGTGAACTCAAGAATCACAAGCTCACAGAGCTGGTATTTCTTCATTTCAAAGGTTAAAAGAAAATCAGAGAAGCTGTAGCAGAAGTCTTGAGATTTAATTGGATGAGTAACTGTGTCAAAGACTTGGAGCTGGGCAGAGGCACTGTAATAGGAGCAGGCTAAATAAAGATGCTGGTACATTCTGGAAGGTTTGCTATTGAAGTTATAGGTGTTTCTGCACTGAAGAGTGCTAATATAAAGTCAAAATACCAAAGCATAGAAATATGGTACTTAAATACATTCTAAGAGAATCTGTTAAGCTTAGAAATATTTTTCTTTCTGCCTGTTCTGCCATAAATTTGGCAGCTTTATATTTCTCACCACAGAACTGCCTGTTGGTGTAGAGAAAACCAAATTCCTTCTTTGCTGGTCACCAGCAACATCCCTCATAGCAAAAGGCTCAGACCTGGCATAGGTTTCCACCCTGAGTCATGTATTTAGTAAACATTTAATTCAATTTGGGTGTTCACCTAGGGAGGAGATTAAATGAGAGAGGTCAAGCAGCTGCTGAGTGTTGAGTAATTCTATACTCTGGACATGTTGAGATTTTAATAAACATCAAGGTAAATGGTTTGAAATTGGAGCTGGGATTTGAGGCTCCAGAAAGAAAGGGTTCGTCTTTCGGTTTTAATTATGAAACCAGAGACTTCTATCCTCGAGTCCTGCAAGCTGTAGGAAGGTATAATAAACTGTGTTCAGCTTTGATTCTGTATGTGAGAATATCCTTCAGCTACAGATTAAACAGACAAATATCTAAAAATATTTTAAAAATTGTTTTGAAGGCTACCTACCTACTTCCATAAAGAGCCTGCAGGGTAGTACATGTTAAGGATTTATAGACTGTCTCCATTACCAAGTTAAAAAAAAAGAGAAAACAAGACTTGGGTGCTGTGTCAGTGATATCCTTAAGCCTGATTATGTGTGTGTATAATTTTTTTAATTCAGCCTTTTATTTACATTCGTATGAATAAATACCGATTTGGATCGATGTTTCCATGTTTATTTTGCATCATTCACTTTTCTTGGGTTGAGGAACATGGTTTGGCTTTCTGGTGTCAGCTCAGGATGCTGCTGCAAAGGTCACTGTCGGTCTGCTGCCTCTTGGGTGTGACAATTTGTTTGCTGTGACAGGAGTGGAGTCCCTGGACGTGAGTGGTGCAGAAGCTGTTTGTCTTCAGTTGCAGAAGTGAGGTGCAATCCATCACCTCTTAGCTTGTGAAACAAGACTTAGTTGCCCTCAGTTTTGGAGTTTCTAAACAAGTTCCCCCCCTCCTACACTGCCCTCACACTGGGAAGGAACTGAGCTCCCTGTACACACCTAGAGAGCCCTCCACTTTTGCTCCTCCACATCTGCCCCTTCACTTATCCCTTGTGTTTCCTGATGAACACGAGGTCCTAAAGCCCTTCCTGTCCCACTGACCTGTGCGAGCGTTGTTCCCTCAGAAGTCCCTCAAATGTCTTCCTCGTGTGCCTTTGGTCTGCCTTGCTTTTCACTTGTGATATATTATCCTTTGCCATCTGAATATCATCTTCGACTCTCTTTTTATCTTCAGCTGCTTGGAGTCCTGGTGTGTAATTTGCAATTTTTAAGCTACAGTGACGATGGATAGCTTTGCACCTCAGATCCAAGAGATCAGAATGCTGCTGTAATAAAAACTGATTGGAAAATAATTTATTTTCGTTTTCTTCCATATGATGAGATTTATGGGAGCTTCCCAGGTGTAACAACATCTGCCCCATGTGACCTTCAGCTGGAAGTGAGTCTCCTTTGGTTCATAGTTCAACCTTGAAGCTATGCTTTATTCAGCTTCAGAATATTTAGGATAATTCATTCCACCACGAAAAAAAAAAAAAGAAAATTTGCATTTGAAGTTCCCCCTGCTGAAGTTCTTCTGCTTGTAGATTCACTGTGTAGGTGATGTGCAAGTAAGAAAAATCAGAGAGATTTGTCCCTACTTTGAGTTACGTGCAAAATACAGGCAGAAAAGTAGTTAGCTTGGTTAAATCTTCATGTATTTTGGTTTGTTAATAAAACCATTATGGCATCTCAAGACTAGCTCTTTCAAAGAATAAACCATTCAAAACACACTTATCCACACTTAGAAAATCTGTTTAGAGTGCTGCCTTTGAAGTATTAACCTTAATTATCATTCAAAGTATGCAGTAATCAGCAAGTGATTTGAACTTTATTTTGTTTTGCTGAATTGATCCTGTTAAAATCCTGCTCTCAGGGGTGATTAGTGTGGGTAAGGCTTTACTGAGCCAACAGAGCAGTGAGCATTGTCCAACTGGTCAGACCAGAGATGTTTGGTGTGTCAGGACGGGGCACACGAGCTCTGTTTACACCTGCCTGGGGCTCTGCTGGCACCCGCAGACACGATACTGAAGGGATTCCACACACACAAATAGGAGCTGCAAGTTTCATTGGTTTAGTTCCATCATATAGTTTTTTTTCTCCACAAATATTTGCATCCTGGTTTTGAGAACAAGTTTTTTGTTGTTGTTGTTGTTGGGTGTTTTTATTATTATTATTTTATCTTCACAGCGTCTTCTAGCAAGAAGTTTTATGCTGCTGTGTGCTTTATCAAATTTTGTTTTTGTTTAGATGCTCTGGTGATTTTAGTTGATGTATTCTAATTCTCCACATCTGAGAAGCAGTTCTTGTTTTCTGCTTAGTATTTCATGCAATCTCAATGTATCCACTGTCCAGCCTTCCTGAGCTGGAAGTCCACAGCTGGCTCTCTCCTTGTTCATTCCATATTTCTTGAGCTTTCTTGCTATTATCTTGGGTTTGGAGTTCTGTCACACTGAGCTTCTCAACTTTGATAAAGGCACTTTCCACTTTATCATAGTCCCTATGTATGAGGAGGCTTCCTGCTGCCCTGAGCAATTAACTGGTTTTTACAACATTGAAAAAAATCTGAGTCATCCACCAACCTTGTCCCTTCATTCCACGGTCATGCTGATCAGAACTAGTGCCCCTGTTCCCCCATCAGTGGGGAGCTGCCCATTTATTCCCAGCTTCTGTGCCTCACTTTTTAATATTATTAATGCACACAGAGACCCTTTCCTTTCATCCTGTGACTGCCTAGTCTTTGCAAGTGTCTTTGGTGAAGGACTTGGCAAAAAGCTTTTCAGAAATTAAAATACACTGTAACAGCAAGGTCTCCTTGAGTAATAGACTTACTGGCTGCTTCAAATACATTTTTTTTTATTTTGTGGTAAGACTGAATTCCATAGACACCATGCCATCAGGTTTTCAATGTACTAGGTCAATATATGTCTTAATCCTGATTCATGTTAATTCCAATTAAATACCAAGATTTCAGGAGTCTATTTCCTTTTCTCCTTTGAATTGCTTCTGAATATTGTCTTTGCCTGTGTCACCTTCTGGTTGTTTCCTGCTGAAGTCACTCTGTAGTTGTCAATGCAGAAATGTTGTGCTCGTTTTAAAGAGCTAAAAGCAGCTGGGTAGAGTAACATGTGAAGCTTATCCTGAGGCAATGAAAAACAAAAAATATGCCAAGGTATTTGTCATTCTGAGTCAGAGCTGCTCTTTGAATGACACCTATTGCAGGTGATCTTTCTGTGATTTTTATCAGTGTTGTAAAGCCTCTTCTCCTGCCTTTTAATTTCTGACATTTCCTCTGGTTCCCACCTGATTTAAGGCAAAGCTTCAGAGTGGCAACTTACTGAACTCCAGTGTAATTATTTCCACATTTCTCCCATGGCCTTAAGTCTCAGGGGCATATCTGTTGCATCTTTATCATCTTTTTGCCCCTCTGCTACTACTGTATGGCTGTTTTCTTGCTTTTGAAATCTATCAAAACAGATATAGTCATACTTTTTTATACCTTTAGCAAGTTTTTTGTCAGAATCCAGAATCTGCCTGGATTGGATCTCTTTAGTTTTTATGTAGTATTGGAAAGCTGGCATTTCTCTTCTCTGAGATCCTTATATGCATTTAATCAGTCTTTATGCTACTTGAAGCACACTTTTTTTTTTTTTTAATTTATGATATCTAAAACTGTATAGCATCTGAAATTACTTCCAATCACAAAATGTAACTGATCTATAGTAGGACAATTTCTACTGCCAGTACACATATGAACATGCTTTCTTGATTTTGATGTGGTTGCTTGTGATTTTGCTCTTCTTAAATTAGTGATTAACTGGCACTTGCCTCCAGTCTCCTCTGCTGCCTGATCATTTTGACTCTACATTAAATTAGGATGCTGCAAAATTACTACCTGGAGTGTCCTTTGGTCAACCAAATTGTTTCAGTGGTTGGAAATTTTAGGACCTATCAATTTAGAATCAATGGAAGAGTGTATAATTATTTAGATAATTTCATGTCATTTCACTAAACAGAATTATCTTAATATCCCTGTGCAATCTGGCAGTGTACCTAAAATAATACTTTGATGGGCTCTATCAGTACAGCACATGGAGATCTGAGGATCTCATGCACACAAGTGACTGCACCATGCTACTTGTGAGTTGCAAAGCCTCTGGAGAATCCAGCTGCCAGGATCAGCTTTTGTTATTCTGCTGCTGACCTGTATACCAATAGAAAAGATACTTTGAGCTTAAAAATAACGTGCAGAAAGGAATTTTCAGATGCCTGTACCTTTCTCTTCTGTGGCTGATGTCGAATTTAATGAACTTTTTACTAAAAGAATACTCAGGTTTCATTTTTGCTCTTCTTTAAAAGTTACCTGTTGCTGTCTTGGCTTCCAGCTGCAGCTTTCCTCATTCCAGTGTGAGGTTATTACCTGCTGACCTTTGCTAAGGTCAGATTACTTTGAGCTTTATGTCTTCTGTGCTGGAGGTTATATTTGTGTAATCCACAGGTAAAGTTTCATTGCTGTGTCAACATTTGTTTTCAACTGGGCACAAAGTGGTTGCTTGCCTATCAAATAACTCAAGTCAGCAGCTGATTTTCATAAGCAGTAAAGTTACAATTGCCCTTTTTTCTTACTGAGCTCAGTGTGTTCTCCCAGCTGATGTTCAAAACAAGCTTCAAGAACATTTAAAAATAGAAGGTTTTGCCTTCTTGTATATTCATGTGTTTTAGACAGAAGCTGGAAGCCCTGACACGGAGCTGTTGAGGAGCACCAGGCATTTCCCGTGGGGCTCAGGTGGCCCTTGGCTGTGAGGGGATGTGGAGCTGCTGTGCTGTTTTTACTGGAGCCACCTCCTGCACAGACTACACGAGATGGTCTTAACATACATCCCTGTATTTTCCTTACGGAGGGGAAAGGTGTTTTCTGCTTCCTACAGGATTACAAATTTCTCTTCGTGGTGTCCTGCTGTGCAAATAGCAAATATCTGCTGTGATTGCTAAAACAGTTCTATCAAGATTATTAATTGCATAATTAGAATGTATAAATAAGATGTCACATGACTCTGATTCTCTGGCTGAAATTTTAACATATGATGATGTGCTCTGGTAGCATGCTGTAGTAAAAGCAGTAACTGAACCATCAGACCACAGTTTCCTACTAACATGTATTCCTTATAATTATATTTTTCCATGGCTTAAGAGAAAATTCACAAGGGGACAGTCTGACTCTTTGCAGGGTTTGCTGCCTCATAAATCAGTGTCAGCATTTTGACTCAGGGGCTTGTCAACCCCCCGAGCTTGTTGTCTCTTAGCGGGTGTCCGTGGCACAGAAAAAGATGAACCAAAAATAGTCCAACAAGTTATGCTTTCTCCAGAAACAACAAGAAATAAAGACATTCTAGGGATCTTGTGACTTTGAGGTTTCTTTGTGTTTCTGGTTCACTCACCAGCCTTGCACTGTAGAACACTGAGCTTTGTGTAGCATTCCCAGATTCCAGGTTTCCTAAATTATAAATGTCCTGGATTTAAGTTCATGTGATCAAGAAGGCATCAAATGGAGAGAAGAACTCAGTTCCCCCTGGCCTACATGAGGTGTGGGGCTGCTACTGCTTCTTTCTTCAGCATGAAATCTGCTAGGAGAGGCAGAACTGTGATGCCAAAGGAATTAATTAGGAGGGCAGCTTGTGTGGGGGTGGTGAGTAGAGGGTTCTCATTAAGTGGGGAAGAGAAAGGGAAGAGCAAAGTTTGCCCTCCCTGGGAAGGGGTGAGCCCTGCCCAGCATGTGCACAGGTCTGGCGCAGGGAGTGCTTCTGGGGCTGCTCTAAAGCCCCCAGGAGCCCTCTCAAGGCTGGGCCAATGAGCAAACAAGGGACACTGCACAGTCAAAGCAGAAACCCCAAACCAAAGTAGCAAATTAAAAAAGTCTAGAATAGAGAAGGGAAAAAAAGAAGGGAGAAAAGTGCAAAACCAAAAAAAAAAAAAAAAAAACAACCCAAAACATCAGCAAAGAATATATAACCTGTAAAAAAACCCATCCATTATTAACATTGCAGCACAAATATCTAATGGTAAGTATTGGATCTTATTCTTTTCAACAAGAATATTTCATTGTCTAGTCAGTAATTAAGAACACCTTTCACTGCAAGGCTTCTAGACTGCCAATAGTAAATAATTAATGCTAAAGGAGTGTTATTTCTCTAAGTGGTGTTTGTTTCCTCCTTCTTCCACTTATGGGAGTAGGTGAGCAGTTTGCATCTCACATCAACTTTAAAGATTCATATTCTTTTGGATTAAAAAGCAGTTTAGAAGTTTTCAGTCTGTAAAATTCCATTGAGTGAGATGGGGAAAAGGAAATGCTGAGAGGAAATAGAAATAATGAGAGGAATCCATATTAGCAAAAGCAGCCCTCACTTTACTTGATGGAAAATGAGAATATCTGTGTGACTTATAAATTTATCCTGTAAATTGCTGTTCATTTTCTGGATGATTCAGCATTTGATACTTAAATATTGGAAAGGGTTTTCATTTATTCTCCTTTGTCAAACTGACAGAAGAAAATATGGTGAATGAAGTCTCCTTTTCTGTGGCTTTGTATTTATTAAATGTGTAGGTTGCAGCCCTTTGTTTTGGCTATTTGCACCTCTGCCTTGAGGAAAATATTTTTCTAAATATCCTCCAAGACTGTTGCCACATCCAGGGGTCTGGATGTTTTAATGGATGCACCTACAGAACATATACAGGCAATGGTAGTTACTTCATGAGAAATGCACTTTTTTCCTCATGCAGTTTTTAAGTCATCTCAAAGCATTTCTCTGAGGAAAAAAAGAGATTATTTTTAGATTTTTTAAATGCAGAAGTTCTGGCAAACAAATTAACCTTTCAGTCTTAAACGAGGATATGCACTGTGAAGTTTCTAGAAAGGAGTACATCTACTGCCTTAAATGACTTCAGAATGGGGTGTCTGAAATGGCAGTGATGGCAAGCAACAGCTTTGCTTTTAGACCATGAAACCAGTTAAATGCCAGAATATTCCCTGTGAGTTAATGGGCAGGTGCTCGTTTATGGAGCTGCTTTTGTGTGCAGGGGCTCACAGGCAGTAGAATACCTTGGGCCAGCAGTGTTTTGGCTACCCAGCCCCATGCCCAGGGTTGTAGAAATATCTGTCCAGCCCCATCCCCAATGTGTGGAAATGCCTGTCCAGCCCCATGCCCAGGGTGTGGAAATGCCTGTCCAGCCCCATGCCCAGGGTGTGGAAATGCCTGTCCAGCCCCATGCCCAGGGTGTGGAAATGCCTGTCCAGCCCCATGCCCAGGGTGTGGAAATGCCTGTCCAGCCCCATGCCCAGGGTGTGGAAATGCCTGTCCAGCCCCATGCCCAGGGTGTGGAAATGCCTGTCCAGCCCCATGCCCAGGGTGTGGAAATGCCTGTCCAGCCCCATGCCCAGGGTGTGGAAATGCCTGTCCAGCCCCATGCCCAGGGTGTGGAAATGCCTGTCCAGCCCCATGCCCAGGGTGTGGAAAGCCCCTCTGGCCATGCCCAGGTGAAGCTGGGCTGGGGTGGCTGCCCTGTCCTCGTGCCCACACTCAGCCCCTGCAGACAGAGCAGTTGGGTGTAGCAGTACCTCAAGACAGTCTCATCAGCTGGTTTGCTCTTCTTTGTTATTTTTTGAAAATCTAAGTGTTATTCCCTATGCTGTGCCCCTTATAAGGTTTGCATAGTTGTTTTCTACCTCCTTTGACCTGTAAAACATCTGAGCCACCTGGGCTGTGCTGTTAACACTGGACAAGGCTTCCATATTGTGCCTTTGCCCATGGCCAGATGACCCCCTGGTAGGCTCTTTATACACTTCTAGACAAGACAGTTTTAGTGCCTTTCCCCCTTTTTCTGAGGTGTGAAGACTGGAGGTTTATAGATGATGGTAGGTTAGTTTTTGTCCATCCTATAAATGCTGTGTAGTGGCCTCTCTTTATCTGATTATTTGTACAGTGTTCATCTTTCCAGTGATCAGATGCAAACACATTTGGAAGAAGAGAATCTTGCTTTCATTTGTTGGTAATTTCTTTGACAACAGTGATCATGATGAAGACTAATTGGTCTTCAGATGTCCTAGTGAAAAATGGTCATTAAAATTTGAAACCTCAGTCTCATCAGCAAAAATAAAATATTTCAAAATGAGTGTAGAAAGAGAAAAATCATAATAAATTTCCTCTTCCTTTCTTTTCCTGCTTCCAATAGGTCCTTTGCCTTATTCAAGAGATCAGTGACTCACTGAGCATATGGCAACAAATCTGTGGAGCTGGTAATCCCTGTTAAAGCAGAGGCAATTTCCAAAAGTTAGGTTCCCTGATTTATGAGGAAGGGTGTTGCTTTCTCCCTTTCTCCCAATGCTCACATCAAACTCTTTCTGTACAAGAAGGCTTTGTTTCATCTGGAACATTTTGAGTCTGTCTTCTCCCAGTGCTGGAGCAACACGTGTAACATGAATTGACTCTGGCAGCACACAAGTGGCTTGGAGCTAAGCAGTGTGCTCATGGATCAGACAGTTGTTGCAGTGAAAATGTGTTATCCCTCACCCACAGCAGGCAAAGGTCAGGAATTGGCTTAAGCTGTTCTTCCTCATGCTCCTCAGCCAAACACAGGGTTTTTTTCCTTCCCATTTCTGAGCAGGTTGCTCAGTTTGGTGGTGGGAAAGGCCAGCAGCCTCTCCTCCTCAGATGAAAGAGAAACAAGAGTCTGTGTGTGATTTGCTTTGGAAGTCAGCCCTCCCAAAGTGGCCGTGCTGAACACAGCTGAGCAGGGACTGTGCTGTAGATCACACTGTCTCAGCAGGGAGTGCACCTTGCTCATCAGCTCCATTTCACTATCCCAGCTGAAGCAGAGATGTCTTCCAGCTGCCAGGTTGGTTTTTCATGGCACTATCATCTTCAGTATCTTTCTGGCAGTATCTGTTTAATCATCTCCTGTGCAGCCTGTTCTCTTCAGCTGGCAAAGGCTGCTTATGTAAAATGTAGTTCGTGTTTGCTTCTGGAGTTTGGGTTTTAGAATAATAATAGCAAAACACTGGGTGAGGTATTGGAATTTAAGTACTATTAGCAGCAGGTGCTCCCGCTGAATTGAGGGGTTTTGAGGGTTTTTTTCCTCTTTCTTTTATTAATATTTATTGTATCTTTTTAATAGTAAGCCACAGGTGTTAAGCTGCAAGACATGGCTGGTACCCCAATAATCACTTTAATGACCCATTAGAACTGCAGAATCCCATGTTAACTTCATAGTTTAGTGTGTGGTTGAAACAGTCTTGTAGTTCAATATGAAGTTGTAACTATGTCTGGGTAAAAACAGAGAAAGTGTCTGTGATACTGAGTGACAAAAGCAGAGTCAGAGTTCCTGGTGTGACCAGTCCCACAATACAGGCAGATGTCACTGTGTTATCACAGCCCCAGACCTTGACTTCAGACAGAATCCCCCTTCGCTTGCCAGGAATGCAGCAGAGACAACTCATCTCCCATTCTTGGCCCCAAAAGGAAGAAAGAAAGGACAGAACCCAACCAGGAGCTCACAAGTGCTGAGGGACTGTATCCCTGTGGTCCCAAATCCCTGTGGTCCCAAATCCATCCTGCTGCCCATTCTGGCTGTGGGACAGGGATCAGCTCCGTCAGCTTCAGCCACAACTCTCTCTGCACTAGAGCAGAAAAGGTAATTATTGTTAAAAGCCATCCAGTGATGCTAATTCTAATCTCACTGAAGTAACTTCCATAGAATTCTTGTCCCTAGAATCAAAGCATTACATATGAATAAAGCTTTCATGTGGAAGAGAAGAAGCTTTAAAGCTCTAATGGATGTAAGAAGCTTGAAAACCCAAATGCTTACAAGTGCCCAGGCTGAAAAAAATTGGTTAATAAGGTGGTATAAAATCAATAATAGGACCTTTTCTTAGAGTTCTAACTAATAATTTTTCAGTTCTGTGTTTGATACTGTTGAACAATTGCTGACTATCATTATCTTTCATAAACAATACACAAAGCCAAGTCCCCATTTTCCCCATTTGTGGGACTTCAGAATTCTTAGACCACAACTGTTTCCAAGATGGGGTTGGAAGAGTACCTAGGAGAAATGTTTTGCTAAGCATGAATGTGCAATTATCAGAACATTTATACGTAATTTTAATGTATTATTTATATTAATTTTGCACTTTATTTTTTCTGTGCGTCATTCATAAAGCTTTATCTAAAATATTGATTTCTTGGCTTGCTATGCTAATTTTGGGGTTTTTTTTCATGTGTGGGATAAAGAGTAAAAGTGACTTAATCCTCAAAAGCTGTGAGGAATGTTGGATCTGGCACTGAGAAAATAGTTGGTTTGCAGTGGGAATGGTATGGAAACCAAATATTTCTAATGCTTCCTAAAAGAAGAAAAATGAGCAGCTGATGGTGAGGACTTGCAACTTCCAAACTTTTATCTCAAATAACTCATTAAAATGCTTATGTATTTTGTCAGCCCTTTTTGCAGTAGCTTGAGGTTGGAATAACACATCACCTGCATACTTCTTTTTTTTCCACAGAGAAAACTGAGAGTGGCAGAGAGTAAAAGCACAGGTAAAATTTGGCTGTGCGTGGGCTGCCAGCCACAGTGTGTGAGTGGCTTTAACTGCACCAATGTGGCTGAGTATAAACCCACTTTGTGTTCTGGATTGACAGTGCTGCTCCTCATGAGCTGTGCTGCATTTCTGTCAAATGAACCAGTGCAAAAGCCCTGCCAGCACCAGAGCACCAGCACACACAGATTCTGCCTAAGAAAACCTGGATTTTTAAAGTCCCTCTGTGGAGATGACCTTCAAAGCTGGGATTGGGAGAATTTGCTATGCTTCCCATTAATTTGCTATAAACTGTTCTTATTCATTTACTGAGCTCCTTCAGGCAAGCATGACAAGTTGTGTGAATGAAGTTTTACATGAAATTGGACTGGTTTGCTCACAAGTTTTAACACAGTTGCGATAGGATTTGGTTTGGCTTAAACATATGTTTGACATTTGTGGTAAATCTAATTGATGGTTACTGTTTTTATGGCAGATATCTCAGCCTATTTTTGACCAAAATGTAAAACTAGTTTGTAGACATTTTTTCTAATCTCACTTTTGTACTCCTACAGCATTATATGGATTATGATTAGGGCACTTCCTGAAACTGGAGTGATTAAATGTTGTGTGGAAAGAGATTGATCTTTGGTGTTCTTGCATTATTGGTCATGTTTCTGCACCAGTGGCTGCATAACATATTAAATATTTTTGTCTCATAGTTTTATATGATGTTTGTATTCCTACTAGAAAAGTAATGAGAATATCTTTTAAATGTCTCAAAGCAAATATTAATGTTACCCTAGCTAAGTGTTCCTGTGCTATAACTGCAAAAGCTAAAAATATCAGCTAGGAGGCTTAATACCACTGGGAAGAACACAAATAGTTTTGGTTTTTGTCTCATTTGTGTCAGTTACTGAGTGAAAAACTGTATTTTCTATAGACATGGCCTCAAAGAAGGGTTATTATAAGCTGTAATTAGAGGTCTTATTGGTGACAGCCTTAATACCAAGGCTATGCTCAAAGGAGCATGTTATAGGTATTGTGTGAAAGAAAGAAACAAGTGAGAAAAAGGGAATTTTTCAGTGCAAAAAGGAGTCAGTCCTTATGATGTTTTGTTAAAGCCAGGAGTGGTTAGAGGCTGCTGTGGCTTTTTGACTGAGAAATCTCCCCAGGCATGTGATGTGATGACTGCAATGGAGATGGCAGGGCTGGGGCTGGCAAGGTATTGGCTATTCACTGGGTGCAAACTTGGCATATTCCTGAAATATTAACTTCTTATATTTACTCCTGTTGTATCTGGCAGGAGGCCTTAGGGGTTCCCCTGTTGGTGTTGCTCAACTCCAGCACCTTTGTTGTTCCTTTGATTAATTTGACAGATCATTGCCAGGCCCAAAGCCAGACCCAGCAATTTTCTCAGCAGCAAAACATGAGAGTAGGAAAGGAATCCAGGCAGCTTTTCAGTTTTGCTTGCTCTCTCTGTAGTCACTGTATGTTAATGTGCAAATTGGTGTGCACCGAACACACAGTGGTGGTGTAAGTCCCCATGGAATGGAAATCAAACAAATGTTCTCTCCTAACATTTCCTAAACCTTTGCAAAGATTACACTCTTGCTTTGGAATGATGAAATGGTTTCAAGATGATCTGTGGAAAATACTGGATTATAATTTGGGCATTTAATGATTTCTGTAGAAAAATTATATTTGTGTTATTATTTTTCCATGTTCTTTGCCTAAAAGGCGGGTAAGGTTTCTGGCACTTCCTTTGATGCAGTTCACACAACTCAGGGAATTAAATTGCAAAAGAAAGGAGGAATGAATGCACTAAATGGCACACATGGTTCTCATGTACCTCGTGGCTGCTTGGCAGTCCTGCATTTTCCTGTGTTAAGGTTTTTGTACATATTGGCTTGTAAGATGAGTTGCTGATTGATTTGCACCTGAATCGCTGGCTGCTGTGAGAGTGTCCACAGAGAAATGGTGTCACCCCTGTTACATGTATGGCTTGGAAAAAAATGACTTGCAGGGAAGGGAAAACATGCCAGGCTGGTTTATACAGGAGAGGAAATGCTTCCAAAACTCACAGTCCTCATTCACAGCAGTAAAATATTTCTGTGTCGTCATTTTACTTTTCAATTTTGGGCAGTGAAACTCAAGTATTAGTAGTGTTATTTTGGAAATAGAATAATTTGGCAATTCTGGATACCCAAACCTGCAGGAATATGTCATTCAAATCATATTGTCAGTCAAAATCCAGCTGGACTGGGTTGACTGAGGTCAACTTCTCTGTGTAAAAAGGAAGTTTGGTTTCTTGGGTTTTGTTTTTTTTTTTTTTTTTTAGTATGACAAATTATCTGTTGAGTCAGCTTGTAACTAATTGTCCAAAGTTTTTTGAGAACCTCTTTCTGAAGTCAAATATAGAATTCAACAAGTTCTTTTCAGTGAATTCTCATCAGTGCCAGTTGTTTTAAGTATCTCAAGCCTTGTCAAGATAATTATCCTTCCCTTTAACTTAAAATCTTTATTTGACTGAACATTTTGTCACCAAAATTTTTTGGTTTCTTCTTCCCAGAATCTTTCAACTTCATCTCTGTTGCTGTATTTCATATTCTCCCTGGACAGGATGCAACTGAGGAACATAGATGGCATTAAAAAATAATGTAAACATGGCTACCAAATCATATTGCCAGTCCTACCATTTTCTGTGCATGGCATTTGATGTGTTCTCTATGAAATATTGCCTTGCTTGCTGACTTGGTAGATCTCCTTCCTTAGCCATGACTTTGAGTGGATTTCCCTCCTCCCATTTGCCTTTAAATGTGGTGGGAAGACACTGCTGAGGGCATCAGAGGATGGCAGAGGTACAAATACCCTGTTTGTACTTGAAGGTCTGAGCTGGGCTGAGCTTTCATAGAGTTTGTATATTGTGTGTGAACTTGGACTTGTACTGCTGGGTCTGTACCCATAGTGTGGACACAGCAAGGTGACACAGAATTCTGAGCAAGTGAGAATTAATTTTTGAGTCATGTTTTTTCCTGAATCTCCTCTCAGGGTTTGGTTAGCTCTGCTGGGGTTTTATTAAGAGCCACACCTCATCATTCCAATGTGGAGGCTGTTTCTTCCCTTTGCAGTGGTGTCCTGAGATGAAAACTTCCCTCCTGGAGGAGCCTGGATACAATGGAAGTTTTTTCTGGTTTTGTTCTGGTGTTATCTCTGAATGCCACATGTATGCTCTGATTATTGTGTGGCCCTTAGGCTTTCTGCAAGGCTTCTTGCTTTTGATAAATGAGTATTTCACTGCTTTTGAGAGTTTCTGTGAGTTCTTTTGCAAGTGTGGGTTTTGTGGGGTTTATTTACCCCCACCTAGCTGTCTTTCTGCACTTAACCTGTTGGGCTATGTAGTCCTTCCTGTGCCATTTGAACCTTTTGATGCTTTTTGTAAAATGTTTTCTTTCCTTGGGGTGTCATTAACCAAAGCAGTGGCTTTCTCTTGGTCCTTCTAAAGTTGTTTCTGATATTTTCTGGGATCTTCAGTGAAGTGTCTTCAAATAGTTTCTGTGCTGCCCACTATGGACTTTGTATGTCAACTGCCTCTTTGAACTCCTTTTTGAGAATTCAAGGTGCTCTTTTTCTTACATTGCTGAAGTTTCTGCTTCTGAAGTTAAACAAAAAATCCACTAAGGCACATTGTTACTGTTCCTGCAAGGCCATTTTATTTGAGGCTGCTGTGGTCAGTGCTGCAGAGCAGCTCTGGTGCTGACACTTCCCTAGGTGCCACTCTGCTCAGGGGGAACTGATGCTCCTCTCTTTGAGAGTTCCCTGCCCAGCTGTGCAGATCTGCTGCTGGTCACACTGATGCCTTAGGATTTGAGCTTTTATATGTTTCAAATCCTGTACTGCTTAGGGTATAACTCTAAATTCCATATAGAGTCTTGGTTAACTGTCTTTGCATTTTGGTCACACGAAACAATCCCTCTAGGCCAGAGATTCAAGGGCACCCTACTGCCTCCCCCCAAAAAAGTATAACAAAAAGTGAATTGGGGGGGAGCAAACTGGGGGAATATGACTTCATTACCTGAAGCTGTAACTGGAGCATTAACCCCTGATATGTAAATGAACCAAACTTAAAATTGTCTGATAAACTCGTGACCACCATCCATCCTGGGTGTAGTCCCTCAGAGGCTTTTGACTGCCCAAGGTGTACCTTTTGAAGGCCTTTAATAAATAACTGCTTATATTCTCTTAACCTTGTCTAGCCACTGTTCTAGGTAGCCACTGCAAGGCATCAGCACCCTTGGATGTGGCTCTGCTCTGCCTCCTGGTGTGATGCTTTCCAGTTTCCATGGAAGGCTCCCATTACTGTTGTGTTTTTTCATCCTTTGCAACATTTCTGCTTTCTCCTTGTATCTACTTAGATGCTTCTATTTTTGGGCAAGCTGTTGCTACCAATGGCACAGCAATGCCAGAAATCACTTAAAAATATCCAGAAGAAGCCTTGTCTGGCTTGAACCTCTGGTGCAATCTTGGGTTACATTTCAAGGAGCTTTCAAAATATTTAAATTTAAGTAAGAGATGATGCCTGCTAGCTAAAGCCAGATTGCAGGACACACCCCTACATTCTCCCTAACACAGGAAATAGAATTATCTGATAACTCATGTCTAAATACTGATTGCTGCTGTGCTTCCCTAGTCTCCCTCTGCTTTTGTTGCATGCCCATGTGTGCCAAGCTCTGCCAAGAGCTGTCATTGCTGTCAGTCAGCATCTCCCAGCACCAGCAGTGCCAGCAAGTGTTTCCTGTAACAGGACTCTGCAGAGGGGCTCAGCCTCCTCCCCTCCCCTTGTGAGCTGGGGCTGATGTGACAGCAGCTGGAGATGAGCCACCCATGAGAGACACTGCACATCTATTAGGAAGGTAATAAAAATGTGATACAGGAAAAATGAGGATAGGGAGGGAGAAGAGTGCAGGAGGAGGAGAATTCCCCCAGCTGTGGTGCAGTGCTGTGGAGCCCTGGGCATGTGTGCAGGATGGCTGGGCAGGCTGGCACATTATTTAATAAAACTGCTGTTCCCCTGCCTGGTGGAGGAAATGCTGCTTGTGTCGTGCTATGGATGGGTTTTGATTTGATTTCTGTGGAGGCCCAGCTTGCCTTGCCATCTCCTCTGGTGTGAGATTCTGCTCATCTCTAAAAGAGAGCACAAAACGAGCTGGAACAGAGACAGGCTTCTCAGCTGACCAGAATAAGGACAGGGCTATACCTAAGGCTTGGTTTTCTTTACAGTGGCATGTGATTTAGTTTTTAAATGCTACAATTTCTGGAAAAAAGGTTGAATTGATCCTGGCTTGTTCATACATGCAATCATGGCCAGTCCTGGTTGCTCACAGGACTGGCCATGTGAGCAACCCTGTGTCTCTGCACAGAGAGAAGTAATTTTACTTGTCTCTGCACAGAGAGGAGTAGTAATTATACTTTTCTCCACTGTTTGCAACTTCTTCTGAAGTTGGGAAAATTTCAGGAAGGACAGACTAGGAAACCTGTGTTTCTGTACTTGGATTTTCTTTTATGGACAGATGAAGCAACTGAGGAATGTAATTTGCAATTAAAACCAGAACAAATTTACACTTCCAGCTCCTGATGAGTTCAGCTTTGTATTTAAATTAAAAATATTTCCTGAAAAAAGGAGAATCAAAAATTGTATTTTCCTATAAAACATAATTACTTTTAACTGATTTTAGAGGGTGACACAGGAGGCCTGATACCCTTGAGTGCCCTGTGACACCAGGTGCTCCATGCCAGCACACTTGTCTGTGGTCCCTGACACGAGAATGGGGAGAGCAGCAGCCATAGATTGCTTTGCCAATTAATAAAATCCATGTTATGAGTTTCAAGTTCAAGATGAAAGTTTTGTAAAGGGGGAAAAAAACAACCCAGAAGCAAGAAAAGAAGTTGAGAGGTGAGCCTCGTGCTGGAGATGTCTGTTCATCTCATTATTTTTATAATATGAAACTGGTTTATACTTGTGAATTTTCTTTGCATCAAATTTATTGCAAAAATTTTCCTTTACCCCACTCATATGCTAAGCTGCTCTCTAAGTATAAAATATGTTTCTTTGTAACATGTTTTTTCATGCATTTTGTTTGTTGGGTAACTTCATAATGCTTTTAATGTAGTTTGTTTGATCTGTTGAGGTGAAAACAAGATGGAAAAATGTGAAAGAAGGGTTGGTATTTTAATCTTCTTTCACTACTGAATGCACTTTGCTCTTACTGTGCTTTTATTAAGAAAAGCTTAAAAAAATTGCTAGTGACACAAATTTCCTGGAAGCATCTCTATTTCTTTTAGGCTCATTATTTTCACTGTTAAAAAAAATAAACTGATATAGGAATTATGTGTAAATATCAGCAGCTTTTGTTCCACCCATCTTAAACATTGGTTTTATATTTTTTTTCACATACATCTGTTATAGTCCTTTCTTTTCCTTCAGTGTAAGAACTTTTTCTGAAGGTATATCAGTAATTTTGGAAAGAAGAGCTATTTCTAAGGTAGCAAATACCTCCTTGGTTTATTTTTAATGTCTTTTGGAAATGAGGAGTAAATTGTTCATCAGGGCATTCAGGAGCTGTTGCCTGGATGGAAAGGCATTAGTGAAGGAAAAATGAAAGAAAAGTAGAACTGAACACTTTTTTTTTTTTTCTTTGAGCTGCATATAGCATTTCCATGGAAAATATTTGTGTTTTCATTTTTATTTGTATGTCTAATTGGTTTAAGTGTGGAGAAATATTTAATTAGGGATTAATGAAAGACCCTTTTATATGACAAATGAACATGCCTTCAAGCTAATTTCCTCTGTTTAAAGCTCCACATTTCTGAACTTTTAATTAAATTTTGAAAGAAGTAAAATAAGTGAATACATTTCTTTATGGAAAGGTATATATCTAAGCCATACACGTCTCTGCATCCTTTCCATTCTGTTCCAGTAGGGTTAGCACAGTTCTTCAGTGAATTTGCACCACATTTGGCTTTTCTCCAACTCCTTGGAGCCACAGTAAGGGACCTCTTACTGTTGAAGTGATTCTGTTGTTTTGTGAAGTTATTTCCATAGTTCCAGTTCCCAGTTTAGCAGTCAAACTGAAATTATGTTCCTCATTGGCCATATTTACCTCAAATAGCCATTTGGGGGGCTCAAAATGCCATCTCTCCCCCTGCCCCTCTTTGAATCAAGGAGGAGCAATGCAGGACTCAAAATGACAACTGTGAGGAACTGGGCTTGGATTTCCAGTTTGCCAGCCTTGAGATGACAAAAGCAACTGGCAAGGGCTGTGTCATTCACTGCTGTTCTCTCCCACCAATCTCTCTCTTTGTCATTGAAGAGCAATGGGATTTGGAGTTCTGGGGAATCCTGAATCACTGAGGAGGGATTTCAAAGGGATTTTTTTAATAGGTGAAAGAGCATTCCAGAGCATGTGAGCTGTGATTGTCCATGTGCACGAGCACCATTCACAGCCTTGCTCTTCATAGGCCTCTGGAGGAATCTGAGTCAGCCTCAGCAAGCTCATTAGTTAATTCACTCCACAGAAACTTTTCCCTGCCCCCTTTTCTCTTTCATTTTGGTTGGTGGGGAAACCCAGGGATCTGACAGTGAACTTTTGGTCTCAATAAAGCAGTTATACCGAGTTTGGGTGGAATTTCTCTGAACTCCACTAAGAGGGAGAAAATGTGGAAAATGCTTCCTCCAAGCAAAATATGAACAAAATGTTGTGATTCATTAAACTCCTTCCTAGTTGCCTGCAAGTGAGAACCTTACAGTTATTCAGCTGAATGGGGCATGGCCCTGAGGGGACAGAGCCAACAGAAAAAGAGATGGCTTCAGTCCAAAGAGCAAAATGCATGTTTTCAGGGAAATCAGGAAATTTTGCTTCAGGCACATCCCTACTTGCACAGTGAGTTTGTTATATTGGGATTTTATGTTGCTGTTTACTTTGGTTTTAAATAAGAAATGAAAGCTACCTTTGGTGTCACAGAGTGTCTGGAGGGTGCTCCACAGAGCAGAGACCATCTGTCCTCCTGGACACCCACTGAAAATGTTCCCTGTCTGTGAACATACACTTAGAAAGTGCACAGGACTGTCTTGAAGAAAAAAAAAAAATCCCCAACCAAAAACCAAGACCAACCTTTTCCTCATCTGGGGAAAGCCTGCTTCTTGAGACTACCCTGTATTTGTTTTATATAAACTTCTCAACTGTTTCAAAAGTTAAGCCGACCACCTACAGGTGAATGTGGTTAATTCCAAGAAACACGTGCAGAGAAAAATTCCTGCAGATATCACCAAAAAAAGGGATTTTGCATGAGAAGTTAGAAACAGAAAGCTACTGGCTGCTGAGAGGACATGGAAAAAGAAATCCTGATGCCCCATGGATCGATTCTGTGTTGTGGGAAAAGCGTTGACTTGGCTCCAAAGGGTGAGCAGAAAAAGCCATGAGTGCTCCAGGAAGGAAGGAGCTTTGCAAAGCCCAGGGAGGGAGGCAGGGAAATGTGAGCAGCACACGGGAAAAGCTGATCTGCTGCAGTGGGCTCATGGCTGGCAGGGACCTGGCAGGAACTTTAGCCCCCATGAAGGGGTGAAGGGAAAACTTGGCCAAATTATAGCTACTACACACAGTGAATGGTGGGATTTGTGTGTTCTGTCCTCACTGGAGGACATCTGATAGATGCTGTTCCATTATACAACTTCCTTAGAAGCAAAGACAAAAATTCATCCTTGTTTTTTCAGGGCTCCTTTGTCTGCAGATCCTGTCAATGGAAGCATCATTGTGCAGGGTCTGCAGTCAGGTCACTGGATCACTCTTAGTCTTGTGCAGATGGGAGTTCTTAGTTTATTTTAAGCTTTTGTTTTCCTAGATGAAAATGATTGTTCGGCAAGTTGAACTCAGAGTTTTAGAATGACTTTTCTTGAGCACATTACAGCACCCACATCCTATTGAATCACACTGTGTAGGCTCTTGGCAGCAGCAACTTCACATCTGTTTTACAATTTTTGAATCTCTCTTAATATAATAAAGATAATGTTTATGAGCCTTTAAAACTGTGGTGTTGGAAAGGGTCGGCTGACTGCTGAAAAGCTGGTGTGATGATGAAAATGAAATAACAAGAACAGACAGGGTCTGTATTATAAAAACATGTCTGACATGAAAACAATGGCTTCTTCTAATCCTTTAAGGCTGTGACTACGGGTTGTCCTGTAGATGCTGCCTTCAACTTCATTTAACTTTGGCTTGAAAAGGGAAAGACTATATAAATACAATAAGTTGATCTTTGGTGGGATAACTTGTGGTGCCATGCTGCTATCAAAGGGAATGGGGACCCCAGAATGTTGCTGTAGGGCATCTTCTCAGCACTGCAGCTGCTGTGAGCATGTCCAGACTCTGCTGAGTTGGCTGTTCATCAGGCAGAGGAGATGAAGACACTCAGACATTCAGTGAGCAGTGAAATGGTAAATGTCAGATAATTTCAATGCGGGTTTTTGATGCGATCGCTAATATTGTGGGTGAAGTATTATGAATTCACAAAGGCCAGCTCTGCTGATATGCATGGAAGAAATGCTAACTGGGTAATGCAAACCAGATAGGTGTAATTAGCATGCAGCTAGACTTTGTTAAAACATATGTGAAAGAGTAATTTAGCTTAGTAAACAAAAACAGTTGTTGGTTCGATAAGTATTTCAGCAATCCTCCTTCTTAACAACAAAATTTCCTTCCCTTCTGTGTTACATTTTCAAGAAAATATTGGGAAAATGTAATTGTATTGATTGTTCTCTATTGATGGGCCTGTTTACTTGTATTTCACTTGTCAACTGCTGCAGTCAGTCAGTAACACTTTCTAGTGAACTGATTAAAGAACCAAGTTAGTTATTCCTGTACAAAAGGAAGAGCTTCTGGTTAAACTCCATGTTTGCCAAAATAAATTCTTTGTGTTGATGAGGCATGTTTTCTAAAAAGAGGTAAATTGTGTGCTCTTATTGGGAAGAGACAGTCAGTAAAAATTGTTAGAATGTCCAAATTGGGACAAATCTGGTTGGTGCTGTGTGAGCTATTGCCAGTGCGTATCAAGGAATGGACTTGGAATACAAAACCCCAGGGTTCTTTTTAAAAAAATCTCGTGGAACCAGAGCTGAATGTGTTTTCTATCAGGTGTTTTCCACATTGCAGAATCCATGTAGTTTTCTCAAGGATTTCTCAATGGCATTTAGAGTGAGCACTGGCCACTGCACACTTGGCTATTGCTGTAAAATTCAGAACTTTTTGTCTCAGTTGCTCTCAGTGACCAGACTGCCAAAGCAACCAAAGGTTGGATCTCAAAGTGGGTTCAGGGACAATTCTTTACCTTCCTGTGTTCAAGAGTCTCTGAAGGCATCTTATGTGTGCATAATAATCTCACTAAACGTTTTTCTCTGCACCAGCTGAAGATTTCATTGTCATCCTGTGCAAGTAGACTGGCAGATGTGTTGAAAGGGTTTTCCCTGAGAGAAGTGGAGCTGTTTTCACAAACAATTTTTATTCTTTTCTTGCATTTTTATATCTGTCTCACTGTCTGAAAAAAGGTGTGATATTCAATGCTTGGGTTTTACAAAACTGAGTCAGGAAAGCTGTGGTTTGCCAGAATGGTTTCTTTCAAGAATATGGTTTTAAAATTACATGTTTTTTCCTGGAGGAAAAATAAAATGTGGTTGAGAAATAAATAAAAAAAGGGTCATTTGAACCATGAGAGTCATTCTGACAGTGATTTCATGTTCTGTGGCATTGCTGCTGGGGCAGCATTTGGCTCAGTGTTGCCCTGGGTTGGCTGTGTGTGCAGCCATTGCCAATGTATTTATGTATTTATATATTCAAGGAATGGATCTGGGATACAAAACCCCAGGGTTTAAAAAAAAAAAAAAAAACAACTTGTGGAACTAGAGCTGGTTGTGTTTTCTCTCAAGTGTTTTCCACAAATGTGGTCCATACTTGGATGATAACTTCTTACCCTTTTGAGAAGTTAAGATGCAGTCTATGATTATTGCAGTTCTGTAATATCATAGGACACTGTAATTATTAGGGGCTACAAGGGGTCAAGGTTTGGGTATAAACATAATGCAATTGGAAAAGCTATTTGTTTATAGCAAAGTATCATGAGAAGCATCTTAGATGCATTGAAGGTAAACAAACAAAACTGAATCTCTGAGGTTAGCCTGCAGCTCAGAGTCATCATTTTTCCTTGGGATTGCCCCAGTTGTTTGGTAAATTCAATGTTCTTTCATGTTATTGGCTGAATTGGAAAGTTGAGAAATGTGAAACTAGAAAGATGTTGATGTTCTTGACATAATAGATGATATAACTCCAAGGCTGAGGCCAGCTCAGATAGCAAGTCTGCTCATGTAATTAAAATTGGTTGGACTTGCAGGCAGTTCCTTGGTTGTTTTACAGGTCAGCATTAAATACCAGGTTCTGTTTTGTAGCTTCTTACTTATGTGAGCATAAACACCTCACTCTCACCATTTCAAGAATTTTTGGAGCAAAAGTGTCTGTTTAAATCTTTTTTTTGAATGTATACACCTGTTCCAGCCATAGTGTGAGCGCCTGACTCAGGTGTCTTCAGATCCTAGCAGAGAGGTAGCAATGGAGGGGTTTGAAATCCAGAATGAGCAGAGCTAAACAATCACCAGCTTGTGATTCTGATGGAAAAGAGACCATCTGTCCTTTCCTTGCAGAACATTGCAGTTATCAGGAGCAAGCTTGATTATCCTTCCAGAGGAGCTCCAGCAGGGAGAGGTCTGGAGCTCTGAAGTGATAAATGTTCCTAATTAACAGGTGGCCCCCAACATTTGACATCCCTGCTGATCAGAGGGTGCATTGCCCATGTTGTGTCCCAGACCACCAGGTGCTAGAGAAAGGAGGTAAAACCAACAGAAATGTATCATTTTTTGCTTTCAGTGGTGGCCATAACCTCACTAAATAAATATTGAGAGAAACCAGACACCAGTACTTTTCTGTGTGAAGACTTAAAATTTCATTGCTTCAGCTCAGAATTAATAAATAATTCTCAGTCAGTTAAGAAAAACAATTCCTTCATGTGATGGTGGTCCAAGTCTCTCTGAAGATCTGTATTTCAGTCACTGATGAATTTCCATTGTTCACGAGCATTGCTCATTTTCAGGCTCAAGGCACAAAAGATCTCCTTCAGAGCATGGCCAGTGGTGGTGGGAGAACCAAGTTGTTCCCTCAGGAGTCCCTTGGCTGTGGGAGGTCTGTGGAGCAGCACAGCTGATGGGGACAGTGCTGGGTTCACTGGAAGCAGTGAACCCAGGAACTGGCAGCTTTCAGGGTTCTGTGTACTTGTCATCCCTACTCCGTGTGTCCTACAGAGCTGGGTGCAGGCAAGGGCTGCCCCAACTGCTCATGCAAATATCCCAGCAAGGAATGAATGAATGGATGGATGGATGAATGAATGATGGTGCAATCATTTGGCTTTTCTTGGAAGAGCAGTAAAATGGATGAAGAGGCATGAATTATGTGTGCCTGCATTAAAAAGGAAAATAATTTTTGAAACCTGAAAGTGTGTTTCCTGAAAGTGTGCTGATCTGTAAACTGCTTGATTTGTACTGCCTGCTGATGCTCCCTGAAATTTCAGTGAGATGAGAGTGACATGACAAACTAGAATAGACTAGAATTAGAATAGACATTATTTTCCTATTGTATTATTAGTGTATGTTAGTTTTTTATTGTAAAAGGTGTTTCATTTAGGGAATTAATTGTTTGTCTTTAAATAATTTCTCTATGGGTAAAATGTGTCATAATTAATATCACTATCAGAACACTTGTTTGATATATCCAGTTAAACCAAACAATTACTACAGAACTATTTGTAAATTATAGTAGTGGCAGAAAAATCAATTAGATGCTTGTTGCAAAAATCATTACATTGATTGCATTTTATTTTTTCTTTCTTTTGTTTAATGCAGAATGGGAATGACAAGAAAATCAACCTACGACTTTAATAGTTTTCTGTAAGACTAGCAATTATACTTGTTACTGAATTTATGAGCTCATTCACAATTTCATTATTTTACATTTCAGTACACACAGCCAAATGTGATAGCTATGAGGATTGTGAGTTTATGGTTGTGGATTTCTAGTATGTTGCTGCATTCAAATTATTTTAATTATTCATTCTGAAATGGTGAGTGTTTCCAAGTTTTGGTAGCTATTAAGAGGGGAAAAATAGAGCTGCTTCATAATTCAGTCGAATAATATCAGATATTTTAGCATCTCAAAAGAGGTTGAAAGAAAACTGAAATGCAGTTTAATCGTACTTATTATATATATAAATACATAAATGATATTTATGAAATAAAATTATAAATAAATGTATAATATTATGGCAATAATCACATACTCCTGAATTTCATAGAACCATAGGGTGATTTCTTCCCTTTCCTCCTTCTTGGTCTTAGTGTGTGCATTTCTGAATGACTGAGAAGGATCTGGAATTCACCAGGGAATTCTGCCATTCCTGATGGCACTGAAATCTCTTGGCTACATGATGGATATTTCTTTTTCATGTGCTCAGGGATGGCCAGAGATAACAGAGCTGGGATTTCTACTCCCTATTTAACCATATGAAGAGGTTAAGTAGACCCAAATTAGTGCTAATTGAGCTCTTATTGCTACACCAACTGTTCTCCATCCCACATTGCTTCAGATCTGGCACCTGGAGACTCACATGAGCTACTTTTCTTCTCCTCTACAGAAGACAGATGAGAGTAAAGGTTTTTGAGTAGCATAACATAATAAATACTGTTAGATGGTATGAGAAAAATTGTCTTCTGAATTTTGCTACAAAACCAGAATAATCTTCAGGCAGGTGAGCTGTGGACCCCAGGGTGCCCAGATTGTGCAGTCTCCATCCTCAGAGGGTTTGAAGACCACACAGGATAAAGCCACAAGCAGCCACGTCTGACCTTGGAGCTGGCCCTATTTTACACAAGGGACAATCCAGCCTTCCTGTCCATCCTGGATTGCCCTGGGGCTTTAGGGCCGTGGGTGATGAGTGGGAGGAGACACAAACCCAATTTCTGCTGGTTTTGGATGCAGTTGGGAACAAGATACTGCTCTGGAAACCCAGACATTTTTTCTAGCATAAGTATTTTACTGATCCAAAATAATTTTTCCCAGATATTCCTTTTAATTTAGTGTTATTTCTGTCCCTGTGAATACACTTAGTTGAAAGTCATGCAATTAAACTGAGTCATCCACATTAGTCACTCCATTTTTATCGTATGAAGAGATTTCCTTACATTTTCCTTTGCTGGCTTTGTTGTGACCCTCCTGAAATGACACATTTTCATTCGGAGACAAACAGAAATGGCCAGTGAATCTGGGTTTGTACTGCACTGGGATTTCAATTAGTTTCTGAACTAATTAATTTCTGAACTCAGAAACTGATTTCTGAAGCAATCCTTCTCAGGCAGGATTACTGTCTTGCCTTCTCAGTGCATTTGGCTTTCATTATGAAATACAACTTTTTAATCCAAACCTAGTAGGATGATAACTTTTTTTTTTTGGAGTAGGCTTCCAATCCATCTTTCACTTTTTCCATAAGCTGTCTCATCTGTTTTGGGAGATGTTGTTTAAAGAACGAGTCCAGTGCCCGATGGTTATCTGCTCCGACTGACGAGTCAGGGTAAGGAATGCACAGGCAGGAGCATTGCTCTGGAATTACAGCACTGCAATGGCATCTCTGACTCTGTGCAGGCTCTGAACCTCACACCACGCTCCTTGTGTCACAGCAGCCACTTGGAATTCCAGCAGGTACCTAATTCTGTGATTAATTGTGCAGGGAGGCAAATAACTGCAGGCAAATAACTGAAGAATTTCTTTCTTTGTTTGTACACTCATCATTTCCAGTGGGATTGAATGGAGAGATGTGAGAATTTGTGATACTCAGGCCACATTCCTGTGTTAATGAGTCACCTTGAATGCTTTTACCATAATTGCACTTGTACAATATTTTGTTGTCTATTATGTTGCAGTTTGTTACAATAAGCAGTAAAATCAAGTTTTGAAAAATAAATGGGTAGAATTAGTGATTTAAAATGAAGTGTCATTGGACTTGTGGTTTGGTTTTGGTTGGTGGGGGTTTGTCTTGTTTTCTTTTGTTCATTTTTGCTAGGGGTGAGAGCGACAGTTGTGGAGAAAATACCATTTGAGTTTTAGTGGTGTTCAGATGGCTCCAAGAGCTGGGTGTTACTCCAGCAGCAAGGTTCAGTGATAGCATCGACATTGCTGATATCAATGTAACCTTTGAAAGCAGCCAGCCCCAGGAGGGAGACCTTTCAGCTTGGTTAGACTGAAGCATTTCATAGTTTTGATGTTAATATTTCTGGCCACCTCTGAACCATGGTGCAATGCTCATTGGAGAATACAGTTTAATAGAGCATAAAAGTATCAGTGATCATGCACTGTTTATCCAGCACGAGTGAATGATCGTTCAGTGTTTAATACAGAATGTTGTGCATCTGAATTTTTACTTAAATAGCATCAGTGTTTGTTCTCCTGCCCTGGTAATTGGAGAATCCTTGCATTAAATGATCAGTTTCAGCAAATATTTATAATTCAATGAAAGATTAATTTCATTTGCTTGCATTTAATGGAAATGATTATTTGTTTCATAAGTTCTGCCATGAAATAAGACTGGGGGACTTATTTCTGGGAGGTGCAGAGGGAGTCAGGCAAGCATGAGGACTGCTGTCTTCATTTGCGTTTTCCTTTTATATAATTTTGTAGGTGAGGGTTAGTAATCCTCTTTAAACTGGCTAAAAGAAGTATTTCAGATGTTTTTCCTAGTTGGGCAAACTGTGTGGTGCTGTTGGATACATCTGGACAGTGAGAGACCCTGCCCATAGCGTGCTTTCCCCAGAAATTCCTGTTGTGTAGCTTGCTTTAAATTTCTGTTAATGTCATCTCGTTTACATTAACAGTGGATGTATTCAATTCCTTTAGTTCTCTGGATGAATTTCCTTGGATAGAGCCATGAATTTCTTGGGATGGAGCCTGTGTGGCCTATTCCACTGAGCATGAGGTTTATCAGAGGCAATTAGAGCTGTGCTAAGAGGATCTTGGCGCAATAGCTCAGCTGATCACCCAGGAGCTCTCCCAGTGTGTGAGAGCCTTTTCTGAGTGTGCCCATAAATATTTCTGTGCAGATGTAAGTGTCTCCTGTGTGTCACGTTGGGAGCAAGGTACAGATGTCTGGTGGATCAGTTTCCTTTGTAGCCCCTCTGACTCTTTCCCCAGATGACTCGGAGCCTGCTCTCAAAGCCGTGGTGAACACACAGACCAGGGGGAAGCCACTTGCTGAGTGCCTTACATCAATAGAAACAAATGATGTATTTTTGGTTACTTACAAATGTGTGACTGCTTGAAGAATGAATTTCCAAGGAAAGGGAAGTTGGAATATAAGGATAATGGGTTATGCAGGCTTCTGGCTGGAGACCTTCAGGGTTTGTTTTATGTGTGCCTTGTTTGCATTCAAGTGCAATGAGAAGAGCACAGAGCTTTTTTTTGCAGGATTTTGGTGTTAAGAGTTCACTGAAAATGAATCTGAGGAACGCTTTGTCACTGCAGTAACATCAAATCTATTCAAGATCTCTTTAAATGTTAAAAAGAAGTTCTGGATTAAAGCAGAACCAAAGGTATACAGAAAATAGAGCAGGATTCTTTTCTTGAATATCTTTTATCCTGGATTTGTTCCACAGTGATTGCTTTAGAAATAATTTTCAGTAATAAATATATGCATGTTGTACATGGTGAAAATACAATGAGCTGAAATGGTAGGGTGCAAGTTGAGCAAGTAACCATCTTAGAATTATTCAATTTGAAGAGAAAATAGTCTACACAAAGATACTTTTGTGGCTGGGACTGGTTGTTTTAACCGTCGGTGATGTGAAGAGTTGCCAAATGTGTTGTTTGTGATTCCCATGCCTTCCCCACGCAGAGTCTAAAGAGAAACAGAAACCCCCAAAGTAAATAGGAGCTGGGTTTGCACAGAAACAGTTGTGCAGCTCAGCACTGTGCATCATCAGCCAGGCAGGACGGAGCCAAGAACAGCATTTTGTAACAGATGCTGTGAAAATCAATTGTTTTGAGTGGAGATAGCTATTTAAACATCTTATTATAGAACAGGGTAATTACAATAGATCACCAGATAAAATAATAAAAAAAATTTCTCTGTTAATGGTGTTGCCCTCAATCTAATAACGAACTGACAGCACACTCTGTTGGTGAGACCAAGCTGTCTGCAATTTTTCCATGCATAAAGATAGTACATCACAGCTCTTCTGCATGAAAACATGCAAAGTGCTGAGCTTAAGTACCTGATAGGAATAATTTTATAATTCACTGTTAGAGGAAGAAAACACAAGCAGTCTAACAGACAGAATCAAGCAGTAGGAGTATTGCATGTTGTACCTGTGATCTTTGTGAAATATTTGTCCTCCTAGGTGACAGAAGCATCGTAGAGCCCATACAGAAACAGTTCTAACTGCAGCACTGAGAAATAACTTCTTGTTATTTTGGCTTTGTCACAATGTGGCTCTTTCATGCAATTAAATCATACAATTAAATTTCATGCAATGAAGGGAGTGAAAGGGAGGATGAGGGAAAGTGCCTTTTTCTCCTGGAATTTTTTAGGAATCCCTGTCTTTGCAAATAATTTCATGGCATCTAAAGTCAGACTAAACAGTGTATTAGAAATGTATCATTGTATGGAAGATTGCTTCTGCCGTGGTAAACAGAGCAGGGATAGAGTTGCTCTTTGTTTGATGTGATTTCTAACCTCACACAGTACATTTAATTCTTCCCAGAACGTACCAGTGCGAGCAGGGCTCTTTTGAAGGTTTCCCTCAATGCCTGTACCCAAATTACAGAGTGGTTACCAGGCACACACACACACACAAATACACAGGCAGAGGCACCACAGGCCTGCTGCTGCTGCTGCTCTCTGAAGCAAGGGAAACATTTATCCTGCTTTTCTCCCCTGCCCAGCACTCCAGAGCACAGCCTGGTTCTATTAGAGGGTGTCAGTCCTTTCCCTCCTCCTCCCTTCCCTTCTTGTTTTCCTGTGAGGTTCATGCACCATGAGAGAGAGCCCTGATGGGAACAAGACCAGAAGCTGGATTTTGGGGAGCTCTGGGGGTAGGGCTTTAAAGGGAGGGGAAAGAAACAGAAGAAAAGTGGTTTTAATACTGTTAGGGAAGAGAATCTTGGGTAGCAGTTTGGTGGAGAGTTAAAAGATCAGACAATAAATTTACTTAACAGAGACTAATCTACTGGGACTGAACTTCATATCCTGTTTTGGGATAATATATTTCCTTCTGTGCTCTGGAATGAATCTGTCATCTCAAGTCTAATAATGAGAGGCAGAGGATTTTTAATCTCTGACCCCCTTCCATATAATTTAATAAAGGCTGGTTTCTTTATTTTATTTGGAAGCTGACTTATTAAACTTCTTCTTAACTGCTCCTCTGAAAAACACAATTCAGGATTTTGCATTTTCAGGCAAAATGAAATTGAGTTTTATTTAATGGAGAACAAGGATGTACTTGCAAAATATTTGTTATGGGCCTGGATTCAGAGCACGGTTGTTTGTCTCTCAGCATCGCTGCTGAAATCAGGGATGGGAAGCAGAGTCAGGCACACTGTTTGCACATTCTTGGCTCCACATCCTCACCAGATTCCATCCCACTGGGGCAGGCAGGGATGGGAGACCTAAAGCTGGCGTGGGACTTTCTGTAGCAGTGAGCGATTGCTGTGTGGGAAGCTGAGCTTCAAATGTGGTAACCACATGCATAAATAGCAACAAAATCACAGTGCTGCCCCTCCAACAGGCTGCCCCTGGTGTGCCACTGCCTGCCACCGCTGTGGCGGTGCCACACCACCACACGACCTGACACCCGTGGCTTTGCCAAGCCCCTCGCTCCTCTGCGATTTGTTAGGAAAAGCTCTCCTCACCCTCGGGCAGCCCCCAACATGCTGAGATTATAAATCACTCCGTGGGCCTGCTGAAAGCTGTTGCTCCCAAGGAATGTGGTGGCAGGTCACGCCGAGATCTCTCTTCTTGCTCTGCCTGATTGAGGAAGAATCAGTAAAATACAGCAAGGAACAACGCTGCCTTCCCACTGCACAGTTAGAAATATACTACAAAAGGAAAAAAAACAAAATGAAGCCCTTTCTTTAAAGGCTTGTCTTCAGTTTAAGTCACTTAAATCAAGGGCTGGTGTCCCCTCAGGGCTCCTGTGCCCAGGGTGTCTCTGGCACCAGTCAGGCTCCTCCAGGCCCTGCTCACCACAGCTGTGTATCTGTGAAAGTCAAGGCACTTCGGAGATCTTGCTTCCTACAGAAGCCTGTTTACCATGGACTTTCTATAAAAAGCCTTTTCATGTAACTTACTTCAGCTTCCAAATTTTTACTTTTT